>JADBJO010000200.1:852500-974258 GCA_016801955.1 Conus betulinus
GTGCTGGAAAGCAGTTGTGACGAAGAGAGAGGTGAACTTTATGGGTTGACTGGTAGGAAACATCAAATTTCCTTTGGTGTTGAATGCTGCTTTCAGTACCTTACAGCTCCTTTTAGATGGAGAACAGACCTATAGGCACGTGGAAGCTCCCATCCTGAAAGAACAGACCTATAGGCACGTGAATGCTCCCATCCTGAAAGAACAGACCTATAGGCACGTGAATGCTCCCATCCTGAAAGAACAGACCTATAGGCACGTGGAAGCTCCCATCCTGAAAGAACAGACCTATAGGCATGTGAATGCTCCCATCCTGAAAGAACAGACCTATAGGCACGTGAATGCTCCCATCCTGAAAGAACAGACCTATAGGCACGTGAAAGCTCCCATCCTGAAAGAACAGACCAGTAGGCACGTGAATGCTCCCATCCTGAAAGAAGCCACTCTTTCAGCACCCAGGAAACATGAACATTCAGCAACAACATTGTTGTTCATGTCAGTGTCTGTTGCAACACCTTTACACTCTCTTGTTATGGAATATCACAATAATGAACATGTTGAATAGAAAAACAAAGAGAAATAAAGGAAGAGAAGTGAATTCCAAATGGCACCTGCTTGATCTGAAAGCCACCAAAAAAACAGAATTCATTAGAGTCTTTCAAAATCTCTTTAGTTTATTAGTCTCGTATGAAAGATGAAAAAAATTGCTTGAAAATATTCTGCTTCAGTGTTGATCTTCTTTTCCCCCATGAACATCTCAGAAAGCTCCCGATGAAGGGATTGAGGAAGAGCACAACAAACCCTAGATATGCTTCTTTGTGTTGTTTTGGTTGAGGTTTGCTGCTTGCTATACCATGTGTCGGCAGTCTCCTTGACTTTAAACAGATTGATATGATCTGAACACAGAAAGCGTGGAATCATGATTTAAACATTGGCAGGAATGACCTGGAACCATTGGAATGCCACATCTAACAGTGCAGTTGAATTGGTTTTCAGTAGGAAATATGTTCTCTCTTTTGATAGGATATCATGGAAGTTAGGAAAATGCTCCATAGGTGCATTGGTATCATTTAAGCAGTTACAGCCAATAGAAGACATCATAGTGGTTTTCATGGAATAAGGACCTCCATTAGTTTTAAGTATTGTTACTCACAGCTGTCATCTTCATGACCCACTCTGCACATATCCAGAATACATAGCTTTGATGGAAACTGTCCATGTGCATTGGTCTGACCGTTTTGTTTGTACATGCATGCAGGTCTCGCCCAACGCCGGTTCAACCCAGACCCATGCCCAGGGTGGCCCCAGATCATCACAAACCTGTCTGCCAGACATTTCCCACAGCAACACCAACACTAACCAGTCAACACATAGTAAGCCTGCCACCGCCGCCTCTGCCACCACCACCACCAGTCAACCCCCTGCTGTCAGGAATTCTACCACGACGTCTGCTCAACAACAGCTCGCCGCTAAAACTTCTGCAGCCCCTGCCAGCCAACAGGTCAGCGCCAAGCCAGCAACCACCACCAGCTCCGCTGTCAGTACTCCCAAAACCGCTTCCACCGTTGTTAGTAACAAAACCGGCAATACTGGTACCTCTTCCACTGGCAACCGATCCAGTGTCACCGCCACAACTGTCCGCCAGGCAATGCCCACTGCCGACATCAAAGTGGGAGTGGAAGACGTGAGACTGAAAATGACTCATGCCCATTCTGCCACAACCCGACGCCACCGGGACAAACCAGATCGAGGAAATTGATATATTGTTCTTCCGTAGCTCTATTTATTGTTGAACAAAAAGGGGACCCGTTTCAGTCCCGCTTTGCATGCGGATTGAACAGTGCGCAGGTTACCAGTATATCTCCATGTTTGTCCAGTGTGTTGCCAACATTAATTTTTGTTGAAAAACATGCCTGGTATGTGTTGACGGTGCCAACTGTACATGATTTCTCTTTGTTTTGAAACCTCGTTCAGATGAATTTTTAGCGGTGTCTTGTCAGTTTAACTTATTTGATATTTTTTTGTTGATGGCATTCCTTCATTTAGGAAGAGAGAAGGTTAGTTACCGCTAAGGATATAGACAAAGTACAGGACAAAACACAGTGCATTTCAACCTATTGGGTCTTCTTCAGGCAAAAACAAGTAACATATAGGATACTGAAAACGAAGAAAGAGAACCACTTATCTTCTCGTATTCAGCGCAAAATCAACTCTATCTTCTCATATAAGGCGCAAGATTTCAAAACCCATTTTAATCTTGCGCCAAATATGAGAAGATAAGTAGTTTCTCGTTCTTCATTTTCACTGTCCTAAATGTTATTTGTTTTTGCCTGAAGAAGACCCAAGAGGTCGAAATGCATTGTGTTTTGTCCTGTACTTTGTCTATGTCCTTGGCGGTAACTAACCCCCTCTCTTTCTAAATTTTGCTTCATTTTCCACCCTCAGTCACTTTGTTTTGAAACTGGCATTCCTTCAGTTAGATCACTAATATGCTGATCCATTTTTCAGTAGACTGATTTTCAGCATCCAGGTATCATATGACATCTCATGACAGAAAAAAAAAGATAAAAGGGGGAAAAGAAAGAAAGCTAAAGAAAAGTTTGTCAGAATAGCTGTATCATAGTGGAATTAATATTTCTATAGATTAGTGGTCAAACAAGGACATTTTTTATCAGTAATATGACTTCTGGCTGATGTGTAAGATACGATTCGTGTGCAGGTTAAATTTTGTTTTTTTCTTCAGATTTTCAGTTTTGCAAGTAGTAGTAGAAATAGGTGTCTTGTTATGAGTTACATCTGTTGAACTGATTTCTTTTATTGTCTGTTTTTACTGCAAACGGCAAAACATACTAATGACCAATAAACTGATAGAATAGACAGATTCAACAGTATTCAATAGAAGTCTCGTTCAGCAATAACTAAACATGCTTCCAGGAAGAAAAGGCATCCCACACCTGTCATGTTTTTTATTGAATTCTATTGTTCTCACTCCTCATCAGTCTCTTGTCTGTATAAACATGGATGGTTCACCAACATATTTCATGCTTGAACAAGAACTTTTAGTTCAAACAAGGGCAGAATCAAAAAATGGTAGAGCAGTATGGCTGAAACAATAGGTACATGCAATGGCCCGGAGTTGGTAAAAAAAAAACAAAACAGAAGAAAATACAGACAGAATGTTCTCTTGCCTACTGATCACTGCAAGGGTAAAGTATGTGTTCTCCACCTTTGTAATTTCCACATTGTGGATGAGAGTATCCCCTTATCATTGAAAACAACAAGTGAAGCAACCCTTTAAGCTTTGATGAGAGAGGGATCCCTACCTGATATTGCTCACAGCTTTTTATGTGTTTGTCAATTTTCTTTTCTCTATGGCGTTTGTCAGGTGTTTGTCTTTTTAATATGGAAGGAGGTGCTTGGATTTGTTGTTTATGTGGTGACAAAGATTGCAGTTTATTTGAGTGTTTGGACAAACTGGTCTTTTCTTTTTTCCATTTAAGAGTTGTGATAGGGATGAGGTACAAAGAAATGGGATAGCCGATTTTTAGGTTGGGTGGATTTTTTTTTTTTTTTCTTTCTTCCTTTTTTTTTTTTTTTTTTTTTAAGTGGAAAGATGCATACAGGGCATTATAGTCAAGGTTTTATGTTCATTGTTCTGGGTGATTTGTGAATATGTGCACGCTGCGTTATGCTTTGAAGTGTGAGTAGTGAGAGACAGGAGTGCTGCACTCATGCTTGATGGGGTTTTAACAATCTTGCGGGAAGAACAGCTGAGCTCCACTTCCATTCAGTTCACATTCACAGCTGTCTGCCAAAATTTACACACAGATGATTTTAACGAGATTTAAATCGGATTTGTACTTTTGGTTGTTTGCTTCAGGTATTTGTGCTCATAGAGTTAAAATTATCCCCAACTTTAAATATGTTTGAAGTCCGTCCCATGCTGAATCTGTGATGTCTATGAATGTGAACAGTTCTGTTTACATTAATGCCGCATTCTTTTTCTGTGATTTCTGTTTACATTCATTTGTGTGTTTTTTTTTTTTCTGTGATTTCTGTTGACATTTATTTGGTTGTGCGTGTGTGTGTGTGTATGTTTAATTTATAAACCCAGTAACATCGAAAATCGTCCGTGAATTGATTTCTAGCCAATTAATGTAGTAACATTGATAGAAATGACCAGTTTTATTGTGACAATTTTTCCCCCTGAATTTACTTACATAATATTTGGATTGCATACTTGCAAATATAGGAAGGAAATAGTTTCACAGAAGAAACAAAAAAACTACACAAGCGTGGTACCAGATACCTATCTGGACTATCATGAACTTGTACAAGTATCTATTTTTGTTGTTGTTCAACGCTGTCATAATTTCCTAATGAAATGAATTGATCTGTGTGTTATTTTTTTTTCTTTTTTTGTTAAACTTTTGCATTATTTTTTAATTAATGAAATGAAAGAGGGTAGTGATCTGGTGTGAGCAGGAGGAGGGGTGGTTTGAAAAATGTTTGTAAATCAGAATTTCTTTCCCTCATGTGAAAGGAAGGGATAAATATAAATGTGCAAACTTTAGAAGACGTATATGCTCAAAATTGAATTAACTTGGACAAGCATGTTCTTACTATGTGACCATCCATATCAGATTAGCATGTAAGCAGCGATGTGCAGGTAGAGACACATTCTGTTAGATAACCCTAGTTACATTTTTACTATCTAGTCAACATCCACAAACTGTGGATTGACAAAATTTTTATTTACCCATCAATACTGTTGCACTAAGTAAGCTAAAACAGTGGTTTGAATGTCAATAGTGATTTACAGACCTGAATTTTCACTGTCAAGTTTTAATTTGAAAATGCAGATGTTCATGTTTGGAGTTGTTACTTTCAATACTAAGTTAGTTCGTATCAGGAATGTTTTTTGAAGTAAAAATTTCAGTTTGATATAAATATCTGAATTTTCAGAATCAAATCTGATTTAAAGATGCTGCTCTTCAATATGTAGGTTTTGAAAGCCAGGATGATTTAGAGTTAGATTTTGATTAGTTTAGTTTGTTTTAATCTAGACAGAAGACATAGGTATAATTGTTTAATTGGTTTAATAGGTATAGGCTAAAGATGTTAAAAGCGGATAAGCAGATTTCAGTGAGAGGACATGGACATATGAGACTGTTTAAACATACTGTTCTGTCAGCCATGTTCACTTTCTGAGCCCAAGACCCGACATGATTTACAGGATCTTGAGGGCTTTGGCACACACTTTTATGGCCAAAGAACATTGCATTGTTAGAATTGATAATGTACATTAAGAGTACCTACACATCCATGTTGTCTAAGTAGGAAATCATATGGGCATTAATTGTTTACAGATTGAAATACTGCTGATAGATTTGTGTGCCTATATATGTACCTTTTTGAATAAGCATTTTTGAACTGTGATACATTTACAGAGATGAGTACTACATTCATAACAAGAATTGCCTTGTATTCTGTGGAGATTGCTCTCCACCCATGTCCGAGTGCATGTCCAACTGATGTATCTAACTGTATAATTTTCATGTAAGCGCTAACACTTTTTTTTTTATTACAACTAACCCCAAAACTCCCTAGGGAACATGCCGGGGGGGGGGGGGGGGGGGGGGGGGGGGGGGTCTGTCTACATGGTACTCCCACCTTCTGAAAGCTCTGTGCCAGTAATTTCCTCTCTTCTGTGTCCTTCTTTCACTCTGTTTTTATTTTCCTTTTTCTTTACTGTCCCCCACTTTTTCCTTTTCACTGTCTTTCTGCCTTTGTAGCCCATTGAGCTGTCTCTCATTGACAAAGTCTGGGTCCTTGTTTCTGTTTGTTGTACTGTGGCGTCTGGGCACTTGGGCTAACACATTGAAGTAAGCCATAGCTGTCCATTCTGGAGCTTCTCTTTGCCCATGTGGCTTGTTTATCCATATCGTTATAGCATTTTTGTTTGTACCTTTTACTCATTTTTGTTGGTGATGAATTATGGGAATTGCCTGTCATTCTCAGCAAAATTGTCATCAGCTTTAAGGATATGAAAGGTAAGCATACCATGATATTAATCAATGTGCATTCTTTAAACCATAGGTAATTTTTTTTTTGTTCCTTTTTCAGGACAAGTGCTCAGATGTACAGTCAATGAAACTTTCTTTATTCTGAAAAAGTTCATGTTTAGTCACTACTGTTAATGCGTTATTGAAGTGTTCATATGAGCAGTCACTGTGAGAGGCTTCATACATATCAGTACAGTTTAAGAGTGCTCAGTAGTGGTAGTGTAATTGGATTTACAAATAATGTAGCGGTGTTTTGGTTACATGTGTAGTCCAGGCACAAGAACAACATGCCACACTGCATGTTCTAGTCAGTAAACTTGGGTCCACATACAATACCATGCCATCTGTTGACTGCCTTGCATTGCATAGAGGTGTCACATACAGTTCATCGTATGACCACCGCTGTATTTTGTGCCACTCGTCCATAGTTTTTACCCCTTTACCCAGTCAAAATAGTGCCCTGATGTATGATGTCTTGATAGTTTTATCTCTTGACCAAAATGTGATGTACCAGTAGTTTTACGGCTTGACTGAAACAAAGCAGTGTTGTAGCATATGATGTTCAAGTAGTTTTACCTCTTGAACCAAACATAATGATGTCGTAATGTAGGATTTCCCAGTAGTTACCTCTTGAAACAAACATAATGATGTCGTAGTGTAGGATTTCACAGTAGTTTTACCTCTTGAAACAAACAATGTCACAGTGTAGGATTTCCCAGTAGTTTTACCTCTGAAACAAACAAAGATGTTGTAGTGTAGGATTTCCCAGTAGTTTTACCTCTGAAAAACAAACATAATGATGTGATAGTGTAGGATTTCCCAGTAGTTTTACCTCTCTACCTAATGGCATAATATCCTAGTATACAATTTTCCAATGGTTTTACTACAGAAGTCTGAATATTTTAGCTCCAAGCTAGAAAATAAAAGAGCATCTGAGAGGAGGACTCTCGTTACCTCTCTACAGCATTGACATAGTATTCTGGTGTACAATTCCCTGAAGTCTTACCACTAGAAGTCTGAATATTTCAGCTCCTTGCATGAAAGAAACAAGCATCCTAGAGTAGGACTCCCAATTCTACAGCATGTTTCACAGTAGTGTCCCTCTCGACCCAAACATAGTTTTGCGTCTAGGTGCAAAGAAATTGATTTAGTATAATTGATTTTGCTGTTGATTTACTTCTTTGCCCAGCTGTAATAGAGCGCTGGTACCAGTGACTTCACAGTGCAGGTAATTTACCTCTAAGTTTGACGTACATCTGCTTACGTATCATTTTGCCAGTTCATTCGTACAATCAGCATGAGTGAAGATGGGGAGAGAGAAGGGAACGCCTTCCTGTGATGGATCTTTCATTTGCGGACCATATTCTGGAGCTGAGAATTTTGCAAGGACCCACATCTGTCCACTGAAGTCTAGCGCCCATGCTCCCAAACCCTTACCACTTTACAACCCAGGCCTTCAATTCTCCGTGGATTTCAATGAAAACTGGAACTGCGGATTAATTAGGGGGAAAGAAAGATTTTCTTTTCAAGGGGAAGAAAGGGACAAGATTTTTTTTTCTTTTAAAGTAGCAGTCAAACTCTTCAATTCTGGTCGTTTTTGTTTGATACAATAGCAGATAAGCACTTGCTTTTAAATCACAAGATTTCATGTTCTCTTTGAGAGCAGTTGTTGCCATTTTGTTTAATCAGCTGAATGCAAACCAGTGTACATTGACAAGATGCTGCCAAAGTGAGAACTTGACTAAATCTGTACTGGATGCTCAGACTGGTGGTAAGTCGCACCAGTTTGAAAAGTTTTAAATGGGGTCAGGAAGGGCATATCTTTTGTCGTTCCTCAGGTGGAAGCCTGACAACAGCAAAACGAATATTTTCATCCTCAGACATTATCCTTTGCAGCTAAACAAGGGCATATCTATTGAAAGCTCCCCACCCCCCTTAGTATAGCTGTAGCAAAAATGAGCTGATCTTCAACTTGCATGTCTAAATAATTGGGTTTGATACTGCATGGTGTTACTGCTGAATTTCGCTCAAGTCTGTGATAATCTAACTTCATCACATTGCAAGTAGGAAAACACTTTATTGTGCATTTGTACTTTTTTCTGCTTTTGATTATTGAAAGTTGTGAAAAAAAAAATTGAACTGATGTATCACGATTCTTTGTTTTCTTTGTATTGTATTTTTTTCGTGTGTCGTGTTGCTGTTCATGTGAAAATGTATCATGAATTAAATTTGTTCATATATGAATGTAACCAGGTAATACATGCACAGCGTTGAAAGGTGTTTTTCTCTTACTTACCTGTCCAAACAAATGCCTTATCGTCACTTAATGTGAAACATCATCATGACATCATTACTCCTCTCCCCCCCCTCTCAAGCAGGGAGCTAACTTCACCTTAGCCTCCACCAGCCACAGTAATGGGCCCTTAGTGAGTTCACAACATTGTGGCATGATAGAACTGGCTCAGTTTTCTACTTTTCCTTGGTGAAGGAACTCGTCTGGCTCTGTTCTGAGCTTTCCACATCAGTTTTGAGGCGTAATGGATTCCAACAAGCGCTCCTTGTGCTTTATTGCGTCTTTACTACAGCAGCAGTTATCATCCTCACCATGCACTTGATGTCTCCCGAGTCAGCAGTCATCATCCTCACCATGCGCTTGGCATCTCCCAAGTCAGCAGTCCTTAACCTCACCATGCGCTTGGCATCTCCCAAGTCAGCAGTCCTTAACCTCACCATGCGCTTGGCATCTCCCAAGTCAGCAGTCCTTAACCTCGCCATGCACTTGAGGTCTCCCGAGTCATCTTGGAACCCTGCTTCTTGGACAGTCTCTTGGATTGGTGCACACATGGAAATTAGCCGGCAGCACTTTTCATCCTGCAAAGGGGCGAGTCCTGGGGAATTTGGTTGTGAGGATTTAAAATCTCTGACTCAAGAAGGCATGTTCAGTGAGAATGCTGTTGAAAATGTGAAGTGGTCATGATGAAGCTTTCTTGGGTGGCGTGATGACGACGACAACGCTGCTTTTCCAAATTCAGCGTCTGCCCTCATGAGCACCATTTACTTAGTAAGTGACTCTCTCCCCTCAGTATTTTGATCCAACTCTCTGTGTACACACACACACACACCCTTGTAAGTTGTTCATGTGAAGTCATTGTTCTTTGAGGACTCCATTTCACTTGAAATTGTTTTTATTTCTTCTCTCGTTCATGAAAGTGCTGCAATTCCAGGACATGTTCTTCCGGCTCTCCACAATTGGTCACAAATGTGAGGGACAGCACTATGACAATGTGCACAGGTCATGGCACAAGGGGGCACTCACTCAAAGTAAGCAGAATGTTCTAGCAGATCTCTCTTTTCAAGAAGGAGCTAGGTAGAAACATGGCGGTCAGTATTTCTGTTGATGACTGGTGTATGGGAAACATCAGTTTGCCAGCAGATGGAACGATCAGTTCCCAGTCTTTGTGTCTCCTATCCCAGACCCATCTGGGACTGGCAATTTCAGTGGAAGGGCTGTTTGTTTACGCATTTTCCCCATCTTCACTCATTCATGCAGTGCTACACACGGTGAGTAAGGGGAAATGAGTCTTGCTTGCTCTTTGAAATGGTCGAAGAGTTGGATCAATCACTCAATGGCTCTTCCTGCTTCCCTAGAGCCGTTACCAGGGCACTGCAAGTCCATGCTCTTTCTGCCAGATGCATTGTCTGGGCAAAATATTGTGGCCCATGACATCTGCTGAGCAGCAGGCTAAAAGTCACAAACTACTTTTGACAGATTTGTTACATAACATGACCGAAGATCTGGAGGCTCTTGACTGTCTAGGGTGATGACTCAAAGCAATGTTCCCAGGGTGAATCAGTCCATTGGTTTTCCAAAAGCTTGAGTAACCAACATGCCTTCTTTGCCAGTACTTTTTCAAACCATTTCTTGGATATCATTTGTTAATCTGCTGGAAGTGTTTGTGATTATGTGTTGTTGGATCTTCTTTTCTGATAATCCTTTATTTATAGAGTCTTTTGAGGAGAGAGGGAATTTTCTCCTTAGTCTCCAGACTGTTGTGAGAGACCAAAGGCCACCGAGGCATCTGCGTTGAGCTCTTGGATACCTGTGCAGTCATTTCCATGTCAATTTATGCAATGGACAGTAGGGTCTCAGGACAGCTTCTTCCCCGCCATCCTCTTTGATTACAAAATACTTACCTGTCCAAACACAAGGACACCTTCCCACTTCCCTGCGTAATTTGGAAAATGTGTGGAAACTGAGCTGGTTCCATCATGGCAGAATGTTGTGAACTCGGCCTGATTTGGGTTAGCTTCCCCCTCCTGTTTTTTTTTTTTTTTTTTTTTTTTTTTTTTGGGGGGGGGTGGGGTGGGGTGGGGGGGTACCAATGGTACAGCAATCTTCTATGCCAGGTAGGGATAAGTTATTTATTCGGACAGGTATTTCACTGAACTACCTTTTCAGGCAAAAAATCATTGACAAAAAATCCATCATTGATAAACTTTAATACACTTGCAACATTCATCATACACACACACACACACATAACTGTGTAATCACACTGGAATGCAAAAATGCCAACATGTGAGGAAATGGTGTCAAGGCAGGGCGCACTGGTGCAGGTGCCTGCAATGGATACAGACAGTACCAGGAGAAAAGTCAATGGTCGGACTGTCGGAAACATTTCCTCTTTATCTACCCATGTAAAACCCTGGTTTTCCTATTCTTAAATGCCTACAACAACCAAAAAAAAACCCCACCTAAAATACCAGCTGGTGATTGGCACTGCCAGCTTTTTCATTATTATCTTCTGTGCTTCCGCAGTAGTGTTACACTCGCACCATCATTCCAGTCACCCATGCGCAAGCATACAGTCCCTATTGCAGCCCCATCACTAGCAGTCCACATACAAAGCAATCAACGTATGGCCACTGCGACCAGTATGTTGTGTATGAAGGATCACCAGACGGAATCCTCCAGCAGATCAGCCACAATCAACTTCCCACTCTTGAGAGCAGCCAGCTTCAACGACACGACTCAATGATGCTCAACAATGATGCCCCACTTGCTTTCCTTAAACTGTCGAGAACAAGGAATGTTATCTCTGCAAGCCATTATTATAGAACCCTAAAATACACGGGCACAGCTGAAATGTCTGTTATAATTTGGAAACATAATCATAATTATTGGTCATTATACACTTTTAACCACATTCTTCTGGAAAATTCCATATTGCACAAAATCTGCCAAACTGCAAAGAAGGCCCATTCATCTTCATCGGTGTGTGCACTTCACATGGACTTGCCAGAAAATCCATTTGGACAGTAATGCAATTAAAAGAAAATAAAGTGGACACAGAGAAAGTGAGACAACAAAAACAGGAAAGAACAATGGAAAATAAAAATGAAAGTGGATGACAATATAGACTACACACATACATACATACTTGTCCTTCCCCTTGCTTTAAAAGAGAGACATGATTGTGTGCTATCATTTTCCATACACAATACAAGTGAAAGTGCAAAAGGGCTTTGATAGGCTTGTAACATCCAAACAATTACCATCTAAGTTGGTATCACATACACGCACAGATACAGAAAACCAAGTTAATTAACATACCAAAACTCATTTCTTAGGCTGGCCCATACATATATGTGGAATTATCTTTAATTGATTATATAAAAGTAAATCTTGACTAAATCTTAGCGAACCACCAAGAGAAACCTGGACAAATGAGTCGCAAGCTAAAACAGTGTCTTGTGACTCATTTATCCATGTTTCTCTTGGGCAGTTCGCTAACATTTTATTAAGATTGATTTAGATTTCCACCTGTTGTCGTCTCACTTTGCAGCTACATAAAAGTAATCAAGTGCCTGAAGTCCTTAACAAAATATACAGTAATCTTGTTATGTAAAGGTAACTGCAACTACTCACAATAACACGTTCATATTTAAGAACTGGGCCACATGAAAGTTGTACAACTCTGAAGCATAAAGTGTGTTGCTCAATGACAGGCGTGAGCACTTCAGCATTACAGTGTGTGTTTTTTTGTTACGCTGGGCAACTACCTGTTTCTGGAAATGTTTTTTCACGTTAGCAGCATTAAGGTACAGTTTACACCCATCTCGGTCCATCTTTTTTTTTTTTCCTTCACAAGTCAGCACAGAACTACCAACCATAATAAGCAATCACAGATATGATGTGCGCGCACACACACATTAACATCTGTTTCATATCACGTTTAGCAGAGTAACATCAAAGATCAACAGTCGTGGAGGAACAGGATACATTTTCTCTGCTAACCATTTTGAGTGCCACATGTAGTATGACCACCCCTTAAATTTGTACTTTCAAATACCAAGCCCCATCCCTAATCCGATTAAAGACGACTCTGCCAGCCCCAGCATACATATGAAAAGCAGGGGACCTGTAATGCGCGGTCTAGGTCGACGGTGGCTGTGTTCCATTTGAACTCTTTCCACCAGGTGTTCAAACCCTGGCCAGCTGCATATGAAGATGCCCCCAATACCTGATCATAGGTCAGGCATCAAGCTGTTCCAGTCTAGCAAACTTAATCTTGTTCTGTACATTACAGGAGAGTGTTGTGAAGCCATTTCCTCCTTGTATCATGTGCTGCTTTGAGCAAGTGATTTTTACAATGATAAGCCTTTTCTCAGTGTTTTTCTTCTGACAACATGAGCCAACAGAGTTACCTTACACTGACATAGTTTGACATGAAATCATGATGGTCCATCTGAGCAAATGACTGTGATGTATGAATACAAAGGCCTTATAAAGTTATACACTTGCTGAAAGTATACTTGGTGATGATGCAGTAAAACTTGATTTGCCATTTATCACAAATGCCCAATTATGAAGCACTGGAGAATGAAGGATCTGGTCAGCTTTTATTTATCAAGGAACTATGCATCACTGGATGACTCTAACACAAATGTAATGTTAGAGAAAAAATATCTGTCTGCAGCTGTGTTCCCCTTATGAGTTTTGACAGTTTGAGTAGAGTATTTTCAATTTTCCAACTGATCGGCAAAAAAAATATTTCCCACTGGGAAGGTTGCAGTTGCTCGGGCAGTCACTATATCAGGCCTGAAAGGATAAAGTCACAGCTAGATGCACTGCTGATTTGAAAAACTACTTGATTAAAATGATGAAGAACCGTCCGTCAATATTGTAAGGGACATAATTCTCTTCAAGTGGGAAATGCTGAACACGAAAACGGTTCTGAAAAAAAAAAAATTAGATAGAACAGGACATCGCTATCAAGTGCTGGCATGGAGCTAGCAATGTTATTGTCCCACTTACACAGCCTCGTGCCATGATTCCAGATCTGAAGTATCGGAGGAATCATGTGTGGTCCATAACCAGACCACATGCAGCATATCTCTCTTACATACACACAGAACTGATGAATGAAAGAATGCAGTATGAAGAAAGTGAGACAAAAGTATATCCATAGTTAAGTGTTGTTTTTTTTCCTCTCCACTACACCTGTGTATGCTTGTCTTTCAGATGAAATGATCAACCAAGATCCCGAGCACAGTGTGCATTTAGTGCACCTAAATGAACCCCAGAAACGAGCAACTTAACCTGGCAATTCCTTGAGAAAATCCCAGCTGAAAAATACATGCAGAAAGAAGAAAAAATGGGGGCACTCAAACCTGTTTACCCTCGTACCTTCCTGGGATTGTCCTAACAATATGCTAACATCTTGGTAAACTAGCATATTCTAGGTAAACAACGAAAATCATGGGAGTTCAGCAACCCATGCACTTTTTTTTTTCTGTTTGTATGAAAAGACATGAGCTATGACTGAAAACTATCTTTTTTTTTCATACACTTGGACAGGAACCCCAGAGGCACTGACGCAGAGGCCATCCAGTGATCCATAAGGCTTTTCCCTTGTTGATGTGCTGGCAGGCCAGGTCTCTGCTCTTAGTTTTTTATGTGTGGGACAGCCACTGTCACTGGGGCTATGCCGCATAGACAGCTTGATGATTCGCCAATGTGGGATTTTGTGAACATGTGATGTCTCAGTCTGGAGTGCCTAGTCCTTGGGTTAACAATGCTCACTTGGTCTCGTCTGAACAGCAGGTAGTATGCGCCCTTCACCCAGATTCAACAAGAAAATTATTTGACCCCTGAAATGCTTTTCACTGGTCCGCATTATCTGCCTCTCATCAAGTTTTTGTTAACAGAGACTGTACTTTCGCACCAAATGTAAATGGCCAAGTCAGCCACAATGGAAGTATTTGAAAAGTCCATCAACTAACAATAGCTGTCCCGCAAAATCACCACACAGTGATGCAGTTTTCTACAAAGCATCTGAAAGTGCCAGGGATTACAAGTTCATGTTTGAAAGAAAAACATGCTCATCCTTACAAATTCACATCTTTTAGACTGTGCTTATTGCAAGTCACTAATGAGGTTGTGAATTCCAGTCTGTTTTGTTTTAGCATCCAGGTTTTCCTTTGATGAACTGATTGTTCATTCTAGAGGTAAACAGGTCTGGGACATTTGTACCATGATGATATACTCTACTAGGGGAGAGTGGCTGGGATTTCACACAGAAAACCTGGGTCTGTAAAGTTATACAATACAACGGTGGATACTGCTAGGTCTTCCTAATAAAGAAATGAAGGCCAAGTCATACTTCCATGCTTTAAATTGTGGAAACCAGAGTCATAACTCCCATATTTCATATGATGGAGAAAAATCAAAGTTCTACTTCCACTTTTTAAACACAGAAATATCATCTTATGGGAAAAATGTTCCATAGTTTACATGGTGAAGAATCCAGCATTCTACTTCCAGACTTTGATGTGTCCATTGTAGCTGGCCGACACGACCAGACACTGGGAAGCCTGACACAGCGTGATGTCACTGATCGCGTCAATATGGCCGCTGGGAGGGGCGTCGTAGAAACTGATTCGAGACGGTACCTCCTCCCTGTCTCTCTGCGACAGTACCTGGTTGGTCTTCACCTCTTGTGTCACTTCACATCCATCGATCAACTGGGACCTACAGTGTTGGAAAAAAAAGGAGGGGTTACCTGTCAATCAACACACTATTATTATTAAGGTGCAGTCTTGTGAAGGTGAAATCCTACCCTTCTCCTGCTGCTTTAACCTTCCCTTAACTGAATCAGATATATGCTGGTTGGACAGTTTTCAAACCATAAAAGTACACACACACACACACACACACACACCAGTGACCTAAACTCGTACATGTCAGTTCTACAGCCAGATTCTAACCATGTGACCCCAGACCCCTCTAATCAACCAAGTCCTGTCACAACATGAAAGTATGACAAATAATGACGCACAGAAAGGAAGATGAATAAGAAGAGCAGTGAAATGCATATCCTCTTGGTCTGGCAACAGATGAAGAATTTTTTTACTGCCTATGCATCAATCGCCTAAACCCATTTTAAACATATATCTTTCTTCCTTTTAAATAGATCCACCTCCCCAACACACGGGCATTTTCACAAGAACAAAGGAACCATGCTGATGAACATTTCAGGACAGTTCCCATTCCCTTTTTTTCAACTTGAAACTTTTTGCCGTCTCCTCTTCTATACCTTCTCAATGGCATTACTGCCATGCCGCTCATCCCATTTCTCCCTGTACTCCTATAATCACGCTCAGCCTCACCACTGACAGTCCACTGGAATAACATGCTGTAATGAGGTAACCCACCAGAGAGGGCACTGCACTGCCTATGCCTTTCAATCGACCTATCTCTTCACTGTACTCTTCTACAGCTGACATCACCAATGCATTATGGATATTCAAAATGCCTGCCTTTATCTTTCGCTTCCTCTTCTCAAGCACTGAGAAGGGACGATGTGCACTGTGTTTCAACAGACCAGACTTACACCATGATTCGATTTCCCTGCAGCATTGCAGACTAGACAGCTCACATGCCTGACAAAATCATCAATACTGTTCCAGAACTGGCCTGAAAAAATGCTTCTCTAAACATAGTTCTCATCAGCAAAGATGGACTTGACAGGATAACATATAACAAAAAAAATCTGAATTTAAGAGAAACTACTGACAGCTATTTTCTTTTCCACCAAATAGGTTGCGAGTTTCTGAAATGTTCAATTCTAGGCAACTCCCCAGTGCCCTGCAGGGCATCCAGGACAACACCCATTTCTGGTATTCAGAGACATGCAACATGCAGTCATCAGGCCACATGACACTATCACTAACTCCCTGACCAATACAGACAGACAGAATATGGCTTTGAGTGTCAATATCTACTTCATTCTTGTTCTTCTTTTATGTGAATTTTAAATTGCGGCTGTAGCCCACCACATAACAATATCACTAACTCCCTGATGAATACAGATCAATAGAGACTGTGGTTTTGAGAATCAAAATCTACTTCATTCTTGTACTCTCTTTATATATGAATTTCACTGTTGTAGTCAACTAGATCATCCCTTCCTCATCCCCCTTGCTCACTACATATCAACTACCCCAATAATCCAATTCAATTTTTAGAGAAAATACAAACAGAACAGGAAAAACGTATATACCACATGCTGTCCTCACACTCAACCGACCTGTAACAGACAACGCTGGTGGGAGCATCAACACCGTGACTCATGATGAATGACTTGGCCGGGCACTTGAGGTCCCAGTAGCGTATACACTTGTCTGTGCCTCCGGTCAGGGCAAAGGTGTGGGTGTCGGTGGAGGCCAGGTACAGTCCCCGCACCGAGTGGCCCACGTTCTGTAACAGCTCCCGCATGTCTTCATCCCGCCATGGCCAATGCCAAACAAAGCGTCTGGCAACTTCAATATCACAATCTAGCGTAATAATGTTCTCAATTCAAATGGTCCATTAAAAAAAAAAAACACCACCATCCAACAATGCACGAATGAATGCTGGTACACACTTACCTGACACCCTTATAAGTTTATGACCAAAAAAAAATCAAAGAAACATGATTTGTAACGAGGAACAATGTAGCTTACATCAAAATTTCAAGACAATAAATACTGGAGAGGCCAAGGAAACATTCAACCTTAGAGAAAACAAAGTGGGCATATATGTAAAACATCAGCATGAGTTTACAGCTGTGCCTGTGTGTTGTCAGAGCACATAAAGAAGTACAGCTGTGGCTGTGTGTTGTCCGAGCACATTAAGAAGTACAGCTGTGGCTGTGTGTTGTCCGAGCACATAAAGAAGTACAGCTGTGGCTGTGTGTTGTCAGAGCACATAAAGAAGTACAGCTGTGTGGCTGTGTGTTGTCCGAGCACATAAAGAAGTACAGCTGTGCTGTGTGTTGTCAGAGCACATAAAGAAGTACAGCTGTGACTATGTGTTGTCAGAGTGTGATAGGGTCATTTCCATAGGAGACAGGGTGGGAAGACCACACCTCCCAAACCTCGTTTCTTCCCTTTCAATTTCACTCATACAGTGAGAGATGGAGAGAAGGACTTCATTCGGCGTATGAGGAGTACCTATCAATAAGCACAAGAGGGGCAACATGCTGGTCACATCCCTAAAACAGAAAACATTACATGCCACCTTACAACAGAAAAACAGGAATTTTACTCCTGAAAGTTTGTTTCATGACACACATGTCCAAATGCCTTATCCCTTTTTGGTATGGACAATCACCATCATATCAGGATCCTCAGAAAACCAGAACTGGGACAGCAGGGAGCCGATCATATCTCCACAACTGATAAGACTGCTAGAGTGATCATCTCAATTAAGTGCACAACTAAATCAAAGTAAAACACACCAATTCACATCTTTTTTCCTTATTATGCGGCAGAGTAGGGGAGAGTACTAGTGTTTGGATTTGCAATCATACCGTATAACTTCTTGTAGATGTAAAACTCCTTTTCCTCATACTGACCTGTCCGAACATATGCCTGAATATTGAAAAGGTGGTGGGAAAGCATGGTCACCTGCCCAGGAAGGTACTGAGCTTGCACAAGAATGTCTCTGCACAGTCCCCCTAGCATACACCTCGGCATCAGGGGCTTCAAAGGGTCCTATGCAATTGTCTCCCATGCTTTGTCTGGAAGTGAAAGGATTAGTGTCCTCTGTCTTTCAAGAGATGGTCACAAAGTGACAAACAATAGGAGTAAAAACAGAAAAAATAATTACCTCTCTGCACAAAATCAGGAAAAGAAGAAGACCGCAACCTAAGATACTGGGATGAATGGATATGAACAGTGCAACTCAAAAGAACCTTTACAAACATACCAAATAATCACTAATGGCCAACAAATGTGAAAAAAAACACAAAGGCAGACAGCAGCAGTACTGGGCAATAAGATCACCGGAAACAGACGGGGTCAGTGAATAATCACTGTGTGTGTGTGTGCTGCAGCTTGGGCAACTACTCCGCCCCCTTTGCAATCAAGTGCCTGCATGTCTTCTGAGGTAGAACCTTCCACACTTGCATGTGACTTCCAGCTGGCTGCATGTACTATGTCAGCTACTGCCATGCTCGGCCAGAGGACAGAACTAGTGGAGAGAGCCTAGACAGACTCCAATGCCCTTTTATCCACCTTGGGTGAGTGGTGTCTGGCTACAGACGTGAGACTGGCAAGGTACCTACCTGAGCCAGGAGCCTATTGTCTCTGGGGTTTTGTCGTAACGTTTCCACGGCTTTGCCATAAAAAAGGAGCTCTGGGGGCCTGACTCTGCTCTCTGAAGGTACATCTTCAGACAGGATGGCTAATCTACCCCACCTCTGATCACTGGCAGTAGGACTGGATGATCAAATGGCCACTGGAGGCAAAATTGTAAGTCAAAGACCATTCTTTGAGCTTGTGGTTTTGGGACAGGCAAGAAGAGCATGTGGACAGGGTGACTTTTGATACCAGAAGACATGAACCTCACTCACTCTGCATGCAGATGCCAGTGTAAGTAAACAGCATATTTTGAGTGTGAGGCTCTTAACAGAGCATTCAGTGAGTGGCTCAAAGTCCTTAGAGGCCAGATACAGCAGTGGCCAACCCCACAGAGAACAGAGGGGGGCATGTTCCCTTGACAATGAAAAGAAAACTGAGCTATGTTTGGGTACGACTCTGAAGGGCAATCATTCTTCAAATCTAACCAGTCATGGGGGCATGATTAGCTCCCTGCTCGCCAAAGTTTTGTTCTGTAGTGCATGAGAATGTGTGTGTGTATGTGTGTGAGTGAGTGTGTGTGTTTGTGTATGTGTGTGTGTGTGTGTGTGTGTATGTGTGTGCATGTGTGCATGTGTGTGTTTGTGTGTGTGTGTTCTTCTTTTTAGGTAACTTCCAGATGATTGGTTGTTTTTTTTTTTTTGCTATCCCATCTTCTGCGCCACCTCAGCGGCACTGCACCCATACAACTCATTCTGACTCCGTGTCCACAGGTACAGTACAGCCAGTCCCGCCATAGCCCCTGTGCCAGCAATGCACTGGGAGCAATGTCAAGTTACGATGCAAAACACTAGATTGAATACTACACTCCTGCCGAGTCACTTCGAAGGCGTTTAGAGATGCTTGCTCTGATCTTACATGTAGGACACCGCCTACTAAACGTTTTACTGACAACAGTAACTGCTTGGCTGCTGAGCCGGCATGAAGGAAACTCACCCTCTGGAGGACACCACCACATCCTCCCTGAAAGGGCCACAGAATTCAAGAGAAATTTTTTTTTTTTTAAGCTGATAGATGAGGATGATGAAAATGATGCTAAGGATTTCCATTCTGGTCTGAGGCTGCCAGACAGGGTTGTATTCTATGATTACTTTCATAATACATTGCTACCAATCTTCTGGAGTCAAAATTTGGGAACTAGAGGATGAGGGGGTGGGGAGGGCTAAAAAAAGGAGGTGGGGGACCTTTGGCTTTTGACTGAAAGCCTTTCTAACTCCCTTATTTTTCAGGCGATAAATGGAGTTTAAAAGGGCAACGCCTTTTCTATACATAATTGAAAACATCCACATAACATTTGGACTATTTTTTTTTTAATATTTATAATCCCTTTTCAAAGATGACACACACACATAAAGCTCAATAAAGCTCCATTTTTTTACCACAAGAATGTGAAATTCAGGATTTTTTTTTTCAAACCAAAAATCGAAATTTTGTGAATTATCTCAAAATCAGGGAAATTCCAGAAAAAATCAGGAGGGTTGGCAGCTATGATAATATATCCCTACATCAAACAGGCCTGAGAGATGCAAATACTGAGAGATGCAAAAATACCTGCAATGCTGCTTAAGAAATTTGAGTAACACTCTCAGAGACACACCGATTAAGTGACAAACTCAACTGTGTGGTCCCAAACTTCCCATCTGAGCCCATAGCAAATTCAACTCTGGGTAGGAGCTGGTCAGGACAGAAAAAAACCACAAATGAAAGGCTCTGATGGGCACCAAACCCACAACCTCCCAGCCAACAGTCTATGATGCTGAACACTTCGCCACAGCGTCTGGTCCACAAGCCCAATTTTTGTTTTTAATGAAGATCCTGACAATATGGCAATGTTCCACATCAAGTAGCGATAAGGCATTTTTCTGGGACAGGAAAGTAAAAGATCTGACGGTTTCTCTTTTGATACTCCCATGCGTATGACTGGATCATGTTTGTGATTATTTACAAGTCACTATATCTGATTCCTTTATCCCATGTCCCAGTTTTGCTTCACAGAGTCTGTAAAAAGGAGGAGGACAGTGGGGTATATGTCAAATCCACTTACCTCCATTTCACTGAAAGGGGGGTAGGGGGAGGCCCACAGCATCTCTTGTCGCATCATGGAAAGCTCTGAGTCACATTCCACATGGAGACCTCGTTATTCCATTCCACAGCTGAGGCAAACCATGACTGCTTCTGTGGGTGCATCACAATGCGGCGTACACGCTTCTCTGAAACATCCACACATGGCTGTCACTGTCTGAAGCATCCACACATGGCTGTCACTGTCTGAAGCATCCACACATGGCTGTCACTGTCTGATTGCTTCTGTTTCTTGCTGTGTTTTTTGTTACTAATATTTTTGGTTTGATAAACATTTTCCCTGCCCTGAACCTGGATAACATCCACACATGGCTGTCACTGTCTGAAGCATCCACACATGGCTGTCACTGTCTGAAACATCAACACATGGCTGTCACTGTCTGAAACATCAACACATGGCTGTCACTGTCTGAAACATCAACACATGGCTGTCACCACCCCCTGTGACCTACAGCTGACACCACCCCCTGTGACCTACAGCTGTCACCCACCCCCTGTGACCTACAGCTGTCACCATCCCCTGTGACCTCCAGCTGTCACCACCCCCTGTGACCTCCAGCTGTCACCACCCCCTGTGACCTACAGCTGTCACCACCCCCTGTGACCTCCAGCTGTCACCATCCCCTGTGACCTCCAGCTGTCACCACCCCCTGTGACCTCCAGCTGTCACCACCCCCTGTGACCTACAGCTGTCACCATCCCCTGTGACCTCCAGCTGTCACCACCCCCTGTGACCTACAGCTGTCACCATCCCCTGTGACCTACAGCTGTCACCACCCCCTGTGACCTACAGCTGTGACCTACACCACCCCCTGTGACCTACAGCTGTCACCACCCCCTGTGACCTACAGCTGTCACCACCCCCTGTGACCTACAGCTGTCTGAAACACACAGCTCCACTTGTCAGTATGTTGGTTTTTCTATTATGTATGTACAATCATATAACAACACAATTAGTCACACAAAGAAGCATACAAAAAGAGACCAAGTTAAAGGCCACAGCCCTTGAAATGATGAGCTAACACTGCATCATACATTTACAATAGATGTCTAGTAACACTACGTAATACATTCATAACAGATGTCTAATAACATTGTATAATATCTTTATCATATGTGAGGATCTTTATTCAACAAACTTCATGGGCTACTTCACAATACTATCATTCACTGAAACCACTCATAAAATCAATTTTGATACAGAATGTACAGTAAAGTAATTAATGGAATAAAGTACTGTCTATTCAGGACATGAAAAAAATGAATTAATGTTCATTTTTGTTACCGATTCATGACTTAAGGCCCTAAGAGGTATACCGAGACTACCATACACACTGCAAAGACAGACCGAAGAGGATAACAATTATATGGTGCATGCTTTAGTTTCAATATTTCCGTATTGTGTTACATTTTTTTCTTTCTTCTCCTTTAGCTCTGTGAAGACTTTTGGGGCTCCACACTGAAGATTTAACATTACAACTGAACGTCTCTGGAGTGACATTCTACATCAACATTCATACGCTAGTGAGATATAGTGAGTCAAGTTTAACTGGACGACTGGCTAGACAAGAATCATGTACGTGCATCTTCAACCTCATGAAAGAATAAATGTAAAACAAACCATGGGTATATCTTTTATTTGTGTCATTTACCCACCGTGTCAATGACTTTTTTTTTACATCAAAATAATTCATACATCATAAATTCCTTCATGTTATATTTTTTTTATGTTTACCTCATTTGTACACAGTACTTTGTAATGTTTTGCCTTTTGTGCGCAATTTTAATTTTATTTGTTATCATCATTTTTTTGTTCTTTGTTGTATTTTTCATTTCCTCTCATTTTCTTTTTTTCTTTTTCTTTGTGAGGGGGGGGGGGGAGGGAGGAGTACCTGTACCGGTGGGATGGGGTTATACAATTCATATGTCATTCACACTCACATAGCTTTTCATCTTCCAAATGGTTTTCAAAGCTGGGCAGGGACTGAGGATTTAGCTTCACAAGATGACGATGTGAATGACCATCTTACTCAAAGTTCTGTTCCCGATTCCTTGTCTCATCAAGTCAAGAGTACTTCCCCTTTTCTTCAAGCTTTACTCTAATGCTGAAGTATCCTCCGATCTGCATTTCTTGACACTGTCAAGGCCGTGCCTGCCCAAAAACATCAGCCTTGAGAAGAGAAGAAACTGTGAAAGGAATCCTAATGATGACAACATCGGATTATCAATTCTAACGGGTTCATTTTCAGCAGTGCACCACTCAACCTGCTCTTCACTGTTTACACCAGGACATCCTCGCCAAGCTGTGGAAAACTGAACCCTGGAAAGGACCGTGTTGACAGCAGCTTGCTGACAATGGGTGACTCCTCTCAAACAAATCCTTGCCAAGCAGGGACAAAACTAGCTCAGTCAGCAGAGCTCCGGTAAGTTCAGAGCATGAGGGAAAGCACACACAAAGAGACAAAACTGCAGGGATTTCATCCAGGCCTGAATTAAACCAGCACAAAATTCTACTGAGCTGGAAAGGCCTAAAAAGTGGTAACCCTAAATTTCATGTTCACACCATTAACAAACAAAAAGAATAACATATGATGTTTGAAGAAGAAAAAAAAAGGTGGTGGAGGCAAAGGAGGATAAAGTTGTCAAGCCAATGGACACAAAGAGAAAAGGAAGGGGCACTCACTGGCTCTGTGTGGATGGTGGGAGCACCGATGGACAGCATGAACCTCAGGTCCCACACATTGTGATTGCCCACACTAGTCCCCACCGCCATCCAGGACTGAGTCTGGTGAACCGCCATAGCCGTGATCACACCTGCACCACCACACATTTACCAATGACACAATCACACCTGCACCATCACACATTTACCAATGACACAATCACACCTGCACCACCACACATTTACCAATGACACAATCACACCTGCACCACCACACATTTACCAATGACACAATCACACATGCACCACCACACATTTACCAATGACACAATCACACATGCACCACCACACATTTACCAATGACACAATCACATCTGCACCACCACACATTTACCAATGACACAATCACACCTGCACCATCACACATTTACCAATGACACAATCACACCTGCACCATCACACATTTACCAATGACACAACCACACCTGCACCACCACACCTTTACCAATGACACAATCACACCTGCACCATCAACCTTTACCAATGACACACTGCTCTGATGAAGCTTTTCGAATAAATCTGTTTAGGCGTCCCATACTGTCCTTCTAAGGAATCCAATGTTGTCACTCTCCGCAATCATTAATTTGTCTGTTTTCCTAAATTTGCACAGCTAATGCTTGTAAGACATTGTTTACTCTGCGCGCGCGTGTGTGTGTGTGTGTGTGTGTGTGTGTGTGTGTGTGTGTGTGTGTGTGTGTGTGTGTGTGTGTGTGTGTGTGTGTGTGTGTGTGTGTGTGTGCGTGTGTGTGTGTGCGTGCGTGTGTGTGCGTGCATGCGTCTGTGTGTAAGCATGCGCACTTGTGTGTGTATGTGCGTACGTGCACATAAGTGTGTGCGCATGCATGCATGCATGCCACTGTGTTAGAGAGAGAGGGAGAAAGACAGTCTCTCTCTCTCTCTCTCTCTCTCTCTCACACACACACACACACACACACACACACACACACACAGAGTGGAGGGGGGTGGGGAGTCATGGAACTTTCACAAAATTGCAATATTTTTCTGGACTTAGTTTAACTCTACCATACATTACTAAGTGACATTTATTTGATAGTAGTGTGTGTGTGTGTGTGTGTGTGTGTGTGTGTGTGTGTTTAACAAGGTTAAATGAGTTATGCTGAATTTTCTTTCACAAGCTGGTCCCAACCTAAGTTGCAATAAAGGTCACTACTAGGGTGAAGAGGGGGGTCTGAGGAGGGGGGAAGCAAGGTTGAAAACATGTATTAAAACTGATTTTTTTATTTTTCAAATAATAAAAAGATGTACACTATGCTGGGGCCCAAATCTGATGGAACAGGTAGGCACGTGTATAAAAACAGGACCAGTCACTCTGCTCCAACAACACATGCGTAACACATCAGCACATTCATTCAAATGATGAGGAAAGTGCAGGTTGTGTATGTGTCGCCTTTTTTTTACCTGTCTATGTCAATGAAATCGGCACAAAACTGTACCAACCAATCAGTTCTTATGGCAAACCCTGAAGCTGCTAAGAAGCAAAAGCAGCAGTATCGGCATAAATTTAACATAAACTGTGACTTACTTTTAAATCATAAACAGTCTGGAATACATATGTGCATCACTGTGAATTAAGTACATAAGAGTTTCTTTTCTTTCTGTTACTGTTGTTGTCACAAAAACATTCAGAGACTGACACTGACAACACTGACTTGATCAAGCAGAAAATCTTGTCATTTTGTGATCTCCCAATTTCAGAAGTTTGTAAAGAAGCCTCCTTAATTCAGCTGTGACACTGCTGATCACTGAAGACTTGTTTCAAGGAAGAAGTCAATAGTGTCTGTGACAACAAAGAAGAATCAAATTTCTACTCTTTGACATATCAGTGAGCTTGAGCTGAGTGAAGGTGTGTAGACAAGAGTTGGTTCTGATCTCTTGTAGAACTGATTCAGACAGAGCAAAGTACCACTCAGGTAAAAAATTCAAAGTATGTACTCAAAGTTAAAAATTCATACATCAATTTTTGTATGTATGACTATTGCAAGAGCCCCAAAACAAAAATGTGTTTACTTTTGTTTACTATTCATTGTCACACTGCTCTTCATTCTCTCACTAACTTACAGAATATCAAATCAAAAGACTGACAAACAAGATGTGGCTTAGCCTATTTCTTTAAAACTTTGGCACCAAAAGGAACAAGTTTAAACTGAGGAAAAAACCTTAACCATGAAGTTTCGCACTATTACAAGGAAACTGTTATCATAACCAAAGGGAGGCTACTCAGATTTACTGCACGATCATTTTTTTTAGCCTAACAGAGAGATGGAACGATTCTTCACTGACCCATTCTGGTGTCATGCTTGAGAACCCAGGCTGGCTGTCTGGAGCGCAGATCCCAGCCCACAATGTAGCCGTGGACCGTGGCCATCGTCAGCATGGACTGTGCCCTGGTAACCCCACACCACAAGAACACAGACTGTTTCAACATGCTACACAACGAGTACCAGAGTACTCTCATGAATGCAGCTGGAATCTTTAAAAAACACACAAAAAACAAGCCCATACTACAGAGCACCATGCGATGATAAATATGCTATTTGAACAGTGCTGTTATGCTTATGTGTATATCCTACTTCTTTTTTCTTTTTAGTTCTTCCACTTCAAAACTATAAAGTGTAATGCAAAAAGAATTAAAGACTGTTATCTTTGTTGGGCTGTCAAAAGGCAATTGACAGCAACATAAGTGTTTTGCTGCCTTCCTTTTACTCATGCTTGAAACAGTCTCAAAATGCTGACGACTACCATCAGCAAAAAATGCACACTATATTCTTACCCCAAATCGGAAAAGACAAAAGTTTGATAAACAAAACATACATACTGATCTCTACAGCATTGTTTGAAGTGGTTAAAAATAAAATGTTGCTAACCAGAAAAGAAAATCTCACCCCCTTTCCATTTGGGGAAATTATACAAGGCTGTATAATTTCTGCTTACAAAGTTTGAAGCAATGAAAAATCTTAAGAAGAAAGATAGATTTATCAAGGTTTAATAGCCTCCATTGTGTCAACCTGAGAACTGAAAGCAATGAAGCTGTCTCAGGCAATGAGCATATCTTACAGGTGCCATGACAGACGTCTGAGCAGCCCCAGCCTCTGTCCCAAGTCTCATGCAACAGAGTCAAGGTGCTGTTACAGCTCCACTCTTTACTCTCTACTCACTACTTCTTTGCTCTGCCCCTGCAATGTCCATTCTCCACTGTGTCTTGTTTCTTGTCAGGGAAGGGAGTTTTGTCTCCACTGTGTCTTGTTTCTGGTCAGGGAAGGGAATTTTGGCAAGACACACACCCATACCAAGCTCAAAACTATGTGATAACTGTGAGAGAGATTCTCGGTCTGCCCGTCTATGTGACGACTTGCTGGCTGACATTATCATGCTGGTTTCATCATGTTCTTTGTACGGTATGCAGGGAATCATCTACCTGAAGGACTTATGTTCATATGTGTGGATTTTTCACTGCACATCAGCTGTCGGTGTTAGCTCTCACTTCCAGACTGACCATCCAAATTATGAACTACAAATAACAAACAGATTAAAAATAAACAACAGTAAATAACACTGCTGTGACCCTTCCACTGCTTACAATCACACCGCCTAGATCTCCTAGCACACAGCCAAGGACAGCGGAATGACAGGTAAGAACACTGACCAGTGTCGAAGTAAGCCAGGTCCATGATGGCCCCCTTGTTCTCCTTGTCATAGTCCAGGGTCTGTCTGGCCGGCCCACCACTGGCGTCCAGCCTGTCAAGCAGCGTGCGGAAAACTTCACAGTTAGTGCACTGGACATGACACCATCATCACACTGGAGTCAGCAGAGTCTCAACATTTCATACACACATAGCCCCCACGCCCCCTGACAAATAAGCAGAATTTTTGTCAAAACATGCCTGAGGCACATTGTTAGATTAATTCATAAATTAAGGCTGAATCCTTGGAACAATAAATATTCTCATGGTATTACTTGTGTCTGCAGAGAAAAATTTCTGTGCGTCATCTTTTGTTTGGATACTCAGTGCTGACCTCCCTCTATCAGGAGAAAGGTATTGAGATGAATAACTTTGATAACGTCAGTAGTCTTATATGGTTCATGTGTTGCTGAAACTGCCACTGGACTTACTGGTAAACCATGAGAGAGCCAAGATCGGAGGCCGAAGCCAGCGTGTGTGAATTTCCACAGAAAGTCAGACACTTGATACACCCACCTGCAACAGCACCAAAGACAACACACCCCTAATATTCCCATTCTGCTTAAATTAATCATGAAATGCTAACTGCAACAATACATCGATGGCAAATCACACATTCTCTTACACATGTGCATGCACACACACACACACACACACACACACACACACACACACACACACACACACACACACATAAACTCACGCATGCCTAGGGCCTGAACAAATGTCAAGCATCAAGTGATAACAGGACTGCAGTCAGAAACTCGGCCTGCAATGTTCTCATGCTTAGTAACAGAAATGCTCAAGCATTAACAGCCAGGGTGAAACAGAACCAAAAGACTGGGAAGAAGTTGAAAGTGAGAGTTTGAACAGGACTGCTGACACCTCCAGCTTTTTAACCTCCATTTTCATTATCAATCAATCATGTAAATAACATTCATTTTCACATTTCAAACACAATAAATGTAACGATAATGTAAAAGTACTGAGAAAAATAAATGCTACAATGACTTAAAGGACATCTTTCTCTCAGGAAGGACTGATGGTGTCATTCTCCTGCTCCTGTTTTCACTTACAGCACACAGCTGATAAGTTGTCCTCTTCATAAAGCTTGTGGTTTCTGTGAGTGGAGTTTACTGTTCTGTAAGCATGTGAGAGGATTCAGCACCACATCCAAGATGATTAGAGTGTCAAAAACATATCTACTCATGAAGTGATCACCCTGCAACAACTGAATTCATTCTGGCAGAATATGTGCTCAAGAACCCAGGCAAGAGACATCGACCCTCACTCTGCTTGTTGAAGACCAGCTGTGATCTGTTGGCTGCCGTCTTGCCCTCCAGGCGACTGACCTCCCACAGACGTACTGTGCTGTCATTGGAGCAACTGGCAAAGTACTTGTGGTCTGGGCTGACACACACTCTGTGACAAGCAAATCAGAAAAATATGTGCAGGGTAGTTTCAAAGAGGCAAACACAAACCTGCATCCAATTCTAGGAATGTTCAAGGCCATGTGCTCACACACACACACACACACACACACACACACACACACACAAACACACTCACACATTCTAACTGCTTATATACACATACAACCATACATGTATGCAGGTATGCATGCATATACACACATATACTTGAACACACATATATGTTTACACACACACGCACACACACACACACACACACACACACACAACCATTTAGCTCCATCTACCCACTGCAGATATCTTCCTTTAATATATGCCCACACATTAACACACGCATGCATACACACACACGCCAAAACACACACATGCAAACATGTTTAACAAGCACAGACATACACTGAAACACATATCTAAACATCCAACTTTCCACCAGTGCGGTCCTACTCTCTGCCCTCTTTCCCTCACACACATGAACGCCCTCACTCTCAAATAAGAACAGGCATTTTGCACACGCATGCACGCGCACGCATACACACACACACACACACACACACACACAAAACACACACACACACACGCACTCACACACACACACACACACACACAAACACACACACACACACACATACCTATTCACTGCTCCTCGATGCTCCTGCAGATGAGCAACAAGCACTCCTTTAGGTCTCCAGTTGTCGGGAGGTGGTCTCGCCTCCCACATGATGCCCTCGACAAGGTCGCGTGACATGACCTCTGCCTCAAAACGACTCCGTTGGTGATGCACGCAGTTACGAAGGTCCCACTTACACTGGGCAAAACGGCTGGTCACTGCAACAGGCCAATATCAAAATGGTGTGCAAAATTTACCTCCCTTTGTCATTATATAATAGGATTTGCAGTAAATACATTGTCAGATATATATGTGTCTTCTTTAACTCCTTGGGTACTGAACCTTTATATACCGCTTAGCCGACCTAAATCATCATGTCTTGGATTTCACACACTTAAAGGAAAAGCACACAATACAGTCTGGTGATGAAAACTAACACAAAGGCATTGAACCAGTGGGCCACTTGGGTGATGAAAACTAACACAATGGGCACTGAACTAGAGGGCACTTGAGTGATGAGAACTAAAACAAAGGCACTGAACCAGTGGGCCACTTGGGTGATGAAAACTAACACAAAGGCATTGAACCAGTGGGCCACTTGGGTGATGAAAACTAACACAAAGGCACTGAAACAGTGGGCCACATGGGTGATGAAAACTAACACAAAGGCAATGAACTAGTGGGCTCTTGGGAAACGCAGCAGACCTCTGTCAAGATCGAATGGACCCTGAATCCATCTTAGATCTAGATCTATGCCATGGATCCACCTGTGATCCAGATCTATGCCACGGATCCACACCAAAATGTAATGGGCTTGTCCTTGCACCGTATTCTACCTTTCCATCAAATCGAATTAAAATCAGTTCTTCAATTTGAGCATGGATTTGCTGATGGACCAACAAACAAGAGTGAAAACCTACCTCCTCTAGCGGAGGTTACACATACAACAATCCAGAACAACTTATCAATTTGCACCTTACGGCAGACGGGGATCAAGCCTTGTTGAGATCACCAGCCATCCAGCTACATTTATCACTCTCAGATTACAAAATAATACAACCACCATGGAACGAATAAGAATAACAAAAACATATCAGTAGCACAAAAACAAATAAAAGGACCTAAAGGCAAATGACATGACAGAACAGACACTTAGAGATGGAAAAAAGCAGGCACGTCGTGAACTGTACAGAGAAACGATAATTTTTTTTTTCCTCAAAGCAACATGACTCCTTTAAGCCTTTAACCAACTTGCACTTGGACCAACCAAAAGACAGGATTAAAACACAGACAATACTGACTTTCACTGAACAAAGGCCGGTGAACAGGCCCCAAAGACAGAAACACAGAGGCTAGTAAAGGAGAGCATGAGAAAAAGAAAGGCTCAAAGAAGATGACAATAAAGCAGATTTTTTTTTGCATGGTATTTCTAGATGGTTGGGATGTAATTTATATTGAAAAAAACACCAACACCATTCCTATACAGGTTTTCCTGAAAGGTCATCTGCGTACACAGACTTGCAGGACAGTATAGCACTTAATGTGGTGTTTAAAGGTACATTCCGTGTAAGTGACTCGGCAGACAAAAGCAATATTCGCATACTTCATGATAAAAGACATGCCAAACAGCTGTGCCAGTTGATGGCATCTGTCAACTCCATCCATCACAATGAGATCAGAGCACCTTAACCCTTTGACTCCCAGAACTATTTGTAGTTTTTAAAAAAAAAACACCCACCTTACAAAAAAATCATAAAAATTCAAGTACTGCCTTAAAGTACTCAGCAGTATACATTTTATTGAAGGAAAATGAATGGAGAATATAATTATTATATGTTTCATGCTGACAGGATGAGATAACTCACAATCATGGGAACATAACCAAGATTTTAAGAAAAAATAAACGAATAATATTTGAAAAAAAAAAAAAAAAAATCCATGAAAATTCAAGTCTCTGTACATCACGGGTGGAAATGGTATTGAAATGTGCACAAATCTATAGGACATAACAACCAAGTGCAATTATTTACTAAAAAAAAAAAAAAAAAAAGCACACAGTGTGTTCAGGGATGCATTGAGTAATGCATATCAATGTCAGCTAGAGATGCGACTTTTACTAGCACTTCACCCAACATACAAAAAAATTGGCAAAAGATTAACAAGTGTTCAAAAGTAAGCAAATATATGTACATACATGTATGTATACATATTCTTGAAGGGAAAATGACGCTTTTTTTTCCCTCTCCTACGATGTCCTCAACCATGCCCACAACCAGCACAACCACGCCCCCTACCTGTTGATGTACTTGGTAGATCAATATCTTCTTCCCGGTAATCTGAATCACTTGACTCATTGTCAGACTGATTGACAGCCACATCACCTTCATTTTCCTTTCACTTTCGTCGTCGCTAATTTCACCTTCGTACGGCGTTTCAAAAACACAATTCTCACCACCTCTTTGGCACTAAAGCTTCTGGCAGCCATATTGATCTGCTTGACTAATTTTCGCTTAACAAAACGCGAAAAAAGGTGTCAAAATCGACCCAGAACTTGCTGAGAAATCACTTCAAACACGTTTGGGAGCTGCCATTTGTAAGGAAGTACACAATGTCATGTGACCGGTCAGATGATCAATTATGTGATGACCCTTCAACCGCGGCTATATCCGTGGCCGGAGTGAAAGGCTTAAATGAGCATAGTCTTCAATGCCCTGATGAAAAACAGCTTTCAAAGATAAAATCCATCACAAGTTTCTCATTTCTTCCCAAGAGAACAGATTATCATGTTTACTTGTGTGCATTCAATCAGACACCCTGCATGACATCAATATTTCTGATCTACACACACTCACACACACACACAGACAGACACACACACAATACAAAGTATAAAGAGTCCAACACCATTCTATACCAGTTTTAGTCGGCTTGGAAGTCACTGGCGCGGCCCAGGTTCCATTGTTGTCAGGGCTGATGAGTGGCTGAGACATTCCCTCCCCCACCAGCAGTGAAATGTGGCTGGAGAGCAGCAGGGGGGGGGCTTTTCTTCACGTCCATGCTGTCCCCCATCTTATCCACTGCCGTCGTCTGTCGACCCTTCACTGGAGAGTCCAGCGAAGACTGGTCAGAATCATCCGTTCCAAACATCTTTCTCCACTCTGCGTTCTGAAACGACCAGTTTATTTACATAACTTTCTATGTTCTGAGACAACTCATTTGCTGAGATGAGTTTCATTGTCGGGGTTTTTTTTTTTTTTTTTTTTTCAGAACAGTGTCAGGCAGGACAGTTTCTGTGATTTTTTATGAACAGTTTACAGAGATCAACTTCTGTATGCTGAGATGAGCATCTTACAGAATTCACTTTCTGCATTCTGAGATTACCAAATTTACAGAAATCAGTTTCTTCATTCGAAGATGACCAGTTTACACTATCAAGATCAGTTTCTGCTTTCTGAGATGCCCAGTTAACAAGATCTGTTCTAGCATTCTGACATGCGCACATTACAGAGATCAGGTTGTGTGATCTGAGACACCCCAATCCATATCAATCTGAGTGTTCTGCCAGAACAGTTTTTAGAGACCAGTCACCTAGTTCAGAATTGACCATTTAACAAGAGATCAGTTCCAGTTTTGGGAAATGTCCAGTTTACAGAGACCAGTTAGAAGCTCGGTTAACAGAGATCAGCATCTATGTTCTGAAAACATAGAGAAGTAGAACCAAGTGAACAGGTCTTCCATTTTTCAGCTTTTTTTTTTTTTTTAACCTTCTGCCATCTTTGTTCAGACACCATTGTTTCATTTCACTAAAATGTGCAGAGAGTGTACGCTGACTGAATTTTGTCACTATTTTTCATGAAATACCTTAAGACAGAGTTTGCTTTGCAAAAAGCCCCAGCATATCTCCCTGGCTTGAATGCACAGCCATATTTGGCACCCATCTAATATCAACTATATATCCATGAGAATACTTACAGTTCAATTTAGTTCAATCTTTTTTTTGGCACCCATCTAATATCAACTATATATCCATGAGAATACAAATTCAGTTCAAATTTTTTTTTTCCCAGACCAACACATCTACCAGGAAAAAAGAATTCAGTATCGCTTTTTTTTTTTTTTTAAACACATTTACAGCTTTTTCAGTGTCAGTAGGATAACATTTTATTTTTCTAGAATGTTGCACACATTTCAGCAAATAAGATGGATGTTGCTTTTTCAAAAAAACATATTAGTTTTCAGTATGCAACAAGAAGGAAAATATCTGTCAGTACTAAACAGGCTATCAGCATTTTACTGAATTTCAGCTGCCTGTCTTTAAATGACCTGTTCTATAACTTACAAAAACGATGTTAAAAAAAAAAGATATAACTAACATTCTAAATCTCAACTTATTACATGTTCATGGTTTTTATTACTACGGCTCACCAACCATCTTTTTACAGGACCTTTCCAGGGCCATCACACTCACATGAGAAAAAAAGTTTACATCCTGAAAAAGTTAGATCCTCTAAAAAGATAAACAATCTGAAAAAGGGAGACAAACATGAAAACAATTCTCGACAAGGTAGGTAAACTACCAACCTCCTTACTGCCAACAAGATTAGGCCCAGCTGGAAGCCCAAGCCATTGCACTTAATTTTTCAAATGCATTTTTTTTTTTTTTCAATGGTAAAGAAATCAATGAAAATTTTTCAAATGTGACAAAAAGCACAAAAAGCCATCTGGGCATACAAACACCATAGAATGGACACATAATGTCTACTTTGGATTGTGTACATTTTCGCTATCTTTCCCCACAACTAGATGGGGAAAAAAAAGGTGGTATGTGGCACTCTGTGACCAGAAATACACGTTAAAGAGGGGCAGCTATGTGTATCCAAAGAGCCCCCAACATTCCAACAGCGACTCCATATTTAAACGAGAAAGAAACAAACAAAATAAATGGGCAACACTCAAAAAACATGCTTTCCCAAACAAACATGTACAGGCAGAGATTAGAGGAGTAGAGACAAAGAGAAGAGAGGGACACACACACTCTCTCTCTCTCACACACACACACACACACACACACACACACAGATTCATACACACATACATCAGGACAGACACAGAAAAGGGCAAGGGTAAGTGAAAGAGACTGAGGCAGAGTACTCTTATTTATCAAAATTTACTAAGCTCAGGTCACTAAAAGATCACTGAGTGACCAGTCTATACACACACACACACACACACCAACTGCCTTCCCAACACACAAAGAGACAGACAACAATACTGAGGGATATATGAGACCGAAGTGACAGTCATTCACCATGGTTGCGGAAGGATTCTCTGCTTTCTGCTGCTTTTTCTTCTGTGACTTCTGTGACCTGAAAAAAAAAAAACACAACACACACACAATATTAAGCTGCCTACAACAGCAGACGGACAGCATTTCCTATATTCCCTGTCCATGTTCCCCTTCCCAGCATTTCAGCCACACCCTTTCAACACGCATGTTTCCCAGACCAGTATTTCTTGAATTCACCTGTTGAACTATTTCTTACCCAAGAGTAGGAAATTGTTCTGCAATCTGGGGTATTTTGAGAGAACATTTTGCTCTCGTCTGTTTTTTCACAGAACATTTTTGTCATTTTATTTTTTTTCAGCAGGCATCACAAAAATATATTTTCTCCCTTGCCGATGTACAATTTTTCATTTACTTTTACATGCCTTAACACAGATGAAATAGCCTTTGTATCAACGGAAAGGGTAAAACATGAACTTTGCAACCTGTATGCAGTAAAATACCTTTAAGCTAATATTGAAAAATGCTAAGTTTTAAACAAAAATGTAATCGACTGTTTAACATGAAAATTTCCAACACTCCTTGCTCTAGGGTCTTTGTGTTAAAAATACCATCTCTATAATAAGAACATAACTTTTACCATCAGCTACGACCTAAAGCTCGACATGAAACAAAAAATGATGAAAGAATTCTGATTAGACTGCCGATGTAATTTGACAACACAGCTGACGGGAACAGCTGCCTTGCCATTGGATATGCACAGCATGTCATGAAACTGTTAAAGCTTTAAGACTTCTTTCATCTAAAGATGATCTAAATTTGAGGACGGTTAGAATAAGTGTTAATGCATGGTAATATTGAAACTGACAGCATCATTGTGCCTTGCCAATGTCAAGCAATGAAGAAAAACTATGAATACACTACATCACATTCTTATGACTTAGGTTTCTTGTCATGTGAGTATAAGCTTTTTTTTTTTCTTGTAAAATGGTGTACAAAATACACCGTAAGAAATCATGAGGGCAGGCCTGCATTCTGTACTCCGCTCAATCTCAAGCTGTTTCAGTTCATTTACAGTGTCAGAAAAGTCTAGCTGACCTAGCCGACCACACAGAGCACTTTCAGGGCTGCTGACCACATGCGTCAGCGACAGAATGTCACACATGAAGGCATGTCATCTTCATCATTGAAAGGGCCTAAAATGATGCAGTTTGTAAATGATTGACTAAATTCATCCTCTAGGAGTCTCACTTTACAAACTGGTTCTTGTCCAAAACAGACCTATTCATAGAAGTATATGCACTTGCGTGCACATGTATAAACTTGTGCATGTGTGTGCACGTGTGTACATATGCGTGTGTGTGCATGTGCATGTGTGTGTGTGGTTGCTGTTGGATGGATGGGCAGGTTGATGGCAAACATCTGTTTCAGCTCCTCTGGCCGGCTAAGGACATATGGGACATAAGTGATATCCGGGTGAATGGGTGTAAAATACAGTGGGCAAGTGGGCATTTGGAAAGGTGGATCTAGCTGGATGTGGGCGAGTGGGTTGGGATGGGTTCCTCTCCTTATCAACAATTCTCCTGATTTGTTCAGGTACTGGTCAACGCAGGGACGACTGAAAGATGGAGACAGTCAATGGCACTCCTTATAGTATTCTTTGCACACCGAGATGGGTTTACCTGGACGGTGTTGGCCTCAGTGGTGGCATCTTTGGTCTTGTGCAGGTCAGCATGGCGTCGGGTGATGACATAACCCAAATTGCGAATGTTGACTACACCTGACTTGTGGTCCTCTCCGTCACTGCCCCCTGCTTCTGCAGACCTGGGGAGTGAGCAATACCGCTGTTATATGATCAGAGTAGTCTTAATTCAACAACTCTGTTATAACAAACATATTTAAGGCACACACACACACACGTGCGCGCACGCACACACACACATACATCCACACACATGCATGCACACACACACACACACACACTCTCTCTCATACATATAGAACAACTGTAATGGTGCATCCATATGAAGCAGGTGCTCCTGATCTGACCAGCATGTCAGTGTAATTCCACCTTGAAGGTCATCTTGTATGAGAAAGAGAAAAAGGAGGAGACATAAAAAAGAATTCACACAGACGAGAGACTGGAGACAGAGACATACTCAAAGGATGAGAGAGAGAGAGAGAGAGAGAGAGAGAGAGAGAGAGAGAGAGAGAGAGGGACAGAAGAATTAATGAAGATACGGAGAAGAGACAGAATTGAAAATACATGTTGGGGGGGGGGGGGGGGGGGGGGGGGGGGGGGATGTTTGACAGCATGAATGGTCAAAAGGTTAGATCCACCCCACCAAATGTTCTCAGCTGCCTCCCCCTCTATAAGTTGTGTTTAAACCCATGTCCAGGATTCCTTGATCATTTCAACTCTGTCATGGATCAGTATGGCAGATGATGATGACAATGAGCTGTACTGGATCTGGCCATTCACCAGCATGGAAAGCGAAGCTTCAATGACCTACCTGAAGAGAATACCTTTAACGACTTTACGGTGGCTTTCCCTTATAACGTTCCTTCTGTGGGCATAGTCTTTCAGGTGTAAGTGCCACAAGACAGGAACAGACCCATCTTTCATGCATTTCAGCCAACAGTTGGTCCGTGCACTGAATCATCAGGTGTTTCTCACAGGGATGGACATGGTGTCAGTGAATCCTTTATTCACACCCCACAACGCACTCAAAACAATGCCGCACACCTTGTAGTCAAGAAAGAAAAAGACTGACCATATCTCCCCTCTTCTGTCGCAACTCTGCTGCTTCCTGTATCAAAAAACGCATACACTATAAACTTGATGTCATTTGTTACAAGTCCCTCAACAATGCAACCCCTGACTACCTAACCAATCTACTCAATATCTACAAAACCCTCACACACCCTCTGCTCTTCTGATCCTCTCAACTTTCCAGATTCCACGTACCAAGCTCAGTACCTTTGGCCCACTCTGCTTGAACAAACTTCCGCTCTCAGTCCGTCAACTGCTTACTTTCTATTCCTTTAAGACTGCTCTGAAAACTCACCTCTTTTCTTCTTCCTAATAGTCTTCTCCACTTTATCCAGCTATGTCCCTACTACTTCCAGCGAGAGAGAGAGAGAGAGAACAGATGTAATGGGAGAGAGAGAGAACAGATGAAATGGAGAGCGACAGAGAGAGAGAGAGATCTTGTGACTGATCTCTCTCACACACACGCACACACACGCACACACACACACACACACACACACACACACACTTACCCAGCTCGAGCTCTGTGCACCTTCAGGATGAAATCTTTCATTGCCTGCAATACAGAACAAATCAAGATAAAATAAACTAATGTATACTTTAAAAAAAAAAAGCATCACTATTTTCAGTGCACACAGTGCTTCACAACATTTCGCTCATCCCAAAATCCATCAAACATTTAGAAGGGCAATCCTGAGAGTGCGAACCAGAGCCAGGTTGAACGGACCATGAACATGCCTCTGCTGTGGCTCCACACCACAGCTCCACACCATGGATACACACCAATATTGAACAAATCCATGCTTGGGCCACATTCCATCTTTCTTCCACAGTTCGTTAAAAAGAAGCTTTGTAGTCTTTGCATTATTTTGCAATGCATCATGGATCCACTCTTTGATCCGGATCTGCACCACAGGTCCACACCAAACTTAATGGGTTCATTCTTAAGCGAAATTCTCTATTTATACCAAATACCTTAAAAATCAGTTCTGGAGTTTCTGCGTAATCACATTAGCATACTGACAAAGCAACCGACAGACACAAGTGAAAACATGACCTTGGTGGGTGCGGAAATCTGTATCATCCTTAGATAGGGAACCCTGGAATCTGGGATGCACTCATTTCACGGCATATACAACAAATGCAACCAAGTCTCTAGCACCACATCACAGTGTTCCAAGGGTGCAATCAGAGAGTGAGAGGTTAGAGGCTACACTTTTCTTGAGGTCCTCATCTCTCCCTTTTTGCTGCTTTATCTTACCTGTCCCTATGGAGGAACATGAGCTGTTAGCTGGGCTGGAGCAGAATGTTCACATGAGGGTAATTGATAACCATGCTTGATCATGCTACGAAGCCTCAGCTTCTGGGAACAAGTGCTAAAACTATGTCACCAACCTGTTCCCCCTTTAACTCTTTCATCCCCACAACCTGGTTTTTCCGGTTTGCAGAAATCATACCCTTCCTTCCTGCAGCCCAGAAAACCGGGCAGCACAAAATCCCTCCTTTCGCACCTGCAGCCTGGAAAATCGGTTCTCGCGGTAAGCGCTTTGAACTTCGCGCAACTCGCGTCGTCAGCACACGTCATGACCGGGTCGCTTGCGGGGCAGTGTTTAAGAATGGAATGAATGCCAGATGGCCCCTACAGCCTGGGAAAGTGGTTGCCGCTCTAATCTGGCCGGTATGCTACTGCATACGTGGCAGTTCTCACTTACACTTCTTTTTTTCTTCTAAATCCAGGAATGAAAGGAATACTCGTATTTTAAGAATCTAGGAACAAGGGGAAGTAATAGTTTATAGAAAAAGCAGGAATAAAAGAGTTAATACAAGACCGAAGATTTTCATGTGTTTTGAGGAGAAACCTGCTCCACTGCCAACTCCAGACCTACTGCCTCCATTGCAGACAGTGCAATGACCAGCATCATAACACCTTGACTTTCACGTGGCGCTCTCTCTGCCCCCAACACTTTGGGAACAGACACAATTATAAACTATCCTTCAACTCGCAGTCTCTGCCACCTGTACCTCAGTAAATAACAAGACTATGAAACAAGCCTGTGACTGTTGGACTTCTGTCTGTTACCCTCTTGGCCATGGACATCTAGGTCATGACTCTTGAAGTTCCATCATTCACTCTCTAAGCTACCAACACTCAAGAAAATGAACCACTATGAAGAAGCCTATTCTGTGTTACCTCTCTGCCATCAACATCTAGTTAAATGACACCACTCTGAAAACCCATGACTCCTGGACTTGTATCTATTACATTCTTTGCCACTGACACATACACAAGACACCATTTTGAAAACTTCTTTCTGTTACCTCTCAGCTGCTGGAAGATTATTCGTATCACCACCTCCAGCCTTGTACATAAAACCCCAAATGAATCTACAAATTCTGAAGCCAAGACTCCAAACCTCAGAACTGAAGTCTTACGACACTTTCCATTAGCATGTATAAACACTATCCACACATCTTCCTGTCATAATAATCAATGCTGTAAGTTTAAATGAAATACACAGGCAATAATGGTAGCTGAAGTAGAAACATTAGTAATAACAGCAGAAGCAGCAGCAGTCATCATCACAGTAGCAGTAGCAGTAAAACGAAAAAAAAGCAGAGACAAAAGCAGTACATGAGTTGTTTGTAAGAAAAAAAAAAAATAGCAGCATCAGAAGTAGATCAAGCAACACCAGCAGCAGCAGCTGTAACAGCAGCAGCAGAAACAACAGTAATATCAGAAGCAGGAACAGCAGAAGCTGCAACAGCAATAGTAGTGAAAGCATCAGTAGTAACAGCACAGTGGAGTCCCTCTTGTCATGATTGTGACAAGCGTTTTAATTGGGTCACCACGTTCACCGAATCTTCCAGTGTTGTGATTTTTTTTTCTTTTTCTTGAGGCACTGGCGACATCGTTGCTCGAATGATCATGCACTGTCAAGATAGCAACTGCAGGCCATTAAGAATGTCTTGTGAGATCACATAAAGCAGGGACACAAAAGGGTCAGAGTGACTCTTCTTAGGGAAACCGAGGGGTTTCATGCTGGAAAGCAACTGGGTTGTTGAACAACCCTTTCTCTCTTCTCCTTTTTCTTTTCCAACAATTTAGCATCCAAAAAAGTCATTACAGACTATGGGTGGGTTGGTCACTAATCACTGTATGAGGGGTGGGGGAGGAAGGGGGAAAAAGGGAGGAGGTGTGTTGGTTCTACAGGGTTTTCTTTCTTTCTTTCTTTCTTTCTGCGTATGCAGGCTGATACACCTGCAGACACTGCCTGTATAGACAGGCAGTGGAGTTTTTTGTGTGTATGACCGTTTTTCATCCCGCCATTAAGGCAGCCATACTCCATCTTCAGGGAAGGTGCATGCTATGTGTAACATGTCATCCACACCAACGGCCAAACTAACCTTCTCTTCCGAAAGTTGGAGATGGGATTTTACATGTGTGCATGATGTTGTGCGTGCGTTCACACATGGAATCTCAGTTTATAGTCTCATTCAAAGGACTGTACGGGGAATGGAGTCAGAACCAATGTTAACTCTGAGGGAAAAATCCCCCTGTACCAAAAATTCGAACCCAAAACCCCAGGATCACGAATACAACGCTCTACCAACTGAACTATTCCGGCCCCTTACAGGGTTCAAAATTGTGTCATAATGTGACAGAAAAATCTGTCACGAGAGTATGGGTGTCAAAATGAGGAGCTGTTGTACAGAAGTGTCCTCAGTGGAGGTTCAACCACAGCAGAAGAAATGGCAGCAGAAATAGAGAAGAAATTACAGCAGCAGTAGTAGTAATAGCATTCCTATAAGCAACAGCAGCATTAACAGCAGCAGTAAAAAAAACAAACATCAGAGACAGTTGTAGTAACTGGAGTTGAAGCAACAAGAGTAATCCCGGTTCCCTTCCAAACTACTCACCAGCAACTTCACTTCATGGGCCTCTGTCATTCCCAAGTGTTGCAGTTTGCGCAATAACTGAAACAAACAAACAACAAACAAATATATATATATATATATATATATATATATATATATATATATATATATATACGAACAATATAAGAATGTCCTTTAAAAATCTAAAAAAGCTCAACCGTCTAGGGAGCGACATCTGTTAAAAAATGTTATTAAAATGAAGTATTTAAAACCAACAAGCTTGTTTCGAGCCTCTTGCTCTCATCAGGATATGTATATAAACAGAGAAAAACAACTTCATAAAAAAAAAGGCTTCTGAGAGCACTGCAAGCCAATAAAGAGTTTTATGACAAAGAGCAAGGAACAGTCTTGTCACACCAGACTTGAAAACATACTTGTTAGCTTCAAAACTGACATAACTGCAAAACTTGTGCCACAGATATCAGAAATGGAAAAGCATAAATTCAAGCATTTTTCCAAACATGTAATAACGTGTATCAACAGATTCAAGTTTGCCTGTCTAAAAATTACTAATCGCACGATATTGGTAATAGATCTTCAGAGCATATAAAACAGCATGTAACAAAACTGAACTCCAAAACTTTAGACATCTGTTTGCAGAACCAATAAATTAAAACTAAAAACTAAAAGTGACTGATTATCACACAAAAGCTATGGCTAGAAAATGGTATCTAAAGGCTGTCTAGTCTATTTAAAAAAAAAAAAAAAAAAGGTATATTTTTTACACACATACATTTTAAGGAAAAACAGAGTTCATACTGATCTTGTAACATACATCGGATGTATGCCGTCAGCTATCAGGAACTAAAGATACTAATTAGTTGTAATGTATTCAGTGAAATGTCGCGAAAATCAAGCCCATCCAGTCTAAGAACTGATGTTTTACAGCGAGAAGCTCATCACATGGTACGCACCAATGGAATCTCTTCTTCTAAAAGTGTGTGTAAAAAAAAAAAGTAACTAAGTGATACTGGTTTCTTCTTTGCCACCACCAGGCAAATGGCTAAAATTTGTTGTATAGTGACAAGTGGATATCTGACATTCATATTATTGAAATCACTCAATAACCGATAAGTTCCCCCAATAACCAGCCCACTATACATCTCAAACAGATTTCAATAATGTTGTTCAAAACAAAGTCCTACAGCAACCTTTTTTTCCCAGCATATTTTTTCTCCTAAACTTATATCAACAAACCTGACTCATGTTGTCGTGTTCATCAGTGTAGACAGACCGATACTTGTTGGACCGAGCAATCTCTCGTGAGCGCAGCATGTCATACACCTGTTCCACCTGCTGTGAGCGCAGGATGCAGTCATAGACCGGGCGAGGCAGAGGCTCACCCAGTGCGTTCAGCAAAACCATCTGCGCCAACACACACAACATTGTCATCCTCTCCATAGATCGTCTTCATATTCACCAACTTATTCCTCATTTCTGACCCTCTTCCACCAAATGAACCACAACGCACTTCTCATTCAGAGATGTCATGTGCTCTATCTGGCTTGTGTGCAATCCACTGGTCAAGTCATGGCTTTGTTACGCCTACCACAGGGCCTTTGTTCTAGATAACGGGTGCTTTTAATCCAGCTACCAGAGTGGCTTTGATCTTATTATCAGAGTGGCTTTGTTCCAGATACCAGAATGGCTTTGACCTCATTACCAGAGTGGTTTTGACCTCATTACCAGTGGCTTGTTCTCATTACCAGAGTGGGTTTTGTCCAGCTACCAAAGTGGCTTTGATCTAATTTGCACAACAGCTTTGTTTCAGGCATAAGGGTGGTTTTGTTCCAGGTACCAGACACAGTTATAGATACCACACTGCTCCATGCATCAAGAGTGACTTTGTTTTAGGTAACAGATGGGACTTTTTTTCCAGGTGCCAGAGTAGCTTTGTTTCACATAACTGAGAGGCTTTCTTCTAGGTACTAGAATGATTTCTATCAATGAATCACACCGGCTTTCTTCCAGATACTGACGTAGCTTTGTTCTACGCAACCAGTATGCCTTTGTTCCAGGTACCAGGGTGGCTCTGCTCTGAATACAAGAGTGGCTTTGTTCCGGATGAAAGGGTCAGACAATTGGGATGCATGCAACAACCTTGGACATCAAGAACTGCAGCCTGACACGAATGACAAACCAGTACAATGTGGTTTACACTGAGGTGAAGGGTCAGTTTCATTTATCTGACTTGACAGAATAGTGATACAATTAAAGAAAAAGTGTCAGATAATCATCATCATCATTACTACAGTCCTCATCATTTCATTGCTTATTTCAGCATCAATCTTCAGAACAATCAATGGACAAAACTCACACACACACACTTTTGTCATCATTATTGTTCTTGTATTTAGCATCATCTTCAAGCCCCAGTGAAAAGAACAGCTCAGGTGAGATGGGGAGGGAGGAGGAAGATATCATTCTAACAGACAACGTGCAAAGCAGCCATTCACCTGGTCCCTGAGCTGGATGATGGGCAGTTTGAGGAAGGGCTTGACCTGAGGCAGCAACTTGACATGCAGGTCAGCCACGTCCATGACACTGGCCACTGACGAGATGAACCCTGCGCTGCCCTGACGAATCCAGTCGTTCTGCACAGACAGGGGGGAAATGGCTTCTCAGCAATACACATGTGATCTACGCATACTGAGAAACATGAATCTGATGTCTCTGGGGGGGAAAAAAGCAAGTTTCAATAGGGTAAGGTGTGCAGCCTAGATGGTCTGGATGCAATTTCAAATAATTATTATTTTTCTGTGACTATGAGGGTGCTGGCAGAGACAGCGGAGGGAAAGGATGCCAATCAATGACAGCAGATGGGTACAGGAGTGTATCGGGGCACATGATACACATTTCAATTTACGTATCAGGCTAAGTGCACACATGCATTGTGATATGAATAAGTGAGTGAGAAAGCGCGATAAACAGAGAACAAGAAGAAACTGTGTGTGCTTCTGAGCATGTGTGTATGTGTGTGTGCATGCATGCATGCGTGTGTGTGTGCGAGCAAGCGTGCGTGCGTGCATGCATGCGTGCGAGCGTGCATGCGTGTATGTCTGCATGGTCACACACATGTCCTATTTGCATGTTATAACCTATGAATCATGAGTGTGATTGTTGTGCTACATTGAAACGGTGACCACATTCTGTGCATGTGTGACAAAACAGGTGAAAAATATGACGGATTCAATATCTGGTCTGTATATGCACAATTTCTTATTTGAAATAAATATGCATGCTGAAATTAAAAAAACAAACAACTAGGGACAGAGATGATGTAGCTTATTGTCCAACTGATCATCTTCAGCAGCACCATCATTATAAGCTTCATTTTTATTGCAAAAGAGTATTCATATTCCATGTTTAATCAAGTCCCATGTTTAATCAAGTATCAAACTTTTACATACAAGAAAAGTTCCATATAATATCACTACTTGACATAACATTACCTAAGAATATTCCTTACATTACACAAGATTACACACATAATTATGTATCCTTATACCAGCACAACTACGAAAAGCCATATGTAAGGGAGACAACTCACTGGGTGGGCCAACAGAGGGGCAATGTCTGAGACAAACTCTAGCAGCACCGACTTGTAGATGAAACCAAAGTACACCAGCTTCTGCAAAGAGCTCAGCGTCTTCTGGATCACAAACTCCTCTGAGTCGCTCAAACCCTGCAACAGGTTGGGTCCATTCACATCAAGTGCCAAATGGTCTGTTAATTGGGGTGCAACTGAAAGTGAAAACAAGTAAGTATGACGACCAATCACCTTGCAAGCAAAACAAAAGGTAACGAGATACTGACCAACCTAAACAAGTTTCATCTTTGGTAAATATCATTTTGACATTAAAGAACTGATTTTCAGAACAACAGAGGCAGAAAAAAAAAATCTGAAATATCCAAAACTTATGACAGATTTCAACAGTCCAGACTAGTTTAAAAACGATCATCATGTTTCTCTACCTCACTGTCATTTATCTACCCTTTGGATACCATATTGGATATAATTTCAGAAGAGACAGACAGGACAACATCAATCATCATTCAACATTTTCAAGCAAAGCAAAATGTGTGACCAACACTTCTTCAGTTACAGCCATCGGACTATTGCACTGTTAAATGCTGGCATCTTACACACTTGGAAATGACACCAATGAACACGCTTTTCCTCCTCCTTCCAAGCTATGGACAAATCTTGTTTCCATACAACCAACAAGGGACAAAACTCCTGTGATGGATGCACACACTGTTCAAAACTGTCAGAAGCTGCCACATTTAGCAGACAGAAATGAAGTTAAGTTACACTGACAATGAGGAGTGTTTTAGCAGCAAAGCGTTATGTTACGTCAGACCGCCTCTCTGGTTTTCCTAGCCCTGAATTCAGGCGGACACATACTCTCAGACATCCTTGTCTTATCCTTTTCACTTTCAATGCCAGGTGTTGGGATTATCATTCAATGCTTTTAATTTAGCATCTACATATTTCTTGACACTGTGTATTATCCCTTAAGTGTGCGTGTCTTCTGATCCGCTATACCTTCCCACTCCTCCCTCTGTATATTTTCATTTGTGACAGAATATTGGTATGGACATTTGTTGGAGTAGGATAAAATGGAATTCATTTTTTTTTTCTTTTCATTCCCCATGTTCTGCAATTCACCCCTTGTTAGCCTTTCATTCCCCATGTTCTGCAATTCACCCCTTGTTAAGCCTTCACTCCCCATGTTCTGCAATTCACCCCTTGTTAAGTCTTTCTCCCCATGTTCTGCAATTCACCCCTTGTTAAGCCTTTCATTCCCCATGTTCTGCAATTCACCCCTTGTTAAGCCTTTCATTCCCCATGTTCTGCAATTCACCCCTTGTTAAGCCTTTCACTCCCCATGTTCTGCAATTCACCCCTTGTTAAACCTTTCATTCCCCATGTTCTGCAATTCACCCCTTGTTAAGCCTTTCACTCCCCATGTTCTGCAATTCACCCCTTGTTAAGCCTTTCACTCCCCATGTTCTGCAATTCATCCCTTGTTAAGCCCTCAAGAATTACAATCTGACCACCTTACCTAGCTGGCTGTTTCTTGCCAAGTGCAAGTGCCTGGGAAGAAAAAAAAATCTACCCACGTTCTTTCGGTCATTGATGCATACATCTGGTCACTCCATACCAAAGAAGTGTACTCACTGGCTGAAGTAAAACCAAACCTCTCTAGTACAGAATCTCTCAAAGTATTTTGTTTTTTCCCCTTGAAACAAGTTTTCTCTTGTGAGTGTTAAAAGATTTATCTTCACTGCAGATTCTGAGAGAAGATTCCCAAAAATGTAACACCCAATTCTTAACAATTGCTGATGGCTTCTTTGGAAGGCTCGGATTATTTCAAAACAGCGATTTGTCAATGGTGAAATTACAAGAAAATTCCAATGTAAACAGGTAAACAAAATCACACAAAGCCAGAAAAAGACAGCTACAATAACAACAACAAAACCACATGGTTTCACTGTCCCCATAGTGGACAACTGTAATTCCATGCAGCAAGCAATCTGCTGTGATGACGAAGTTGTACAATACACTACAAAATCACCGACTAATTTCCAATAGTTAATTACTTACTGAAGAATGATTTTTTTTTTTTTTTAAGAACGCATCACAGACTCTATGAAAAACAGCATGTGATAGAATTTCAGACTCGTGACTGATAGAATAATCTTTTCACAACAACCAACAACAAAACAGTTGTGAAATAAACACAAGCAAAGAGCTTTGATGGGACTTGAGAATTCTGCTACAAAAAGACATTAGAAATCTACAAACACTACACACAACACATGTGCAAACACAGAAGAAAAAGAAATGCAAGAATCAGAAACTGCGTGATTTTCACTGATGCAATGGTTTTAAGATCTGTTACGAACAAACAAAACAAAACGGAGAAAGAAATAAAAAGAACTGGAAGGGAAAGAATTCGAGGAGGAAGAATTTGAGCACAGTCAGAAACTTTGTTACTGAAGTATATGGTTTTAGTCCTGTGCTCTGCAATCAAACCATCGAATGGATAAAGAAAAAAGAATAACAAAGAAGTTGGATCACCTGTTGAAGCAGGGGTTTCAAAATCTGTGCGCTCTGCCAGCCCACATATGAGGCGACACTGGTGATGGCCACGAAGAAGGAAGCACGCAACTGCCAGTCGTGCTGTCAAATCCACATAAAATGCAGTCTGTGTTAACATGTGTTATGGTGTGGGTGAAACGCTACAATTTCAAAAAAAACAGAGGTCCCAAGAAAATCTGAACATCAAAAGAGGAACAGAAAGCATTTTAAAGCAAAAGAATGCATTTTAGGACAAACATTTTGCCTCTGTGGGGTGGAATAAACCTAGACACATATTACACACAAACTAATGGCATATAATAAATCAGAGAGAGACAGCAAAAAGAAACTTTTTTTAAAAATTAAGACACACACAGAGAGGGACTGGGAGAGGGGAAAAGTGAGAGGAGGGGGGGGAGAATAGGAGGGGGGAGAGAGAGGTACAGAGAGAAAGAGAGGAGACAGACAGATCCACAGACAGAATGAAAGACATATGCTGCTAAATTCACAACCTATTCGGACACTCATAGTATGACCCATGCTACTTGCAATCATTTTCAGTTTGTAAAATATCAATTCCATCTAAAACATAACTGCTGTGCACAATACTCAATCACTGGACTGTAAAAAAAATGTTGCGTGTTCAAGTCATCATATGAATTTCAATCTTATTTTGACATGTAATGAAAATAATCCTTTTTTTTGACAGAAACAGCTCTTCCCTTTCATGGTTCATGTTACCAAGTCACTCAGCAAGGAAGATGACAGCCAAACTGCTTGAATGAAGGTCATTCTCACAGTGTATTGAAGAGCATTTCATACTTAGATTAACATTTAATTAAATTAATGACTGCAATAATTGCATTTTGTTTGCAGAGTTAAGCCTTTCGCTCCCGGCCGCCCATATAGCTGCGGTTCATGATTGTCATGTTATCTCATCCTGTCAACATGAAACATATAATAATTATATTCTCCATTCATTTTCCTTCAGTAAAATGTATACTTTTGTATACTTTAGAGCAATACTTGAATTTTTGTGATTGTTTTTGTAAGTTTTTTTTTTTTTCCCCAAAAAATTACAAATAGTTCTGGTAGTCAAGGGGTTAATATACAGGCTGGTGGCTTGTGGATATCCTGTTGGTTGCAGCTCCAGAGTAGGCTGCTGAATTTAACGGCCTGTGAGATCTACTCACAGTGACAGAGAGTCAGAGACAGAGGGGGGGAGGGAGGGAGTAAGAGAGAGACACTGGTATAAAGCCAGACACATAAAAATCACTTTCAGCTTAGATCTTTTGGATGGTAAGGGTGGTGAGCATACTTGTCAAGCCATTTCTTCACGTTAGATCCATACTACTACGGTTTCAGCTCTGCGCTGCAAACCACCATGATTCAGCTTCTCACACCACTGCCACAGCAAACCAGTGTCAGCATCTTTTTCATTCAGTCATTCCCAACTGCATGTATTCTTAGCAACTGAGTCAATCACTCTGTGCTCCTAATCCATGACATTCTGTGGGTACATTGAATTTAGGGGGAAAACTGTTCAGCACCAAGAACACTGAAGTAGAGTTAGTCTGTTCCTTTTTTTTTTTTTCCCTCGTGTACCAATTCACTATATATGGGAAAAAAATGGCTGTTTTGGATAGAGTGATGTCTTTGAATTTTTTCATTACTTTTATAGAACAGATAAGTAAAAAACAAATTTTTTTTATTGAGGTATAGATAAGTTAAAAAAAACTTTTTTTTTATTGAGGTTTCTTTATGGTAAGTGTGTATGTGTTGCGGAGTTACCTCTCTTGGCATGGTATCACAGTCATATAGCAGAAAGTCATGCAGTAGGCAGAGGGTTAAAGAACAGTCTGAATTTCATAGAGAGAAACACATTGTGATAAGAAAATTTTACACGATAATACAATATAATGTAATACAAAGCTATAGATTATTATATAACTTCATTCTCTGCCAGGAGAAAAGCACCAAGTTCACACAGCAAAATCAGATGCCACAAGAGAGCTGTACACTACATTATATATGCACTACAGGGACAGAAAGGTACAGGTAAAGAATGTGTGGGGAAGGCTGGGGCAGCAGTAGCAGCACAGGGTAGTGATAAGGAGCAGAGATGTTAGGGCAAGTAGTCATCGTCACTATACTGTGTGACAATCTGCATTAACGTATACATATCTTCACTTATGTTATCTAAAGTAGTTGGAGCCTTCTCCCTGGAATCAGGCATTACTTAAAGGGCACATTCTTACCATTATTATTAACGTTATCATTAACATTATAATCATCAAAATTACCAGTTTCTACTTTACTGCTATCTGCAAGTGATTTGGGTGGTAGATTACCACAAACAAACAAGGAGATATTTGGGAATATAAAGTACCAATGTAAGAAATCAATGAGAGCAAATCACATAAACCAGCAAAAATCAAAATCAGTCATGCCTCACCTTATCATTGAGGAAGGTGATCATGTGTGACAGCAGGACATCACTGGCTGAAAGCATACAGAAACAGAAGAACATGTGGACAAACACATGGCAGAAAGCATACAGAAACAGAAGAACATGTGGACAACAAACATGGCAGAAAGCATACAGAAACAGAAGAACATGTGGACAAACACATGGCAGAAAGCATACAGAAACAGAAGAACATGTGGACAAAACACATGGCAGAAAGCATACAGAAATAGTAGAACATGTGAACAGACAAACACATGGCAGAAAGCATACAGAAACAAAGAAGAAAAGCATACAGAAACAGAAGACAAACAAACATGGCAGAAAGCATACAGAAACAGAAGAACATGTGAACAGACAAACACATGGCAGAAAGCATACAGAAACAGAAGAACATGTGAACAGACAAACACATTGCAGAAAGCATACAGAAAAGAAGAACATGTGACAAAACATGGCAGAAAGCATACAGAAACAGAAAACATGTGAACAGACAAAAACATGGCAGAAAGCATACAGAAACAGAAGAACATGTGAACAGACAAACACATGGCAGAAAGCATACAGAAACAAAAAGAACATGTGAACAGACAAACAGCTTTGATATATCAACACTTAATTCTAATCATGCACATTAACCCATACGCTGGTTGTCATGATATAAATTGCGCCATTACATCATGCGTCTTACAAGCCTAGTTTCACTGACACACAGAGATATACAAAACTATGGCTCAGTGAGAAACTAATTTGCATGAATGACTGAGCAAGCCCTGGAACATGTATTTTTAGCGTTTTACCTTCGTTTATGGATAGTAGCAGCTTGTAATGTACAGCGGAACTCGACTAGTCTGGCAAACAAAAATGGCCGACCCAAAGGAGAACATGATAGAATTAGGAACTGTTAGATATTTTTGCTGAATTTCTTGTGGAAAAAAGCAGGTGAAGGAGTTATGGACATTTCAAATGAACTGGGTGTGGTGGGTGATAGTTTTCATTTACTAGGTCAAGCACCATGTATGATTTTGAGATAGACACGGACAATGACTGGATGAGCGCTAGGGGTGAGGGGAATCTCAAGATGCCATTCAGTGGAAAAGAAAAACTCAGTGTAGCATTTCCAGATGATTGTAAACCTTTCAAACATAAAAGACAACAGAATGGGCTAACTATTACATTTGTTGATAGTGACCATTTTTGGTTTTTGTGTGTGTTATCAGCACAATATTTCAATGGGAAAAACTGAACTGTACATTATTCATTCTTATCTGGATTATCTGCATGGAAGACGGGTATAATCCACACTGACTTTCCTTTGAAAAAGGCAACAACTTATTCTGGATACTGTGGAACATCACTGACTGTTTTTTTTTGTGTGAAAAAGCTCTTGAGAATGACAAGCAGGATGTGCCACCTGTTTTCATCTGTTCTTTTCACATTCTAGACAGGTTCGCACCTAATCAAACTCTCATAAGCGCACAAGTTCTGTTTTATATGATCTTTTATTCAGCTACGAACAATTTTCATTCCGCATGTCATGTTTCAAATACTAACTGTTGAAAAGTTATGCATATTACATAAATGTAACTATTTTTTTCATACTTTCCTTCTGTTAATTCCCCAGACAACACACTTAATAGTACGTTGTTAAATAACCAGCGTAAGGGTTAATATGACTCATCATAACTAGTATAAAAGTATTTCACATGAATTTGTAATAAATCAAGCTTTCTGACAATTTCTGCGCACACACACACACACACACACAAAGTACACATGCATATTCACCTGCATCCACACACAAACATGCATGCATGTACACACACACGCACACACATGCATATTCTTCTGCATTCACACCTGCTCACATACACACACATGTACAAATGCACACATGCATGCGTATACACACACCAACACACATAACCTAAGTACACATGCATACTCATCTGCATCAGCACACACACACACACGCATGCACACACATACACACACACACTCAAAAAACAATTACAGATACCCTCATGTATCTGTCATTTTCTACAGATTTTCTTTAAGCAATGTTTCATTCTTTTTTTCTTTTTGATACAGTTTTTTTTTTTTTTTTTTTTTTTAACCTTTTTGTCTCCCAAAGAAGTGACACAGGCGTCCAATGTCGTTGTCAATCAGGGTCATTTTTACAGCATTGTTGGGTCACTCAGCAGAGTGACCACCTTGTGCTGAATGGTTTCCTGCAGTGCCTGCAGCTCTGAGTCATACGACTGCTCTGCAAACTCCTGCACACGACAACCAGCTACACCAGTGACACTAATGAAAAATATAACTATGACACTTGTAGGCATATGACTGCCCCAGAAGATCCTACTCATAACAGCCGTCTACATCTAACACATCTACTAAAAATAATGATGATAAACTTTGAAAGCATAGAACTGCTAAAAAAAAACTTCTCCATATATAACAACAATCCACATTATTAACATTAACAATAGAAATTGTACTAATGAAGTTTGTGGCATTCAACTGCTATGGAAAATCTTCTACAGAATAACCATCTTCATAAGAAATGTAATATAATACAACTGCTCCATAAGGTCTTCCACACAATAACTGGTTTATAATATTCGTCATTACAAAAATGATTAAAATTCTGAGTCATACAAAAAAAAAAAAAAAAAAAAAAAAAGCAGAATTACTGTAGACAACTGCTCATTACAAAAATTTTTATCAACACACGTTTTGTGCAGTATTGTCAGTAGAAAATTCTCAAACTTTCCTAACAAACATGGCCAAAATCTTACTGTCATTGTAATGGCACAAGAAGCTGAAACAAAAACGATTTTTGATAAATTGCAATGTCCCCAATGCAACAGATGGTATTACTAGAAGTGCAGTCAGAATACCAGTGTTTCTTACACCAGTTTTCAAACAGAAAAGTAATGAAGCTTTTCCAACTCCCAATCATGACCTTAGACACATGTATGCTTCCAATCGTTTTGTTGTTCTTATTCAGCATGTAAGCAAATGCCCCGACTTGTCTCTCACTTCCAGCCGAACTCTCATTTCCCCTGACTTTCTTACCCCTGTGTTTTCCACATCTTCTCCAGGGAAGCCCAGGGCTTCATGCGGAACTTGTGAGCAATAATGATTCATATAATGCTGGAGTCATGTGACAGCCACACAAACTCCTCCACTCAACTAATCACCTACTTTCCCCTGAATGAAAAACAGTGGAAGTGTGTGAAGAAAATCAAGTATGCCATGACCGTGTCTGCTGACAATGAAAAGTTTTGAAATAATCGACTCTCTCACAGCATGATCACATCAGATGCTTGATAGGAGTGAAACAAGTTGCCCTTTTCAGCCACCCAGACTGATCACCGACAGCTCCGACTCTACTGGATACACAACCCCCCAGTTTTAAACATCCCTTTCCATAAACATCTTTGAAGAAGGAGGTCATGTAAAACAAACCCCAGTTTTAAACGTCCCTTTCCATAAACATCTTTGAAGAAGGTGGTCATGTACCTCATTCTTAACTAAATTATTCAATTGAAAAGAAACTGAAGAATAATACCGCACACACTTGCAATATTCATTGCTTCTAAGTATCATTCCCCACGTTTCAATCAGAAGCAGTTTTCACAAAGTACTTCCACACGCTGTCATAAGACAAAAAACTGATACCATTAAACATGAACACCAACTCCGGTAAAGAAACCAACAGGTAAAACACAACTTGCATGAAAAATCCTCAGCATCTACAACTATCCTCGCAAACTGATAAAAAAAACAACCATCACCTGAACGTTCTCATCATCGTCAGCATCCTCTTCCTCCACGCTGGTCTCTTCCTCCTCCTGATCGGCCAGCTGGCGTTCTTGCTCCGACAGGCGCAGCTGATGAGTGGACTCTAAGACTCTGGGAAAAACATCAAATTATTGGGGAGCCCATACCAGGCAAATGCCACTCACCTGTTTCACTCCGCTTTCTTCTCTTCAGGTTTTTGTATTCCTACCTTTATCTTACTCCATTTGTGTTTTACAGCTCAATTCTTCCATGTCATGCGCCACTCACAATGAAACATATTCTTTTGGAGTGTTGGGACTTGCATGATGTGAGACAGGACAAAGATGAATGAGGAATAGGAAGCGGCCACTGGCTTTCTTCCAATGGCAGAAGTAGGGGTGGGCGTCACGTGACTGTCTATTACTGCATTAGCCACAAAAAAATTCGGCCTGGCAGAGCTGACTAACTGCCGTAGAATGCTATGGTCTGACATGGTAAAGTATATGACGCCAAAACAAAACATTTTACAGCAGATTCCATGAAAATCTTGTTCAGAGATGTTCCGCCTGATGCGATCTTTGAATTCTTGAAAAGAGATTACATTTTTCATCCGATCTGATATTTCACAGTGAAAAGATTTTGAACAAAATTTCGGGTGGGTTTTCAGAAGATGTATTTCAAAGAGTTGTGTGAATGAAAGACTTGCGAGTTGATTTTAACATGGTGACAGCCCTGATATGGCCCTTTGCGGTCAGCTGGGCTATAAGCAACATTACCCTACCTTCCAGAGGCTTATCAAGTATCACAGAGCTAGAAGGAACAGAAGCCAATGTAATGAACACGTCATGAGACTGCATGTGTAGTCAACATAGTCAGCAACATTCTATCTTCAGACGATTACACTCCATGTCAGCAGAATGGAGATTGTAGACCTGAAGCTTGCCTAGGCTGAAGGCAATCCACGTATTACCCTGCATTAGCATAAACATTTTCTTGATGGCCCAAGGCATACAGATGAAGGCTGTTGGCCTGAGCCTTCAATCTCTTGGCCTATGCATTAAACTGGTACCTGATTCAGTTCAGGGAAGATGAAGAAGCTGAGGGAGAGGGACAGCCTCTGTCTTGGTTCATGCTGTATTCCAGTTTCACTTCATTTCTGACAATTTACTTCCCTTACAGCCATTAGGCTAAAAGACATTAACTTTTAATCTTTTCATGTGTCACACACACACACACACACACACACAATGTGCGCAAGCACACAAGCCTACATGCACACACACACACACACACACACACACGCACAAACGCTATCACGCACGCACGCACGCACACACACACACACACACACTCACACACACACACACACACACACACACACACACACACACACACACACACCCCTTCCATGATATCTGTAGTTAACCAATACAGAGTTCACAGAGCACCATTTAGTTTTTCTAAATTTTCAACAAAAAAAAAAGCTATGGAACTATGGGAACAGGTGTTGGGGGTGGGGGGGAGGGGGGGGGGGAATGGGGCATGGGGGGGGGGGGAGGGCAACTTTACTACCTGAAAGCCGCCTCAGCCAGGGCAGCGATGTTGCGTGCATACTCTAGTCTGACGATGGACTCCTCATCAGTCACTACGCTGCTCTGCACACAGAAACACAGCCCAGCTGTTTTTCACATCTCTCTCCATCCATTAACTTAAGTTTTGGACCTGAAGACATTTTCAAATAAAGGACCACAGTACCTTTTCCCCCACCCCCAATTTTAAAGAAAAAGACTTTACTTCATCCATAAATAAGGCTTTTTTTTTTTTTTTTTTTTTTTTTACAAAACCCGTATTCCCTTTACTGAGAAAAAAAAAATCCTATATACCCCATATCTCTAGAAATACAAATGTAATCAGACATGCGCAGAGTCGAAAAATTGTGGTGTGTGCATGTGACTGATATGCACGCTGTACAGCCATTCATTTAATGCTCCTATGATTGTGAGTTATATGTACATACAAGCTGGACAACAGATGACAGTCCACAAATGATTCAACCATGTATACGAAGCTTGAGAACATAAGACATCAAGGGTCAAAAACTTAGCACAAAAAATATCAATCTCAGTCCAGAAATCATAATACATCCCTTACTGTACTGAATAAAAATGACTTTATGTTACATCACCACAGAAACTAAACAAAACCACCAAGTCTGTCTTGCCAATCCTATTTTGAATCATAAACATTTGTATATGGTTGTGTCAACTGTGAAAAATCTTTCACACACACACACACACACACACACACACACACACACACACATGCACATGCACACTCACACTCACTACATATGCAAGGATACACTTAACAGCAGTTTGCATTTCAATATCAAAATAAAGTCTACATATATTCAACTTCTGACACTATAAAGACAAAAGATGGAACAGAAAATGAACACACTAAAAACTTCAAGGTTATACATTAAAACTCATAAAAAAAAATCTTTAAAAATGCAAGGAATGTTTTTTTCATTTTAAATTATGTATGTCTCTGAATTTGATTTGTTTAACAATGTGAAAGGAAAAGCACGCAAATACTTCAATGGACAACTTTCTTAACATTTTTTTTTACAAATCTTTCCACTGAAATATTGTATCAAATTGTGGACACTTACCAAGGCTGGGAAAGATGTACTCTGAGAATATGTTTGCTTCGCTGCAAGAAAACAAGAAAAACCTTTCAGTAAATAACGTCAACACATTTGCCAAAATACTGAAAAAAAAAAGAGTTTGTATACCATATTCCTTGTGTGTCTAGACAGGCAGGCAGTCTTCTCAGTACTGTGTTTGCCACCGAATTAGGTCAAACAAAGCAAGCAATTCAGTGACAGCTTGCATCAGTTTGGACTTGGTTAAGTAAATGACATCAAAGACGTTTCAAATAACGATTAATGATTCCCTATCTTTTTCAAATAACTATTAATGATTCCCTATCTTTTTCAAATAACTATAAATGATTCCCTATCTTTTTCAAATAACTATTAATGATTCCCTATCTATCATACACTGCCTGAGGCACTGCCATCTTTTCTATCTATATATACAATGAAATGCAGGTTCAGTCTATTGTACATCTCCACCATAAATCCATGCTTGAAGTTATGTTACACATAGTCGGTTCCATATACTCAATCCTATGGTCAATCAAGGTGTGGCTCGACAATGAGCAGTATGAACCTAGCAAGCACAATCAAGAACTTACTGTGAAAGCTCTGTGGACGCCAATATTTCTGGAACTCTTTAGTGAATAAATACCACAGCAAGTTCAATGTATTGCCATGGATACAGGAAAATACCCTTACTAACTGAAACCATATACCTTCATTACTGGTTGATTTTCACTGGATTTTTCAAACTCTCAACAGGGTCAAACAGTTCAGACTCTGATCAGCACTTCTCACTGTAGGTCTCAAGCAGTACACAAGACTTGCTGAAAAACTAACTATTATAATGTGACCTACTTGCTAAGCCTATCTGACAAAAGTAGCAAATCAGATGAATATAGTCACCCTCAGAACAAACAGGAAATTATATGAATTTATAAATAAAAAAATATTTACACAAGAATAAAGAAAGCTATATTGTACAACTTTGTTTACTTTTGTTTTAACAAAAAAGCTAATGGTTTGAAAGTTATGGTCATTTACGATAAACTATCCCATTCACACTTACAGCTCTGAGCTTATATGTTTTTTTCTCAAGCTCTGAGCTTATCTGTTTTTTTTTTTCTCATTCCCAGCTGCAGTATACTCCTGAAAGATCTACTTACACCTGCTTGCAAAATGGGGATATCTACTGTTTAAAGGTTGAAAACCACCTGTGTACTTAAATCTCAGAAAACAGGTTTATTTTGAACACTTCTTTGGTCTTGACAATTTGTTCACTGACGTGTGGATGAACTGCACTTTGGCATGATTAGAATCAACAGCTAGTGCTGAACACTGTCAACACTTTCACTGGCAAACTTTCTTTTGGGCATAAACCTGTGATGCTAAGAGAAGGCCAGTCTCTCACAGAAGCTGAAAAGAGAGAGAGAGAGAGAGAGAGAGAGAGAGAGAGAGAGAACAGCAGCTACCACATCACCTGTGAAAAAGCTACCCATCCCATTTACTTGTTGCTGTGTGTATTTTCTTAATAAAAATGTTTTAATTCATGACAAGAGTAAGATCTTGCAAATCACTGTTTTAATGTAAACGTGCGCCAATAAATCAACGAAAAAAAAAAGGAAAATGAACTACTCACGATTCAGGCACCTCTGTGATAGGAGACAGCACTGCTGCCAGTGTGCGCACAGCTTTTGCTCGCACTTCAGCATACATGTCACTCAGAAAATACAGCTGGGGAAAGAAAATCATTGTACACGTAACAAATTAGCGAAAACGATTTCTACAAAATTGCGATGGTTTCACAAACTGTGACACTTTATTTGGAGTAAACCCTGTTTAAAAAAGCCCGCTCTCATATTTTTCCTCACTCATTCCTTCTCTTCCTTTCCTCCTTGCTACTTGTGTATCATGTTAATTTTTCTCCACGTGTGCATGTGTGTGTGTGTGTGTGTGTGTGTGTGTGTGTGTGTGTGCATGTGTGCGTGTGCGTGTGCGCGTGCATTTGCATTCCTATGCATGAATGCATGTGAATGTGTGCACTACAGCATGTCTACACTGTGTGTATAATGTACATGAATCTCTCTGTGAGTACGCGGGGGTGTGTGTTTATAAGGTCAGGAAAAGGTAGGAAAAGTGTGTGTGTGTGTGTGTGTGTGTGTGTGTGTGCGTGCGTGTGTGTGTGCGTGTGTGTGTGTGTGTGTGCATGCATGTGTGTGTGTGTGTGAACAGATGAAAAAAGGTGCAAGTGTGAATAGATCTTAAAGTCCATTTGTGTATTCTGACTCTCCGCTAACATTTTCAATTATATGGAATACTTCAAGTATCTTCCAAGATCAAATAAAAGGACTGTTCTTGTTCGTTCCATATGTTATATTAGATAGCTGATTTCACGAGAAAGACAATTAAAATTCTACTGGCAGATTGAACACAATGATTTCCATGGAACCAGCACTATAGTAAGTAATCCTCAACATATTTCGTTTGACATTGTTCCTTATCTTCGTAGGGTCTCTGCTTCATATCCTACTGTACCTCCCTTAAAGCTTTAAATGCAGAATTCTTCAAAATACCGTAGACATGAGTGATGGGCACAATATGAGAGCAATGCTATCTATGAACTCACAAAGAGGGGCATAATGTACCTAATCATGAGATTCACACCATCTATGAACTCATAATGAGGGGCATAACGCACTGCACCATAAGATCCACACCATCTATGAACTCATAATGAGGGGGGCACCATAAGAACACCACTATGCACCATAAGATCACACACCATAAGATCCACACCATCTATGAACTCATAATGAGGGGCATAACGCACTGCACCATGAGATCCACACCATCTATGAACTCATAATGAGGGGCATAACACAATTCAACATGAGATCCACACCATCTATGAACTCACAATGAGGGGCACCACGCGGTTCAACATGAGTTCGACAGTCAGGTAGCGGGACAACTTGTACAGCAGATCCAGGGCCATCTCACGATGGTAGGCAAACTGTGCACACACATCAGACACATCCTACGCTATATACAGATCCAGGGCCATCTCACGATGGTAGGCAAACTGTGCACACACATCAGACACATCCTACGCTGTATACAGAGACAGATGTTTGTGAACACATCTCACGATGGTAGGCAAACTGTGCACACACATCAGACACACATCCTACGCTGTATACAGAGACAGATGTTTGTGAACACATCTCACGATGGTAGGCAAACTGTGCACACACATCAGACACATCCTACACTATATACAGATCCAGATGTTTGTGAACACATCTCACGATGGTAGGCAAACTGTGCACACACATCAGACACATCCTACACTGTATACAGAGACAGATGTTTGTGAACACATCTCACGATGGTAGGCAAACTGTGCACACACATCAGACACACCCTACACTATATACAGAGACAGATGTTTGTGAACACATCTCACGATGGTAGGCAAACTGTGCACACACATCAGACACATCCTATGCTGCATACACAGACAGATGATGTTTGTGAACACATCTCACGATGGTAGGCAAACTGTGCACACACATCAGACACATCCTACGCTGTATACAGAGACAGATGTTTGTGAACACATCTCACGATGGTAGGCAAACTGTGCACACACATCAGACACATCCTACGCTGTATACAGAGACATGTTTGTGTGACACATCTAAACCTATCTGGAGACATACACAGGCCTACAAAAACATCCTTACACCTACTGTTCTAAACAGAGACATATGCTATTGATGGGCAGTCAGTTTACACCATAGGATAAAGTTCCAAGATTTTTTTTCTTGTTTGTGCCTACATCCATCCGCAAAAAAAAAAAAAAAAAAGAATAAACAAATGGGAAAAAAAGGCAAGGAATTGTCGGGGTATGGGGGGGTAGAGGAAACGCCAATGAACTGTAATTTCCAATGAAACTTGAAGAATGAGAAGTAGTCAGAGAGGAAAAAGGAAGATGGGGAGGTCGAGGCCTGATGGAGAGGAGGTTAGTAATGACATTACTGTTTCTTGCCTGAAACAAAAAAAAACTTAGAATTACTTTTTGTTTGTTTGTCCAGTACAAGGATGGGGTGAGGGCAGGGTAATCTCTGAGCCCCCTCTCTCCCCTATCCTCCCTCTGATTAATCCAATAAACTGCTAAAGTTTTATGCATAAACATGATTTTCATGCTTAAACTATCTTCACTAAGGGTTGCAATAGATACTCTGATCACAATATCAGACCTGTTTACCCCAAATTTGTTCACCTATAATATCTCAGACAAAAACCATTAATTTGAAAAAAAAAAAAAAAGTAACCTTCATAGTCACAATATTTTCACAACTTTTGAAGATTTGGAAGAGCCAGCCGTTGGCACACAGGGCCGCTTCGTGGCCATCTTTGACAAGGTGAAAGACGCAAGGCACACTGGGAAATGTCTTCTTACTGCTTTTGACCGAAACGATAGCACATGAAACTTCGCGTTTTCACAATTTTTTCTTTCTTTTTTCCCGTATTTTGGAGGGGGAGGGGGGCGTAATTCCCATAATTTTGATTTTTTCCATAAAAATCATGGCAAAATCGTAAGCGTAAACAGGTCTGAAATATAGTAAAGTAAGTAAATACACACAACTTTCTAAATGTATGTTCATTGCTAAAGAAAAGAAAAAAAAAAAAAAAGGGCAAGAGAGAGACAGACAGACATAGAGAAAATAGAAAAAAAAAAAAGTTTGCACATCACTGTCAAATTCATCAAAGATGATACCCACTGGCTGGAACTGGGAGATGGGTGTGTTGTCGAGTTTGACTGAATCAACAACAAATATACCAAACCTTCATGTAGGAAAATATACATCAGAAAACATGCCCCCAATCCACAAACTTAACAAAAAATAGTTGGGAAAAAAATACAGCCAGAAACAGTAATTCTGGTATTATAGAGTACAATTCAATCACAAATACAGGCAGATTTTGATGTGGCAGCTAAATAAACCACATTTCACATTAAACCTCTAGATAGATGGGTATGCCTGCATACATGAACGAGAGGAAGTAAATACCTGCACACACACTAGCAAACGGCATCTCAAGATGAGATGCAGGAATTTTTCTGTGATCTTACCGAGTTTACGGCAAGAAACTAGAGTGAAAACTCCATCTAACATTCTTTGCTCGGGAGAAAAGAAAAATAAACAAAAGACAATGGACAAGAACAAAGAAAAGACGCCAGGACAGTGAACACAAGCTGGTTTGCACAGAAAAAAGCTCCCATCCTGGACAAAAAGGGAGACAGTAAATGTCACATCCACAAGGTCGAGGTGTTAGAAGCGTACAATGACAGATCTTTAAAAAAAAAAAAAAGGTCATTAAAAAGTGAATCTCAGTTCCTTCCCACCTCCAATGAAAACTCTGAAAAATGAACAGGCTGATAAGGTGGGTTGGTCAATCTTTTAAAAAGTTCCACAGGGTTTGTCTTCAATAAAACATTTAATGTCATACGTACTGACTGGATCGCAGCATAACCACAGTCAAAAAAAAGCCAATCTAAATTTGCTGTGCATGGTATTCAATATCTAGTTCACAGACAGAAAAATGCCTAAAGACTAAAAGGAGAGTAAATCCATCCCATTCCTCCTCCTATAAGGGAAAGACCATCTTCATGAAACTGGAAACGCAAGACCACCTGCCATCAGCACACACATACATCCATGCGCATGAGTGCATAATCATATGAAAGAGAGAAAAAGCGTATGTCCACACACACAAGCCAATTCCATGCACATGTTCATGCACACATTTGAAATCAAATGCGCCATACTCATAGGAAAATAAAGCAGAAAGTCACAGGCCTACTCCACAAAGCAACAGTACTCACGTTGAGGTTTCTGCACACTGATCCCACCATGGACACTAAGAGGACCACGATGTCATTGGCCTCAGGCTTCTCCTCCCTCACCTGCAGGCTTCTCATCACCGTGTCAAAGTCATGGGTCAGCCTGTAACAAGTCACAATCCTCATCATGTGCCTGCTGTGCAGAAACACAATTCACACAATTTCCTTTTTACACAATAAAAACATCCATCTGAGAAATTAAATTAAAAAAAAGGAGGAGGGGGGAGGGAAGTAGAGCAATACAGATTTTATGACTGTCAAAATATATCAGTATTTCCCAAAAAAAAAAAAAAAAAAAAAACCAGCATTTCCTTAATGTGTACAAGAGCAGTGGTGAGTATGAAAACAGTGTACAAAGGCTTCCTTCATTCACAGCACATTTGTGCAAGGTGGAATTTTTGTGAGAGCTTGATGACACAGTGACTCGCTATGACTGTCACATCAAAAACCCACAAAAGTGTGGATGGATGGATGTTTATAAAATGGAAACATAAATCTGACATAATATGAAAGTAAATGTTAAAATACTAAGCTGCCAAGTATATGCAATAAGCACTTTAATTCGCATGTTTTAAGTTCCAGTGTAGTCATTTGTTTGAAACTTATCACACATTAAGCTTCTTCTTTCGCTTTCCTGTAAGTGTATTGTGCATGAAAATCCAGTTATACTGAAATGTACTCTCTGGAACACTGTCAAGCAAATCTGAGGGTCAGCCACATGTGACCAATGTCAAAATTATCTGCTGCAGTTACTAGCCACGTGCGACTGGTTAAATGTTTAAAAATGACTGTATTTCCCTGAGCATGTTCCAAGAAGTACAAACATCTCAACTTACATTTCCTCATTCTGCTTCTGTTTTAATACACCAAAAATAGAATTAATTCTTTGTTAAGTGTTTGCCGACTGTTGTTTTCGCATCCCAAAACACAGCACAATCATGCATCTCAAATGTATACTGTACAAAGTTCCTATAATGGTGTACCAAGTAGTGCACAATACTTCAGCATTTCTATTGAATATCTAAAAATGTAATTAAGACATGCTGAAATTGTAGGTCTGCCAGCATGTTTATTTCAGCCTGTGCAGCATTAGTCAGGAGCTAAGTCTGCAGCCTAGGGTCCACCATGAAATAACAAACTTGCCATGTGTGCAGCTACTCGCTGTCTTCAAATATTTCAACTTTTTTTCCCCAAGAGAATGAAGGCCATGACATTTGGAGTTGACCATGGCCGACAACAATCTCCGCTTACCTGATTCCCTTGACAGATCTGAGAGTGACGCATCAACTTCTTTGGGACAGAGGTTCAGGCAAAGGCAAATGCATCTTTACAGTGCTACTGTGAGATGTTTATGTGATATACCTATTTTACCTTAGTGCGATATACCTATTTTACCTTAATAAAATACCTTAGAGTGATTTACCTATTTTACCTTAATCATCACTTGAGGTGTTTACACCTGTCTGATTTACCTTCTGTACCTTCTTCTTCTTCTTCTGTTGTGTGGCCACAATCAACACTCTGATTATTTTGCCACAGATGCCACCTCCATTACCACTGTGAAATATTATGTCAGCCTCATCCAGTCTGATTAAGTTATCGTTCCTTGATCATCTGTGTAAGATGTTTACACCTATTTACCTATCATACCTTGATCATTACAATGAAATATTTATACCAATTTGATTTACCACCTGTACCTAGATCATCCTGTAAGATCTTTACAGCAGTCTGATTTACCTATTGTACCTTGAGATGTTTATACCAGTCTGATGTACCAACTGTGCCTTAATCATCACTGTGAGATGTTTACACCAGTCTGATGTACCAACTGTACCTTGATCATTACTGCGAGATGTTTACACCAGTCTGATATACCAACTGTGCCTTGATCATTACTGCGAGATGTTTACACCAGTCTGATGTACCAACTGTGCCTTGATCATTACTGCGAGATGTTCACACAGTCTGATGTACCAACTGTACCTTGATCATCGATGTGAGTTGTTTATGGCAGTTTGATTCAAGTATTAAAGTGCACTTTAATTATCATTGTAAGATGCTTATTAGTCATGGTCAACTCCTATTAACTGTCTTACTAACTTTTAAAACATACTTTGATAATCACTTAAGACATCCATGTCAGTCTGATTTACTTTTTATCTACTTTGATTATCTTGGGAAGATGTCTGTGCATCTGATTTACTTTTTATCTACTTTGATTATCTTGGGAAGATGTCTGTGCGTCAGATTTACTTTTCATCTACTTTGATTATCTTGGGAAGATGTCTGCGCGTCTGATTTACTTTTCATTCACTTCGATTATCTTGGGAAGAAGTCTGTGCGTCTGATTTACTTTTTATCCACTTTGATTATCTTGGGAAGATGTCTGTGCGTCTGATTTACTTTTTATCCACTTTGATTATCTTGGAAGATGTCTGTGCGTCTCTTTTACTTTTTATCTACTTTGATTATCTTGGGAAGATGTCTGTGTGTCTCATTTACTTTTTATCTACTTTGATTATCTTGGGAAGATGTCTGTGCCGATCTGATTTACTTTTCATCCACTTTGATTATCTTGGGAAGATGTCTGTGCAGGTCTGATTTACTTTTTATCTACTTTGATTATCTTGGGAAGATGTCTGTGCCAGTCTGATTTACTTTTTACCCACTTTGATTATCTTGGGAAGATGTCTGTGCCAGTCTGATTTACTTTTTATCTACTTTGATTAACTTGGGAGGATGTCTGTACCAGTCTCATTTACTTTTTATCTACTTTGATTATCTTAGGAAGATGTCTGTGCCAGTCTGATTTATCTTTACAATGTTCTTAGAACACCACAGTCAGATGTCCATGTCAGTCTGGTTTACCTGGTTTTGAAGTGTATCTCAATCATGACTGTAAACACGTTCATACCATTTATTTCTCACACAAAAGTACTTTGAACATCACAGTCAGTTGTCTATCATGTTCCTTTTAGCACTAAAAAGTGAGTTCCAAGGGACCTTCTTTTGAAAAAACTATGAGGGTCCTTTGGTGAAATCTGAGGGTCCTTACTATAAAATAAATGTAAAGAAATTCTTGATTATATGGCAATGCTCCACCAACGAACCTATATCCACTCTGCTACACACACAACACCATGGAACACAGCACACACAGACAGGTTTCAACGTAAACATTCACTGAGCTACTTCCAAACCAAAACCATCAGAAGCGAACAAAAACATGTAAAGCTATTTGAGAGCCCCTTCCACTCCACATTTTATCAATCCACAGTCACCGTTAAATATCCAACTTAACTCTGAACTCACCCATTAATTTTGTCATCTGGGGCTGCATGTTGTCCACATAGTGCTGTTGGTAGGTCTTCAGGGAGCTGTAGAAAACATCAGGAAAGGCCTTGCCCCGCTGCTTCACTAGATACTCCTCTGCTGACAGCCGGTGCTCTGGGTCTTTCTGCATCATGTGTGACACCAGCTCCTGTCCACAGACATTCACATACCAGTGATATATTACTGTACCCCTGGCTCATATACCAATGATATATTACTGTACCCCTGGCTCACATACCGATGATATATTACTGTACCCCTGGCTCACATACTGATATTACTATACCCTGGCTCACATACTGATGATATATTACTGTACCCCTGGCTCACATACTGATGATATATTACTGTACCCCTGGCTCACATACTGATGATATATTACTGTACCCCTGGCTCACATACTGATGATATATTACTGTACCCCTGGCTCACATACTGATGATATATTACTGTATCCTTGGCTCACATACCAAGGATATATTACTGTACCCCTGGGCTCACACACCGATGATATATTACTGTACCCTTGGCTCACATACCAATGATATATTACTGTACCCCTGGCTCACACACCGATGATATATTACTGTACCCTTGGCTCACATACCAATGATATATTACTGTACCCCTGGTTCACACACCGATGATATATTACTGTACCCTTGGCTCACATACAATGATGATATATACTGTACCCCTGGCTCACACACCGATGATATATACTGTACCCCTGGCTCACATACCAATATTACTGTACCCCTGGCTCACATACCGATGATATATTACTGTACCCTTGGCTCACATACCAATGATATATTACTGTACCCCTGGCTCACACATATTACCGATGATATATTACTGTACCCTGGCTCACATACCCATGATTACTTACTGTACCCCTGGCTCACATACGATGATATATTACTGTACCCCTGGCTCACATACAATGATACATTACTGTACCCCTGGCTCACATACCAATATTACTGTACCCCTGGCTCACATACCAATATTACTGTACCCCTGGCTCACATACATATCAATATTACTGTACCCCTGGCTCACATATCAATGATATATTACTGTACCCCTGGCTCACATATGATATATTACTGTACCCCTGGCTCACATACTGATATTACTGTACCCCTGGCTCACATACTGATGATATATTACTGGACCCCTGGCTAACATACCAGTGATATATTACTGTACCTCTGACTCACATATTAATGATATATTACTGTACCCCTGGCTCACATACCAGTGATATATTACTGTACCCCTGGCTAACATACCAGTGATATATTACTGTACCCCTGACTCGCATACCAATATTATATTACTGTACCCCTGGCTAACATACCAGTGATATATTACTGTACCCCTGGCTCACATACCAATGATATATTACTGTACCCCTGGCTCACATACCAATGATATATTACTGTACCCCTGGCTCACATACCAATGATATATACTGTATATATTACTGTACCCCTGGCTCACATACCAATGATATATTACTGTACCCCTGGCTCACATTCCAATATTACTGTACCCCTGGCGCACATACCATGATATATTACTTTACCCTTGGCCACACATACCAATATTACTGTACCCCTGGCTCACATACCAATGATATATTACTGTACCCCTGGCTCACACACCGATGATATATTACTGTACCCTGGCTCACATACCATATATTACTGTACCCCTGGCTCACATACCAATGATGCTCACATATTACTGTGCCCCTGGCTCACATACCGATGATATATTACTGTACCCCTGGCTCACATACCAATATTACTGTACCCCTGGCTCACACACCGATGATATATTACTGAACCCCTGGCTCACATACCAATGATATTTTACTGTACCCCTGGCTCAAATACCAATATTACTGTACCCCTGGCTCACATACCAATCTTACTGTACCCTTGGCTCACATACTGATGATATTTTACTGTACCCCTGGCTCACAAACCAATGATACATTACCGTACCCCTGGCTCACATACCAATGATACATTACCGTACCCCTGGTTCACATACCGATGATATATTACTGTACCCCTGGCTCACATACCGATGATATATTACTGTACCCCTGGCTCACATACCGATGATATATTACTGTACCCCTGGCTCACATACCGATGATATATTACTGTACCCCTGGCTCACATACCGATGATATATTACTGTACCCCTGGCTCACATACCAATGATATATTACTGTACCCCTGGCCCCTGGCTCCCCTGGCTCATACAATGATACATTACTGTACCCCTGGCTCACATACCAGTGATATATTACTGTACCCCTGGCTCACATACCAATGATTACTCAATGTATATCCAACCCCCCCAAAATAATACCACCAAAAATTACAGAAGTATACCTCAAACTCATATATTCATCGACGATTTTACAGCCTAATCTCCACATACAAACCATCCACACACCAAAGATTACTCAACTGTTTATTCTGTTACACAGACCATTCACATTCAACCACTGCACAATTATTGTCTTCAGCAGGGGGCTTTACATGTGGTGACCTGCATACACTGGGTTTCAACAGGCACCACTGTACACCATCAAAGTCACCCAGCAGCTGTGCAGCATCTCCTCTGCTGGGTTGCTCTCTGACTTGATACTGACCACTCCTGTGGACTGACGTGCTGGGCATGCTGCAAGTTAAGCCATGTGACTGTGGATGGGTAGCCGGAGTGAGCCATAAAGGATAAAGTGTGTGTGTGTAGTGTGTGTGTGTGTGTGTGTGTGTGTGTGTGTGTGTGTGTGAGACAGCCACGTGGAGGTAATGCTACGGCAGTAGAACATACACAGTTAAAAACACACACACACACACACAGACACACACACAGACACACAGACACACACACACACTGTTGGCACAACTATGCCCGACATTTTGGTTACAAACGTAAAAAGCATCTCTCTGGAATCATCTGACCTTGATATGGGTGTGACCTGGAATGGAGTCGATGACCTTCCAGGGACTGTAATCTCCACTGCGGTATGACAGCAGGCGAGACAGGTCAAAGGGTGGAATGCCATCGGTGAACAGCTCAGTGATCACACATCTGTTCACATTGCAACTCCCGTCAGTAACTTACATCAATGAAATAAACAAGAAAAGCAATAACCAGGAACAAACACAACAAACAATTAACAGATTATAAGACTCATTACAAACTTTTACTTCACACTGATTTTACTGAAGAGGGATACATGATAGTTTAGTTGATTTTTTAATTTCACTATCACAATTACACTGTAAAACATGCAAAACTGTTTTCCCACATGCTTGGAGGCAACAGACAGGTTTTCATTATCAACATTCATGCACATCTATTCACAAAACAAGCTCTTATAATATCAATATGTAGATTTTCACAAAGCTTAAGCCAGTTAACTGAAGTAGTCATGAATATTAAAACTCTTCATGTTACAAACACAAGCTTCCTTGTGACAACAATCCAGCACTTCCACAGGAGCATTTTTCATGCAAAAAAAAAAAAAAAAAAAAAAAAGTCATACGTTGCACCCACACCCTCCATCCCCTCCTCCCAATTCCCCCTTCCAAGTTAACCTGCTTCCAGCCCCTCTCCATATTACTCCATAACCACTGAATCAAAATGAAAACCACACACACACACTAACAACCATCCTTGACAATTTCATACTTGTACATCACACAAAGTTCAAGACTGCTCTCTCTCTCTCTCTCTCTCTCTCTCTCTCTCTCTCTCAGTTGGTTACATTTTAACCTGTTTTCAGAAAGTAAATTTGTGCTATAAATATGACCAAAGTGTTGTTTATGTTTATCTTGATTAATCTTTTTTTGCCTTATCTTTACATATTTACATTGCATTATGTGCTTTATCTTGAATAAAGATATTTGGGGAAAAAAAGTTCAAGACTGACTAGAATATACCTAGCAGAGCCTAAAAGCAATTACACACCCCAAAGAGAAGATATCCATTTTGGGGTTGAGCTCCCCCGTCTTTTCTTCTGTCAGGTTCAGGTCTCCCTCAGCGCTGAGCACTGAGCTTCCCACAAACGCTCAGGGGCAATGTAGCATGTGCGCCGTCGCGAGGAGTCAAAGAAGTAAGAAAAGTCTGAGGGGTTGTCCTGAAAGGTGACAGCCAACACTATACAATGGAGGAGTTGCTGATATGGTTTACACATTGAATTCAGTGATCTGAGTTTGTGTGTGAGTGTGACTGACAGAGAGAGAGAGAGCAAAAATGAGACTGACAGACAGACAGACAGAGAGACAAAGTGTGTGTGTGCATGTATGTGTGTGCGCATATGTGAGTGTGAGTATGTGTGTGAGTGCGTGTGTATGTGTGTGTGTGTGTGTGTGTGTGGGTGTGGGTGTGGGTGTTTGTGTGTGTGTGTGTGTGTGTGCGGAAGCAGTGTGTGTGCGTGTGTGTGTGTGTGTGTGTGTGTGTGTGTGTGTGTGTGTGTGTGTGTGTGTGTGTGTGTGTGTGTGTGTGTGTGTGTGTGTGTGTGTGTGTGTGTGTGTGCATGTGTGTGTGTGTGTGTGTGTGTGTGTGTGTGTGTGTGTGAAGAGTGTGGATGTGGATTCTGAGCATGGAAAGTGTGAACTCAAGTCCCCCACCCTCGCTGGAGCATACACGGATCAGTCAGCAGATGAAGCTGTAAAAAACAGTGGAGGTTGAGTTTTCATCAAGTTTCCAAATGGCAGATCCTTCAGAAAGTCTGTGGCCACAGGCTTATATTCCACAAACTACGGAGCTGAAGCCTGTGCCCTACTCCATGCTGCCCAGACCCTTTACCAGGAAGACAGGCTCCCCACCAACAGCCTTTCTGACAGACAGTGAATCCATCCTGAAGATCCTCCAGTCACCAGGAGGGGAGCAGATAGTCAGAGCCATCAGAGAGGAACTGAGGAACTCAATCTTCTCCAACAGAGAACTGCTGTAGTCCTGCAGTCTATCCCTCCTCACAGTAGTATTGGAAGGAATGTGGAGGCAGACCATCTGTCCAAGACTGGCAGCTGGAAGTTATAGTCAGGGCACCCAATGTTCTACATGAAGAAAAAAAAAAACATCCTGAGGAACAACTTCAGAAGAGCATGGCACACATGTCTGAACATTGGGACTGAAGAGGACAGCATCCAGCAACTCAACAGAGCAGCTCACATTACCATCTTCAGGCTGCGAACAGGACACTGCCAGCTCCTCTCCCATCCCGTCACCTCTCAAACTCTCTCAAACCAACCAGTCTTAAAGTCCTGCCCCTCCCTTAAAGTCTTGAGACCCCAGACATGGCCCAGCCCCACTGAGCTCCAGAAGTGGTGGGGACCGACAGGATCACTGCAGCAGACTAACCGGACTGAGGATCTGGCAAGGCCAGCAACGCGAAAAAAAGAATTTCATCTGCTGCCTCTTAAAAAAATCTCAGAAATAAACAATAAAAAAATAATCCAATGGCTATCATTCTCAGGAAGCGTGTGAACATTTCACTCTTCAAAATTCTTAAGATTAACCTGACCTGGCGCTCAGTTGTCTGCCACATCGTCTGCAGAGCCACAAGTGGCACATAACAATTATCTTCTGGCTCACTCTTCACCTCATTATCTTCTCCTACATGTTCCTCACCAACAATCGCTTCCACATCTGACTCCACATCATCTCTCTCAATTCATCCTCCTGTAGCAAAATTTCTTCAATTTCTGATTTTCCCACTGTGAGCCATACATTTTTTTTTCAGCACGAAATCTGTGAAAATGATAGTGCCACTTCTATTATTGATCTTTCATAATTTGAGCTGTGTGTGGCACCTTCAATTAGCACCAATACTTCATTAGTTATGCCAGATTTTTGCAGCAAAATTTTATTAACAATCTGTGTACATTTCTGTATGAGCTAGAGTCTGACAAGAATGTTTTATTTAAAATCTGTGTAGCTTGTATGACAGAAAATCCCACTTCATGCGTGAGGAAGTAGCACAGAGAGAGAAGCTGGTTAGAATACATAAGAGGCAACTGTCAGGTTGCTAGATGTGGCTGGAACAAATGCAAGTGGGTTAAAAATTTGGGTATGGATGTGTACCAAGAAAGGATCCAGGATCAATTCTACAAGATCAAGCAAAGACCATGAAATCAATGTTAACAAACCCTGAAAGAAAGAGTCTTACGAACAAATCCACTCACTTTTGGTGCATATGAACTAAAGCACCATTACAATGACTAAATCAATTATATAAAACTTGGTGGAAAGATGGAAAAAGGCCCAACAACAAACTCGTTAAATTTCTGTATAAATCCATATTAAGTTTCTGGATCAAATGGCAGATCCAGGATCTGTCTGAACCTGGCAGAGGTCTACAGTCTCCTGATTGCCCTTAGACATCAGTGTTACCATCTCAGGCAGAAATACCAGCTTCACACTTATAAAGTCACTGTCGAAAGTGGACAACACACATCAAAGACAATTTTTGCGGTTTAAAAAGTCACCTCTGGCAAGAAAGCTGGCTTGAAGCTGGCAAAGTCAGTGAGCAGCACCCAGTTCCAGCTTGTCAGCATGACATTCTCCGACTTTATATCTCCATGACACACCTGCCATGAACATACACACACTGTACTTTCCATTCTAGATCCAAATTGTCACTTGGCTAAACAGTACACAAAGACTAATCCTTTGACACATCTGCAAAGAATTAGCATCAAAGTCACAGAATATAGCAAACTGTTTCATCTTCTTTTAATCTGGGAAAATACATGCATCATCGTAACACAGTATAGTGTGACAGAGTATTCTTTCTCAAGAACAAGAGCCTTGTATGCCGTCCTGAATGCAAACCTGCATTATAAATCATGTGCTGATTTATACACAGAGTGATGCAAGCACATGATCTTATTTACTAAAAAAAACACACACACTCTACACATATGACTCCTTTCGAGCCTGAGGATTTCCTCTCACACACACACACACACACACACACACACACACCATATACAGATCTAGATCTAATGTCAAGCTTACAAATAATGCTGCTGCATCCAGTGCATCTTCCACTAATACTATAAATCTAAACCCAAGTTTAAAAGGTATGGTATTCTGGTAAAGGTTTTAGTATACCAATACACCAGTAGTAAATAAAGGGACAAACTCTGTGTGTGTGTGTGAGTGTGTGTGTGTGTGTGTGTGTGTGTGTGTGTGTGTGTGTGTGTGTGTGTGTGTGTGTGTATGTGAGTGACAGACAGACAGAGAGAGAGAGAGAGAGAGAGAGAGAAAGTTTCAGAATAAAAAAAAAATGATCTGGAAGGTGACAGCAAGGAGGAGAATGCAACAGTGTTTTAATAGAAAATGGCCAAAGACAAAACACTTTTCAAGTACTGCACATTTTCTAACTTCAGTGCGTTAACGTTCAATCAAAGAGAGAACCTTCTTGCTGAAAACGTTAATATTGATTTCTTTGCTATTAATGACATAAAGGGTATTTCTTTGCAGCGGTCACTTGAAGATCATGTATCATAACAATTTCAGCTTAGTTCTTTTCATTTTCATTTTTGGATATTCTTTTGCTTTCCATTTGCGGACATTCTTTAGTTTCCCAAACACTATATTTCTGGAGAAAATACTTTTCTACCAGTGCAGTAACAGTATGATGTACAGGCAGCAATGGTGATACAAGAAGCATGCAGTGGTGGAAAGACACTGTGCTGCCCGTGTTAATCCTTGGCTAAGAAAATGGTATCATCTAGTGAAAACAGCTCTATCACTTTTGTTCAGGCAGCTATGATGTTTCAGCACACCTGCATGCTTATGTATGGAGCAACCACTGACCACGACTGAACACATCATATGCACAGATAAACTAGCAAAGATCATATAAAAGCTCAAAATATCTGTTTGTTTATAAAGCACAAGTAAAATATTGGTATGAATTTCCATACCATTATCCACTTGTGTCTGCATCACCATTCATTATTTCATTCACCTTTACCAAAACCATCCACTCATACATGAACACAAAAAAGCAAGATGGTCTGTAACACAAACAAATAGCACAAAAGAAGAAAAACAACTGTTTGTCTTCAACTTAATTCTTTTTCTCTTATTAATTAATTTAAGAGTCCTCTGCTACAATAATCATGTCATCCTACCCCTCAAACTATCAAGGACCTCTCAAGACATAACACTGTTTCTCTCAAGCATTATACAACTGATAGAGAAACTGCCAGAAACACTAAGAAGTAACATGAAACACACTCTGAGTAGGTAGCGGCAGCCAAGCCACAGCGCTGCAATCATCTTGCCTTTTCCACTGATTTTGCCGATTTTCAATGCAGCCGTATGGTTTTTGATTTTTAATGTTTTGCTTTGAAAAATATGTCAAAATAAAGTTCAATCTTTCCTCTTTTCATCGAGTGTTGTTTTAAGTGTGAATGATGTGTGAAGAAATAAATATCTAAGAGAGAATGAGGTGTGTGTTCAGCTCACTTTCGGTCCGTGTCCAGCGCCCGCGGCGATTCTGTGTCGAGTCGGTTTTTGACACACTGCGCTTCCCTACCAAAGATTAAATGGTACAGACAACACTCACACATGTATCTGGTATCAAAATAAAGGGAATTAAACGTAGATTTTAACGGTCTGGGGGAAAATCGAATGCTGGTCTAATGAAATCACAGGATGAAGTTAAAGTCACATCCATGCCGATTTTTGTGAATTTCGGACGGAAAAAACGATTTTAAAATGCATGTTTCATGGTGTCGGAATGAAGTACAAGCCGTACCCTTTCGAATGAGGTACGAGGTTAATGTATTCATGGCTTGTCCTAGTTAATTCAGCCAATCAAAACATGCGTCTTGTGAGACACATTCCTTCCCGGCACATGTTGATTCAACACGAAAGATGGAGCGCATCGACTCAAACTTCGCACAGCAAGATCTGGAGATTTTCCGCAAGGAACTCGGTAAGAATTGTCTATTATAACACTTATGTATGATTTAAGTTTATCTATCACAATTTATTCAGTATTTTTCTTTAGATTAGTAGTTATTTGCATAAAAACAGGCCACCTTGAGAATGTTAGCCGCGATCATTTCGAGTACTACCGGAAGTAGTGTATTGGTGACTTGTTTTGAACAAATACCGTTGATAAATGACTTATCTAGCACATTTGCCTTTAGTAATCGAAAAGTTTATGTTTTTTTCTTTCTAGTGTATTTTTTGTGTGTAGGATTGTTGTGTTTTCGGTCCGTAAAACAACAAACTAGTAGCCGATCGAGTGATGCCAAGGGGAGTAACTCAATTATTGACATTCACTGACTCGAACGATCAACTACAACGAAGTCGGGAGTCTTGATTTGAAGTAGGCCCAGACCTATTTCTGGATTAATTGTTACGGTTCGAATTCATACAATTCGATTGTTGTTAGACCCATTGTTCAACTATTTTTCGGTTAACCCTTGCTTGGACAGTTAATACTGACTTCAACTGTTTCAAGTTCAAGCCTTTGCGTAAGCAGCACCTGACACTGAAGTGAAAGCACTAAACAGTACGATTTGTGTATTTAACTATGAGTTTATCAATTTCATATTCTTTTCACGCCTCTAGCTGTACAATTATTGTCTTTTTTCTGTCCATAAGTCTTTTAAATTAGTATAATTATTATCAGTGTTTATGATATCATGAATATCTAGTGGGCTGGAAAAGGGAAATGCATTCCTTATATTTGGATTTCTATGGAAATTTGGGATGATTATCAAGCATTTAATAAAATTGCACACACACACACACACACACACACCACACACACACACACACACATACACTCGCACACATTCAGCACAGGCACCTACAAATGCACACACTGTTTTTTGTGCGCATGTCAAATGTACCTTATTTTGTCAAACAATCATGCAAGCAACAATTGAAGTTTTTGAACAAATGCAGTCTTTTGGGTTGGGCATGAAGGTGGGGGTAACTTTTTTTTTTTTGTCAGGTGTACGCATTAACTAATGTTTGTAAAATGTACCTGTTTCAGTGTTTGTTTCTGTGTGTGTCTGTGTGTGTGTGTGTGTGTGTGTGTGTGTGTGTGAGAGAGAGAGAGAAAGAGAGAGAGGGGTGTGTCACTGTATGTGTGTGTGTTTGAAAAAAAGACTTAAATTCAGTTAAAATTACATTTTACTTTTATACGTCCAGTATAACCAGCATCACATATTACACATTTAAACAAAATAATTTTAACAAAATATCAAATGAAGAGACAACCAGAAACAAGACATACCGATGTATAATCAAGTTTATGAAAGAAATGTAGATAAAATGCAGATCACACACACACACACACACACACACACACACACACACATACACACACACACACACACACACACACACACACACACACACACTCTCTCTCTCTCTCTCTCACTGAAAGGAAACACTGCATAATCAAGAAACATCCCCATGTATACAGCTAAAATTATGTCATGATTAATGTATAAACACACATGGTGTAGATATCCATACACTCAGTGATATTACTGATGTTTCAATTGTTGAAACAGTTGTTATACACATAATGCTTTTTTGTGTGTGTGTTACATTTTTAACAGATGATCCAGTGTTCGCGAGACTCCGCTCTGTTTTCCTTGCCTCAGGGAAAGGGCGTCGACCAGCACTTCCAGCAGTTCAGCTGACTAATCGCTTGCTGATTCAGTTGCTCATCCTGAAGACTGATGGCAGAAAGACATTCGATGACACTGCAGCTTTTTTTCTGCAGCTTCTTCCAGAAGGAACAAGTGCTCCACTAGCAAGGCTGCGTTATCTTCTTGTGTCGGCAGAAAAAAAAGGCTTTGAAATTATCATCATGTGATGAAAGGACTGCTTTCTTGACTGAGACTCTTGAAATTGACGCTGAAAGTTTAGGGTCTTCGCTTCAAGGACTATGTCGACAGCAGCTGCTGGAAGGACATCCATCAACGCCACACAGGCCACCAACATTCCAACTGTTGAGGGACCTTCACGCTTTCAAGAAACGAGAGCCAGGTACCACGTACAAACACATGATGACCCAGTGGTGGCTTCAGCTCACTGGTATAGATATCCCAGAAAAAAAAACTCATGAAAGAAATTGAGAAAATGCAAAAGAGAGTAGCCAAGCTCCAACCAAATGCTACACGCAACCCCAAAGTAAGGAAGGATTTGGAGGATTTCCTGGCATCCAATTTTTTTTCAACAAGTATTGAGTCTCCTCACCACAGCAGTGCAGCTGGCCACTCATTTGTTTTCTGACAGTTTTTGTGCAAATCCTGGAGAAACTAATTCATCACCTGCCGCATCATCCATCTTACAGAAATTATCGGAAGGTGCTGTCCAACTGGCTGCAGCAAGAAGAAGGGAAGAAGAGCTGTTGAAAGAAATTTCTCAACTGAAAATGAAATTAAGTGTAGCAGTTGATACCAGCAGACAGTACTTTCTTGAAAACCAAACACTTTTGAAGGAAAAATTAAGTCTGATAGAAAAAAGCAGCTGAAGCAAATGCTGCTCTACAAGAATTACATGAAGAACTAGAAACATCAAAGAATTTACAACGAACGGCAGAAACTAAGCTGAGGTACTATCAGAAGCAAGGTGACAAGAAAAAACTGTTTCGGAATAAAGAAAAAAATTGCTAAGAAGGAGAATGAACTGAAGGTAGTCACTGACTTAGCTGAAAGACGCCAAAATGAGGTAGATCTGACGAAAAAAGAAACTGCGCAACCTCCAGCTGTCACAAGCAGATCTTCGGCATCGCCTGAAGCTTGCAAACAACAAATGTAAGCATTTACAAAAAGATAGACAGCAAGATCCACAGCCTGAAGAAACCAGTTTCCCCAACAAGACATCCCATTGATTATAAGATTAAAAGATGAAAGGGGACATTTTAAACCTGAGGCTATAGCATGTGTAATGATGCTTGCTGGGGAATGTGAGATTGCAGCCAGCAGATGTGGAGCAGTCATTCAGGCTGTTGCAAAATTTCTGCTGAATGCCATTATACCTGAATCTGATCTGCCTTCTGCACGTTCAGCTCTTCGATTCATGGATAGAGGCATGTACTGTCAAAACTGCAAGTCTCTGATGCCCTTCTCCAGGCCGACACATGGGACATGCATGTGGATGGCACTTCAAGATCTGGAAAAAAATATGTTGGTCACCAGGTGAATATTGATGGACAAGTGTTGAGTGCTGGTTTCAGTTCTGTGTATACCGAGAACACACCAGCACTCTTGTTGATGTCAGCTTCAGACTTCTTGAAGAGCTTTCTGAAGTCTTGGATGCAGACAAAGCTGACGAGAAATTTCTGACAGTGTTGTCAAGCCTGTGTGGGACAATGACTGACCGTGCAAGTGTGATGAAGTCGTTCAGTCGGCAGTTGAATGCTGAAAGAAAGAAATCTTGCAGACGGACTCTGAGCTGGAAATGCTTCACTGCAATGCACATCTGCTGCTTGGCATAAGTAGTGCATGTGAGAAAGCTCTCAAAGAGGAAGAGAAGCAGCACGGGGAGAAACTGGCCGAGACAACGTTCCAGCCTTCTCGTCATTCAAGTCAGCTGTGGAGGGGGCTCAGCAGCAAGGTGTGTATAGGTCACTGTGTGTGTGTGTGTGTGTGTGTGTGTGTGTGTGTGTGTGTGTATGTGCATGAAAAGTAGCTGGGGTGTGGGGTGGGGGTGGGGGGTGGGCTTTTTTTTTTCCGTTTAAAAAAAAATTCCATAATGAACAGGATTAGGGGGAAGGATAGTGGTAAGGAGAGCTGAGGTAAGCGGTATAAATTATGAATTATTTAGTAATAAACTTACAAATTATTAGTAATAGTTATAAAGAAATAACATGTTTGTGTAATATTTTGGAGAAATTCACACTGAACTTAAAAACATTGTTAGATTTCTTTAAATCTCAGTTATCCACCTTCCTTTGTGGGTCTGAGCCTTTTTTTTTATTAAAAAGATAAATTTTCATGGTAAAAAAAAAACAAGGGTGGAAAAGAGATTTACAAACATAAATGATGCACACCTTTATCTCTGGGTTTTTATGCTTTATTTTAATGACAATTTATTTTCATTCCAGTAAATCAAACTCTCATGTGCTTCAGGTATATACGGCTTGCCAGTGACTGCCTAGGGCCTCGTGGAGACGACAAGAGTGGTTGCCGGGACAGCTGGGAGACCTACTGTGAGATGACTGGTGTGAGGTCACGGGTAACCAGCTACAGGGCCAACCGGTTCAACAATTTCTTTCAATCTGCTGCTGCTCTTCACTTTCACAGAAGGGACATTGAAGACTTTCTAAGACTGTTTCTACCAAAACAAAACAAGAAAATTCAAAGTGTGCTGGCTGACAACATGTGTGATGAGATCGATATTTATCTCGTTGCCTTGGGTCTTTTGTATTTCAGGGTGACCGGCCCATATTGGGAGTTGCTGGCACAGGATATCCACTACCTCAACTTTTATATCTACGTTGATAAACTGTTCAGCCACTTTGAGAGATGGGCTGTGGACCCTGCTGATGCCTTTGTTGCCGAGTATGGACCACTCTTTGACAAGCCTTTCATGCCTGACCATGACATGTTCCAATCCCTCCTGCACATCAGTGAAAACAGGCAAGAGAAGGTGAAGAGTGTCCTCATGAAGATCAGTGCAGGTGTCATCAACACCATGAACAACCAGCTGAAAGATTTTCTTGAAGGGGGGAGATACTTCAACGTCCAAGACCCAGAGCTGAGACAGAAACTTGAACACTCCAAACTTACCAACCTGATTGGTGAGAAGGCATTTGGAGACCTGGACTTCAGTCTTTTTAAACGACGTAATGCCTCTCTTCATCATCATCACACTACCATCAACATGATGAAGAAAAAACAAACCATCTCAGTGTGGTTCAGTGCCAAAGATGAAGAAGAAAAAGATGATCTTCTCCGCCTTTCTGCTAAAAATGCTCCCCAGCTGCGGAAGCAGCATGTGCAGACAGAGAAGGACAGTGTAAGCAGGAGGAGGGTTATCCTTGAAGAAAACAGGCAGAAAAAAGAAGAAGCATTGGCTCGAAAGACAGAGAAAATAGATGGGATTGTAAGGCAGATGCAGCTACACAGGGGACCATGCCGCACTGCAGCTGATGTCAACCGGTTGCTGTTAGTCTATCGCACTCGTAAAGATCAATGTGCAGCACTGAAAGCGGAGATTCAGTACCGAAAGGTGATTCTTGGAAAGAAATCTCCCCACCTGAGATTAGGGGGCACAGTCCAGCAGTTGAGTGCCAGACTCAGGAGTTTTATAGCTGAAAACCCTGTGTGCCTCAATGCCAATCCTGCTCCAGCTGCTTGTCTTGCTAGCAGCAGACGCCGCCCTGAAAGTCGTCATCCTGCTGTCCCTCCTGCAGATGATCTTGTGCCTCCTGCTCCTGCTGTCTTTCACTTTCAGCCTGATGCAGACCTTTTGGAAGTTGGGTGATTCACCACCAGGTTCTCCCAATTCCTTGGAGCCTGATCCTATTCCAGTCTTCCCTCAAAGGAAAAGATGCTCTGGTGATAATCATCCCTGTAGCAGTGCTTCACCATCCACCAAAAGACAAAGACTTCAGATCAGAGGAGAATCATCAGGAGCGTCTAACAGTTCAAGCCCACAATCCGAGGATCTCCAGCCATCTTTCACCGACTACCAGTTTAGCAAGTTGGGAGATATGGTGGCTGTCCATTATGATGATGACTTTTATATTGGTGAAGTGGTTGAAGTAATCTCCCCAGAAGAGGGAAACATCCACTTCATGCAAAGATGCAACATAAGGCGAACAACATTTGCCTGGCCAAAAGTTGCGGACAAGTGGAAAGTCCACAGAAACTTTGTATTTTGCCAGTGGAAATGATATCAGTATTGCTCCAATTTCATCATCTGGCAGAACATGGCGCATTGACACTTTGGATTTGCTTGTTAACAAGCACACTCACTTCAGAACTCTGTTTGTGGACATTTGATGCTTCCCGCCATGAAACATTCCCCCCCCCCCCCCCCCCCCCCCCCTCCATTTTCATACTTGTTAACAATGTCTGGAAATTTATCATTTCTCTACAGCTTCAAGCTTCTGCTGCAAGAAAGAAATGTGAAAAATGACTTTTATTTGTTTTAAAATATGAGTGCAACAACCAGCATCAGTGTTCGGTAAGGCTCTGGTGTGTCATTTTTTCTATTTTTCTGTAAATTGTTGTTAATTTAATTCATATATTACTAATCATATCTCATGAAAAACAACAATTGTGACTTTTTCCACAAGGAAAATGCATTTCTCACACTGTGGCAAAGTTTCATGCTGATATCTTTTGGGGTTCAGAAGTTATTGAGGATTGTGTTCTAAAAGTTAGCAAAATGTCCGTCGCAGCCCATTTTGCATGATTAAGCAAATTAGAGGTCCTTAAAAGCAAACAAAATATTTGATTAGCATCCTGAAAAAAATTGGGCTTTATCTATATGTTTAGTAGACAAGATATATATAGTTTTCAAAGGATATAACTTTCATTTTTGAAAATTATTTGCCCTTGATTTGACACATTGTGCATTTTTGCCCTCGTTCAAACTGCATGAAAAGCAGTTTTTGATGTATCATATCTCTGTTCATACATGTAGTGGTTGACTCATATGTGGTTTTCTATTACAGCACTGTACTTTAAGTCCACAAACAAAAGTTAAGTTTTTTCTGTTAGATATTTGTCATGATAGGACCTGTCAAAGTAGGCTTCCGAACAAAATTGGCTGTGACGGAAATTCGACAAATCTTTAACGGATCATAACTCGGGAACAAATTAAGCTAGAGCTATGATTTTTTTTGCAGTATGCTAGTTTTTTAAACATAACTTAATGGTGGTTTTAATTATTTTTCAATATATCTGAAAGAAAATTTTGGCTGCCGCTACCTACTCTGAGACATGTATGTCACAAGCTAGTTGATACTGATATCAGCAAAATAAACAGCACAACTTAATATTTACAAAAACATGGTAACTTTTATGATTACCTTGCCTAACACTGCTTTCAATATATATTCCTGCTCATAATTTTGATGTGAAAAAAAAAAGACTGATGGAGGCCTCAATAAAATTCAAAGACTCTTCAATCACCTTCACACAAAACTCAAGTCCCCAAGGATTTTCAAGACAGTGAAACAAGAATTTCAAATCTCAAGGACTTTCTGCGGGTCATGGACAATGCAAAGCCTGCACACTGAATCCAATTTTTTTTTTTTTTTTCCAAAGAAAACAAAAACAATACAGTACATCAAAGTAAAACCAAGCCTAAAACAATTCCTGACACAACAAAAAAGTTGTCATTAAGGTCTGTGTCAACATTACCTTCAGTTTGTGGCACTGGTTGAGGGCACAGAGCAACTGAAAGGCAATCCACCGCTTCTCAATGGAGATGAGGAAGGGGCGTGTGCTCATACGATCATACAGGCTGTACTTCACATACTGACGAAACAGTAAGGCTGATCGCTCCAGTTGCTTAAGCAAAGACACAGGCCAAAGCACAAAAATTATCTCACCTGCCTGCCACAGATAAACTAAAAAAAGACACTAATTTTGCTGTAACCTGGAATCAATACTTATCTGATTTTCAGCAAGCTGTTATTCTACTTTCAAATCTCTTCTCATATGATATTCATGGCTAGATTATCCTGCAAGACATCAAACAAACAGCATTTATCAATTTAGAGAGGACCTACTGAAGATTAGTTTTTTCTTCTCATTTCTTTCCTGTTAATGCACATCTGCTATTTTGGATTATACATTTGTATGTGCAGAGATGTTTTATGCATGCTCTACTTTTCTTCTGGGAAATCGCCACTGCTATTATTCTTCTGTTTTTGCAAGTTCTGCAATCACTGTGTATACCTGACTTAGAGTGCAGTAACCATTTTAAATTCATCAATGTGTATGTAATCAACTTGTCTTGACTGACTATGTGTGTGAGAAGTCATATGACAAAAACAATTACCCTCTTTTCAGACAACAGGGTGATTTGGAACAAATGGGGTATTCCCCAATTTTAAGGAAAAAACAATTCCATCCCAAAATAATGCACTCTGAAAAACCCTCCACTTATTTCACCGATAGCAAAACTGCACTTTGCAGTTTTAAATCGACACATACTACAACTGTAAAATACTACAACTGTAAATTTGCCCATACCTGAGAATACAGAGCCAAAACAAGATGTGATGTGTGTTTTGCTGGATAATACAAGCACCGGATGAACAATGCTTTGAACCATGCAGATACAGATTCTGACTCTTACTGCAGGTAATGTGTACAAGCTGGCCAATGCAGCTGGGTGCCAAAAGTGATTTAACCATGTCAAGGGCATTTCTGAATATTAGAAGTCCAGGTCAAAACTCAAAAAAAAAAAAAAAAAAAAAAAAAAAAACATCTGCTTATAGTACTGATATCACAGTACAATAATACAAATAAAGAAGTTATAAAAAACTGCTTGAAATAATAACAAAAGGACAAAAGAAACAACTCACCACTGATCTTTGAAATGGCACACAATTTGAAGCCGTTTTCAATCGTACATATATTTCTGAAACAGGAAGAATGCATGGTAAATGAAAATAACACAATGCACCACTCTGTTTCAAGTAAAAATCTAATACGTTTGTGAATTATTCTTTATTACAAAATCACTTACAAAGATCACAATCAAAATCAATAATCTGACAATATCTATCTACAAACCTTAAAATTATATAATGATATCACTAATAATAACTTATAGATATCAATTAGACAGGCCATTAATAAAATTAATAATAGATGCATTTAACTTTTTTAAGAATAAAATGTACAGGGAACATTCAAATGCATCCACATGCTATCTGTTCCATGAATATCCAACATTTCCAAACAGAGTGTGTGTACTCAAAGGGGAAAGAAAAAAATCCGTGGTCCCCACATTCTGTCAGTGAAGAGTCTACTTCAATATTTCAGTTTCAATGCTTTGTTTCAACTGCTGCCCTTTTTCATTCCCACCCCCACTCCCCCAACACCTGACTCCTTCCAACTCCCATTCCTTTCTCTCCCTCCCCCTCCTCCCTTCTCCTGCACCCCACCAATTATCCCTTCTTTTTTTCTATGCAAAAATTTGTTGATTTTAAAAGTAAAGAAAGTTATTTTCTAGAACATTTTTTGCTGCTTAATTGTTCAACAATATGAAAAATCTGATCTTTGTGCAGCCCGACTTACATACCATTCAAAATCAAATTTGCATACTCATTAATTTTGTGCTTATCGTTTTTCTTATTGTATCATTTCATCCAGGCAGATACAGGTGAAAAACAACACTTGTTTTCATATATTAAAATTAAATTACATAAACACAACATATGCAAACACACACACACACACACACACCACACACACACACACACACACACACACAATCTCACCATCCAGTCGCTGACGATGTCTCTCCAAAGGCAAAGAAGGGTCATGGATGACAAACACTTTCACTACAACTAGGCCTTCCTTGCACTTGGCTCTAGCAACTTTGAAAAACCGAGTGCTGCCAAGGCTGAAAATGAAACCAACACAATGGCTGAAACAATGTAAACTTGTGTTACACAACACCACACTTAATATCACTAACAAAATAAAAGTGAATTCAAAGCAGTCAAAAACCCCAAGCTTTTAACAAGAGATCAAAAGCTTGACATACACAGAATACTTACACATAAAAAAAAAAATCAACCACTGTGAGCTCGCCTGGTACACCTTTTTCATATGAATCCTAAATATATGTACTGTTCAACATTTTCATGTTTTCTGTTCATTTTGGGTAGAGCAAATCAATCATAAGATGAGAACAACATAAAACAAGGATGCTTTACCTGCACAGTTTTTTAGCAACTGTGGAATTTTTTTTGGAACAGTAATTCCCATATGGTGCAACTGCAGATCTCAAAATTTAATCACTTAAACTGTACCACAAATTTTGCCAGCCAGTTCAGCCAATGAGAGTTACCAAGTGTTGAAAAGATAACTGGCACCAGGAATAAAATTTTAAAAAATAATTTAAAAAAAAAAGAAAGAAAACTGGGTCACATGTGCTTAGACAAAACCGTGCTACATTTGTCACACCCAGCATATCACACTAGTCCACAATGAACTTTCATGATATATAACAGAAAGTGAGCTGTAGACATGTTATGGTGTAGTCAGCTACAATGTAGCTGGAGGGCTGCCTTATAGCAACAATATCACATTCACACATGATCCATAAGCAAGGAAGAAAAGAAAAAGCTGTGGACTGTGGGTGCTTGCACTTAGGAAAGTGTGTGTGTGGCTGTGTAGGATGAATTAGGATTAGTAGTGCAGGAGTAATACCAGCAAGTGTGTATGGAAAAGTAAGCAGCAACAGTATACCCATCATACCTTTATCAGCAGGAAACATGGTTCTATTTACTTAAAAGGGTGCATAAAATAACACAAAGAAAAGGACAGCTACCCAAAGTGATTAACAAAAACAACAAACAAAACAAAGAAGGTTGAAAGATCGTGTTTGTTTTTATGCATGTACATGAGCATCGTGTGCAGGAGTGTTTATATGCCTGCATGCATGCATGCGTGTGTGCTTGCATGTGTGCACGCATGCATGAGTGCATGTGCGTGTGTGTGTGTGTGCATGCGTGTGTGTACGCATGTGGGTGGAAAGACAAAGACAGACAGACAGACAGACAGTGAGAAAGAGGGACTGGAGAGAGAGATTCTGATGTTCAAGTCTCCACCATGACAGGGCACATGAGCGTAATACAGGACACATGAGTATAATACAGTCAACAAAAAACTATAGCAAAGATTACAGAAGGATAAGAGAGAAATCATTGCATTTTTATGACTTTAACTTTTTCTCAAGAAAAGGAAGGAGAAAAAGAGGGGGTGGAGAGAGAGAGATGAGGTGGAGAGAGAGAGAGAGAGAGAGAGAGAGGGAGAGAGAGAGAGAATACAAGTGTGCAACATGAAAGTGCTCTGTATGTGAGGCAAACTAAACCATGAGCACATCTGTCACAGCGTGTTTACGCGACTATATCTAAGTTTCAATTTCATCAAGGTAGTACTACTGCACAAAACTACCGAACATACCCTACATCACATCTGCAAACCTATAGCACAAAAGAAGATCAAGCGCCTGCGGGTTAAAATCATACTGTAACAAAGACAGGATGTGCAGACATAAATGGCATATTTACAGCTACTTTATAAGTGATATCTTATGTCTCCTGCCCTCTGAAGCGCTTATCACCACCACCCCTGGTTTCCCCCTTCCCTGCCCTGTCCTCCTCCCCTCTCATCCTGTGGTGAAAGGGGACAATAAGGAGGTGGTATAAATTCAAAACGTCCATCCTCATTAGATTTAAAACACAAAACTGATCATTTCTGAAAGTGCTTCTGGTATGTTCTACTTTACACGCACACAATTTCTGTTTGTCTAGCACCCTAAATTCTAATCCAAACAATGATCTCTTACCTGCTTTCATATTCATACTCTGTGTTGTCAGACAGGTAGTGCTCCACAGGTAGAATCTGAGAGGGAGCAACACCAGTCAACTGGTTTCCCATGCTTCACAACTTAAAGCACCAACTGTTACAAGCTAACCTGCAAGGCACACAGTCAGTCCAGGTATGTAGTAAACATGCATCAAAACATGATTTGTGCACACAAGATTCCAGCTCAAATTGGGTGTGACCTTAAACCTGTATGGAAGGATGCTAACATCTCAACGACACACAAAATCATGTTCTTGCATGCACTGGTCGATATATTCCATCTTTCTTTACGCTTGAGCTGACATGGACCATTTTACGCTTGAACCGACATGGACCATCACAACGGATCTGGCACAAGCATTCCTAGCCATGGTGATGAGGTGTTAAAGATAAATCAGTTATACTGATGATATCAGGTATCACCAATGAAAAAGTGGGTCAAATCATCAAGCAGCACATCAGACCATGTGAAGATCTACAGACATCAGAAAGAAACTGTGTGAACATGGCCATGTACTAAGATCCAATGGCCTTGCTAAAAACAGGAACTGTTGAAGGAGAAAAACTGATACTTGGAGGGAAAAAAAAAAAAAAAAAAAAAAAAGATGATGGACTAAAAACACTGCAGAACCAGCCGCCGTGGCGAAGTGGTTAGCATCGCGGACTCCCTGCTGGGAGGTCGTGGGTTCGAATCCCATCAGAGTCATGTCAGTCTTTTCTCGGCTCCTACCCAGAGTTGAGTTTGCTGCGGACTCAGTTGGGAAGACTGGGACCACACAGTCGAGTTTCATCCACTTAATGGATGCATTTCTGAGAGTGTTGCTCAAATTTCCTGACCAACACTGCAGGTGTCTGTATCTCTCGGGCCTGGTTGACGCCGGGATATATTATGAAAGGAAGCGTAGAGTACAGCCCTGTCATGTAGTCTCAGATTGAAATGGAAAATCTGTAGCATCATCTTAATCATCCTCATTCTCATCGATCAGCAAAAAAAAAAATGTCTCAAATTCCTGTGGCCCTTCATGCCCTGCTCTCATGGTGACCTCAATTTCGATGTCCTCTCCACGTCTGTGGCCTTGGTTTGGTTCCGTCGGGGTCACCAGTATCGGCGAGTCCATGGGGGGCTGTCGTTGGACGGACGTGGTGGCGCCCTCCGGAGGGAGAGCTCACTCACGCCGGCTCCGCGACTAAGCAATTATTGTCATCAGTAGGGGCTTAGTAGGTGGTGTCCTGCATATGTTAGATCAGAACAGGGCGCCACTGAACACTACCGAAGTGACTCAGCAGCAGTGCAGTGTCTCCTCCGGTGGGTTGCCTCTTGACGACTTGACACTGACTGCTCCCTGTGGCTTGTCGGTGCTGGGGCTGCGGCAGGACCGACCGGGCTATGGCTGTTGACGGGTTTGGAATGAGCGTCTTCGGTACAAGCCAAACATTGTTTCATTTCATATGAACATGAACACTTTGTTTCAATTCTAAATTTGGAAAACTATTCAGACAAACTGTCACAAAATGCAATAACAGTTAAAACCAAAGCATTGTAAAGGCAACATTATGCATCTTTAGACTTGCATTAGTTACAACGCTTTGACAAACTNACTGTACCCCTGGCCACATACCAATATTACTGTACCCCTGGCTCACATATCAATATTACTTACTGTACCCTGGCTCACAATACCAATGATCATACCAGTGATATATTACTGTACCCCTGGCTAACATACCAGTGATATATTACTGTACCCCTGACTCGCATACCAATATTACTGTACCCCTGGCTCACATACCAGTGATATATTACTGTACCCCTGGCTCACATACCAATGATATATTACTGTACCCCTGGCTCACATACCAATGATATATTACTGTACCCCTGGCTCACATACCAATGATATATTACTGTACCCCTGGCTCACATACCAATGATATATTACTGTACCCCTGGCTCACATACCAATGATATATTACTGTACTGTGGCTCACATTCCAATGGCTGTACCATACCACATACCAATGATATATTACTTTACCCTTGGCCCACATACCAATATTACTGTACCCCTGGCTCACATACCAATGATATATTACTGTACCCCTGGCTCACACACCGATGATATATTACTGTAACCCTGGCTCACATACCAATATTACTGTACCCCTGGCTCACATACCAATGATATATTACTGTGCCCCTGGCTCACATACCGATGATATATTTACTGTACCCCTGGCTCACATACCAATATTACTGTACCCCTGGCTCACACACCGATGATGATATATTACTGAACCCCTGGCTCACATACCAATGATATTTTACTGTACCCCTGGCTCAAATACCAATATTACTGTACCCTGGCTCACATACCAATCTTACTGTACCCTTGGCTCACATACTGATGATATTTTACTGTACCCCTGGCTCACAAACCCAATGATACATTACCGTACCCCTGGCTCACATACCAATGATACATTACCGTACCCCTGGTTCACATACCGATGATATATTACTGTACCCCTGGCTCACATACCGATGATATATTACTGTACCCCTGGCTCACATACCGATGATATATTACTGTACCCCTGGCTCACATACCGATGATATATTACTGTACCCCTGGCTCACATACCGATGATATATTACTGTACCCCTGGCTCACATACCAATGATATATTACTGTACCCCTGGCTCATATACAATGATACATTACTGTACCCCTGGCTCACATACCAGTGATATATTACTGTACCCCTGGCTCACATACCAATGATTACTCAATGTATATCCAACCCCCCCAAAATAATACACACCAAAAATACAGAAGTATACCTCAAACTCATATTCATCGACGATTTTACAGCCTAATCTCCACATACAAACCATCCACACACCAAAGATTACTCAACTGTTTATTCTGTTACACAGACATTCACATTCAACCACTGCACAATATTGTCTTCAGCAGGGGGCTTTACATGTGGTGACCTGCATACACTGGGTTTCAACAGGCACCACTGTACACCATCAAAGTCACCCAGCAGCTGTGCAGCATCTCCTCTGCTGGGTTGCTCTCTGACTTGATACTGACCACTCCTGTGGACTGACGTGCTGGGCATGCTGCAAGTTAAGCCATGGTGTGACTGTGGATGGGTAGCCGGAGTGAGCCATAAAGGGATAAAGTGTGTGTGTGTGGTGTGTGTGTGTGTGTGTGTGTGTGTGTGTGTGTGTGTGGTGTGAGACAGCCACGTGGAGGTAATGCTACGGCAGTAGAACATACACAGTTAAAACACACACACACACACACACAGACACACACACAGACACACAGACACACACACACACTGTTGGCACAACTATGCCCGACATTTTGGTTACAAACGTAAAAAGCATCTCTCTGGAATCATCTGACCTTGATATGGGTGTGACCTGGAATGGAGTCGATGACCTTCCAGGGACTGTAATCTCCACTGCGGTATGACAGCAGGCGAGACAGGTCAAAGGGTGGAATGCCATCGGTGAACAGCTCAGTGATCACACATCTGTTCACATTGCAACTCCCGTCAGTAACTTACATCAATGAAATAAACAAGAAAAGCAATAACCAGGAACAAACACAACAAACAATTAACAGATTATAAGACTCATTACAAACTTTTACTTCACACTGATTTTACTGAAGAGGGATACATGATAGTTTAGTTGATTTTTTAATTTCACTATCACAATTACACTGTAAAACATGCAAAACTGTTTTCCCCACATGCTTGGAGGCAACAGACAGGTTTTCATTATCAACATTCATGCACATCTATTCACAAAACAAGCTCTTATAATATCAATATGTAGATTTTCACAAAGCTTAAGCCAGTTAACTGAAGTAGTCATGAATATTAAAACTCTTCATGTTACAAACACAAGCTTCTTGTGACAACAATCCAGCACTTCCACAGGAGCATTTTCTTCATGCAAAAAAAAAAAAAAAAAAAAAAAAAAAAGTCATACGTTGCACCCACACCCTCCATCCCCTCCTCCCAATTCCCCTTCCAAGTTAACCTGCTTCCAGCCCCTCTCCATATTACTCCATAACCACTGAATCAAAATGAAAACCACACACACACACACTAACCATCCTTGACAATTTCATACTTGTACATCACACAAAGTTCAAGACTGCTCTCTCTCTCTCTCTCTCTCTCTCTCTCTCTCTCTCTCAGTTCAGGTTACATTTTAACCTGTTTTCAGAAAGTAAATTTGTGCTATAAATATGACCAAAGTGTTGTTTATGTTTATCTTGATTAATCTTTTTTGCCTTATCTTTACATATTTACATTGCATTATGTGCTTTATCTTGAATAAAGATATTTGGGGAAAAAAAGTTCAAGACTGACTAGAATATACCTAGCAGAGCCTAAAAGCAATTACACACCCCAAAGAGAAGATATCCATTTTGGGGTTGAGCTCCCCCGTCTTTTCTTCTGTCAGGTTCAGGTCTCCCTCAGCGCTGAGCACTGAGCTTTCCACAAAACGCTCAGGGGCAATGTAGCATGTGCGCCGTCGCGAGGAGTCAAAGAAGTAAGAAAAGTCTGAGGGGTTGTCCTGAAAGGTGACAGCCAACACTATACAATGGAGGAGTTGCTGATATGGTTTACACATTGAATTCAGTGATCTGAGTTTGTGTGTGAGTGTGACTGACAGAGAGAGAGAGCAAAAATGAGACTGACAGACAGACAGACAGAGAGACAAAGTGTGTGTGTGCATGTATGTGTGTGCGCATATGTGAGTGTGAGTATGTGTGTGAGTGCGTGTGTATGTGTGTGTGTGTGTGTGTGTGGGTGTGGGTGTGGGTGTTTGTGTGTGTGTGTGTGTGTGTGCGGAAGCAGTGTGTGTGCGTGTGTGTGTGTGTGTGTGTGTGTGTGTGTGTGTGTGTGTGTGTGTGTGTGTGTGTGTGTGTGTGTGTGTGTGTGTGTGTGTGTGTGTGTGTGTGTGTGTGTGTGTGTGTGTGTGTGTGTGTGTGTGTGTGTGTGTGTGTGTGTGTGTGTGTGTGAGAGTGTGGATGTGGATTCTGAGCATGGAAAGTGTGAACTCAAGTCCCCCACCCTCGCTGGAGCATACACGGATCAGTCAGCAGATGAAGCTGTAAAAAAAACAGTGGAGGTTGAGTTTTCATCAAGTTTCCAAATGGCAGATCCTTCAGAAAGTCTGTGGCCACAGGCTTATATTCCACAAAACTACGGAGCTGAAGCCTGTGCCCTACTCATGCTGCCCAGACCCTTTACCAGGAAGACAGGCTCCCCACCAACAGCCTTTCTGACAGACAGTGAATCCATCCTGAAGATCCTCCAGTCACCAGGAGGGGAGCAGATAGTCAGAGCCATCAGAGAGGAACTGAGGAACTCAATCTTCTCCAACAGAGAACTGCTGTAGTCCTGCAGTCTATCCCTCCTCACAGTAGTATTGGAAGGAATGTGGAGGCAGACCATCTGTCCAAGACTGGCAGCTGGAAGTTATAGTCAGGGCACCCAATGTTCTACATGAAGAAAAAAAAAACATCCTGAGGAACAACTTCAGAAGAGCATGGCACACATGTCTGAAACATTGGGACTGAAGAGGACAGCATCCAGCAACTCAACAGAGCAGCTCACATTACCATCTTCAGGCTGCGAACAGGACACTGCCAGCTCCTCTCCCATCCCGTCACCTCTCAAACTCTCTCAAACCAACCAGTCTTCTTAAGTCCTGCCCCTCCCTTAAAGTCTTGAGACCCCAGACATGGCCCAGCCCCACTGAGCTCCAGAAGTGGTGGGGACCGACAGGATCACTGCAGCAGACTAACCGGACTGAGGATCTGGCAAGGCCAGCAACGCGAAAAAAAGAATTTCATCTGCTGCCTCTTAAAAAAATACTACTCAGAAATAAACAATAAAAAAATAATCCAATGGCTATCATTCTCAGGAAGCGTGTGTGAACATTTCACTCTCTTCAAAATTCTTAAGATTAACCTGACCTGGCGCTCCAGTTGTCTGCCACATCGTCTGCAGAGCCACAAGTGGCACATAACAATTATCTTCTGGCTCACTCTTCACCTCATTATCTTCTCCTACATGTTCCTCACCAACAATCGCTTCCACATCTGACTCCACATCATCTCTCTCAATTCATCCTCCTGTAGCAAAATTTCTTCAATTTCTGATTTCCCACTGTGAGCCATACATCTTTTTTTTTTTCAGCACGAAATCTGTGAAAATGATAGTGCCACTTCTATTATTGATCTTTCATAATTTGAGCTGTGTGTGGCACCTTCAATTAGCACCAATACTTCATTAGTTATGCCAGATTTTTGCAGCAAAATTTTATTAACAATCTGTGTACATTTCTGTATGAGCTAGAGTCTGACAAGAATGTTTTATTTAAAATCTGTGTAGCTTGTATGACAGAAAATCCCACTTCATGCGTGAGGAAGTAGCACAGAGAGAAGCTGGTTAGAATACATAAGAGGCAACTGTCAGGTTGCTAGATGTGGCTGGAACAAATGCAAGTGGGTTAAAAATTTGGGTATGGATGTGTACCAAGAAAGGATCCAGGATCAATTCTACAAGATCAAGCAAAGACCATGAAATCAATGTTAACAAACCCTGAAAGAAAGAGTCTTACGAACAAATCCACTCACTTTTGGTGCATATGAACTAAAGCACCATTACAATGACTAAATCAATTATATAAAACTTGGTGGAAAGATGGAAAAAGGCCCAACAACAAACTCGTTAAATTTCTGTATAAATCCATATTAAGTTTCTGGATCAATGGCAGATCCAGGATCTGTCTGAACCTGGCAGAGGTCTACAGTCTCCTGATTGCCCTTAGACATCAGTGTTACCATCTCAGGCAGAAATACCAGCTTCACACTTATAAAGTCACTGTCGAAAGTGGACAACACACATCAAAAGACAATTTTTGCGGTAAAAAGTCACCTCTGGCAAGAAAGCTGGCTTGAAGCTGGCAAAGTCAGTGAGCAGCACCCAGTTCCAGCTTGTCAGCATGACATTCTCCGACTTTATATCTCCATGACACACCTGCCATGAACATACACACACTGTACTTTCCATTCTAGATCCAAATTGTCACTTGGCTAAACAGTACACAAAGACTAATCCTTTGACACATCTGCAAAGAATTAGCATCAAAGTCACAGAATATAGCAAACTGTTTCATCTTCTTTTAATCTGGGAAAATACATGCATCATCGTAACACAGTATAGTGTGACAGAGTATTCTTTCTCAAGAACAAGAGCCTTGTATGCCGTCCTGAATGCAAACCTGCATTATAAATCATGTGCTGATTTATACACAGAGTGATGCAAGCACATGATCTTATTTACTAAAAAAAAACACACACACTCTACACATATGACTCCTTTCGAGCCTGAGGATTTCCTCTCACACACACACACACACACACACACACACACACACACACATATACAGATCTAGATCTAATGTCAAGCTTACAAAATAATGCTGCTGCATCCAGTGCATCTTCCACTAATACTATAAATCTAAACCCAAGTTTAAAAGGTATGGTATTCTGGTAAAGGTTTAGTATACCAATACACCAGTAGTAAATAAAGGGACAAACTCTGTGTGTGTGTGTGTGTGTGTGTGTGTGTGTGTGTGTGTGTGTGTGTGTGTGTGTGTGTGTGTGTGTGTGTGTGTGTATGTGAGTGACAGACAGACAGAGAGAGAGAGAGAGAGAGAGAGAGAGAAGAAAGTTCAGAATAAAAAAAAAAAATGATCTGGAAGTGACAGCAAGGAGGAGAATGCAACAGTGTTTTAATAGAAAATGGCCAAAGACAAAACACTTTTCAAGTACTGCACATTTTCTAACTTCAGTGCGTTAACGTTCAATCAAAGAGAGAACCTTCTTGCTGAAAACGTTAATATTGATTTCTTTGCTATTATGACATAAAGGGTATTTCTTTGCAGCGGTCACTTGAAGATCATGTATCATAACAATTTCAGCTTAGTTCTTTTCATTTTCATTTTTGGATATTCTTTTGCTTTCCATTTGCGGACATTCTTTAGTTTCCCAAACACTATATTTCTGGAGAAAAATACTTTTCTACCAGTGCAGTAACAGTATGATGTACAGGCAGCAATGGTGATACAAGAAGCATGCAGTGGTGGAAAGACACTGTGCTGCCCGTGTTAATCCTTGGCTAAGAAAATGGTATCATCTAGTGAAAACAGCTCTATCACTTTTGTTCAGGCAGCTATGATGTTTCAGCACACCTGCATGCTTATGTATGGAGCAACCACTGACCACGACTGAACACATCATATGCACAGATAAACTAGCAAAGATCATATAAAAGCTCAAAATATCTGTTTGTTTATAAAGCACAAGTAAAATATTGGTATGAATTTCCATACCATTATCCACTTGTGTCTGCATCACCATTCATTATTTCATTCACCTTTACCAAAACCATCCACTCATACATGAACACAAAAAAGCAAGATGGTCTGTAACAAACAAATAGCACAAAGAAGAAAAACAACTGTTTGTCTTCAACTTAATTCTTTTCTCTTATTAATTAATTTAAGAGTCCTCTGCTACAATAATCATGTCATCCTACCCCTCAAACTATCAAGGACCTCTCAAGACATAACACTGTTTCTCAAGCATTATACAACTGATAGAGAAACTGCCAGAAACACTAAGAAGTAACATGAAACACACTCTGAGTAGGTAGCGGCAGCCAAGCCACAGCGCTGCAATCATCTTGCCTTTTCCACTGATTTTGCCGATTTTCAATGCAGCCGTATGGGTTTGATTTTTAATGTTTTGCTTTGAAAAAATATGTCAAAATAAAGTTCAATCTTTCCTCTTTTCATCGAGTGTTGTTTTAAGTGTGAATGATGTGTGAAGAAATAAATATCTAAGAGAGAATGAGGTGTGTGTTCAGCTCACTTTCGGTCCGTGTCCAGCGCCCGCGGCGATTCTGTGTCGAGTCGGTTTTGACACACTGCGCTTCCCTACCAAAGATTAAATGGTACAGACAACACTCACACATGTATCTGGTATCAAAATAAAGGGAATTAAACGTAGATTTTAACGGTCTGGGGGGAAAATCGAATGCTGGTCTAATGAAATCACAGGATGAAGTTAAAGTCACATCCATGCCGATTTTTGTGAATTTCGGACGGAAAAAACGATTTAAAATGCATGTTTCATGGTGTCGGAATGAAGTACAAGCCGTACCCTTTCGAATGAGGTACGAGGTTAATGTATTCATGGCTTGTCCTAGTTAATTCAGCCAATCAAAACATGCGTCTTGTGAGAGACACATTCCTTCCCGGCACATGTTGATTCAACACGAAAGATGGAGCGCATCGACTCAAACTTCGCACAGCAAGATCTGGAGATTTTCCGCAAGGAACTCGGTAAGAATTGTCTATTATAACACTTATGTATGATTTAAGTTTATCTATCACAATTTATTCAGTATTTTTCTTTAGATTAGTAGTTATTTGCATAAAAACAGGCCACCTTGAGAATGTTAGCCGCGATCATTTCGAGTACTACCGGAAGTAGTGTATTGGTGACTTGTTTGACAAATACCGTTGATAATGACTTATCTAGCACATTTGTCTTTAGTAATCGAAAAGTTTATGTTTTTTTCTTTCTAGTGTATTTTTTTTTGTGTGTAGGATTGTTGTGTTTTTCGTCCGTAAAAACAACAAACTAGTAGCCGATCGAGTGATGCCAAGGGGAGTAACTCAATTATTGACATTCACTGACTCGAACGATCAACTACAACGAAGTCGGGAGTCTTGATTGAAGTAGGCCCAGACCTATTTCTGGATTAATTGTTACGGTTCGAATTCATACAATTCGATTGTTGTTAGACCCATTGTTCAACTATTTTTCGGTTAACCCTTGCTTGGACAGTTAATACTGACTTCAACTGTTTCAAGTTCAAGCCTTTGCGTAAGCAGCACCTGACACTGAAGTGAAAGCACTAAACAGTACGATTTGTGTATTTAACTATGAGTTTATCAATTTCATATTCTTTTCACGCCTCTAGCTGTACAATTATTGTCTTTTTCTGTCCATAAGTCTTTTAAATTAGTATAATTATTATCAGTGTTTATGATATCATGAATATCTAGTGGGCTGGAAAAGGGAAATGCATTCCTTATATTTGGATTTCTATGGAAATTTGGGATGATTATCAAGCATTTAATAAAATTGCACACACACACACACACACACACACACACACACACACACACACACACACACACACACACACATACACTCGCACACATTCAGCACAGGCACCTACAAATGCACACACTGTTTTTGTGCGCATGTCAAATGTACCTTATTTTGTCAAACAATCATGCAAGCAACAATTGAAGTTTTTGAACAAATGCAGTCTTTTGGGTTGGGCATGAAGGTGGGGGTAACTTTTTTTTTTGTCAGGTGTACGCATTAACTAATGTTTGTAAAATGTACCTGTTTCAGTGTTTGTTTCTGTGTGTGTGTGTGTGTGTGTGTGTGTGTGTGTGTGTGTGTGTGTGTGAGAGAGAGAGAGAGAGAGAGAGGGGGGTGTGTCACTGTATGTGTGTGTGTTTGAAAAAAAAAGACTTAAATTCAGTTAAAATTACATTTTACTTTTATACGTCCAGTATAACCAGCATCACATATTACACATTTAAACAAAATAATTTTAACAAAATATCAAATGAAGAGACAACCAGAAACAAGACATACCGATGTATAATCAAGTTTATGAAAGAAAATGTAGATAAAATGCAGATCACACACACACACACACACACACACACACACACACACACACACACACACACACACACACACACACACACACACACACACACACACACACTCTCTCTCTCTCTCTCTCTCACTGAAAGGAAACACTGCATAATCAAGAAAAACATCCCCATGTATACAGCTAAAATTATGTCATGATTAATGTATAAACACACATGGTGTAGATATCCATACACTCAGTGATATTACTGATGTTTCAATTGTTGAAACAGTTGTTATACACATAATGCTTTTTTGTGTGTGTGTTACATTTTACACAGATGATCCAGTGTTCGCGAGACTCCGCTCTGTTTTCCTTGCCTCAGGGAAAGGGCGTCGACCAGCACTTCCAGCAGTTCAGCTGACTAATCGCTTGCTGATTCAGTTGCTCATCCTGAAGACTGATGGCAGAAAGACCTCGATGACACTGCAGCTTTTTTTCTGCAGCTTCTTCCAGAAGGAACAAGTGCTCCACTAGCAAGGCTGCGTTATCTTCTTGTGTCGGCAGAAAAAAAAAAAAAGGCTTTGAAATTATCATCATGTGATGAAAGGACTGCTTTCTTGACTGAGACTCTTGAAATTGACGCTGAAAGTTTAGGGTCTTCGCTTCAAGGACTATGTCGACAGCAGCTGCTGGAAGGACATCCATCAACGCCACACAGGCCACCAACATTCCAACTGTTGAGGGACCTTCACGCTTTCAAGAAACGAGAGCCAGGTACCACGTACAAACACATGACCCAGTGGTGGCTTCAGCTCACTGGTATAGATATCCCAGAAAAAAAACTCATGAAAGAAATTGAGAAAATGCAAAAGAGAGTAGCCAAGCTCCAACCAAATGCTACACGCAACCCCAAAGTAAGGAAGGATTTGGAGGATTTCCTGGCATCCAATGTTTTTTCAACAAGTATTGAGTCTCCTCACCACAGCAGTGCAGCTGGCCACTCATTTGTTTCTGACAGTTTTTGTGCAAATCCTGGAGAAACTAATTCATCACCTGCCGCATCATCCATCTTACAGAAATTATCGGAAGGTGCTGTCCAACTGGCTGCAGCAAGAAGAAGGGAAGAGAGCTGTTGAAAGAAATTTCTCAACTGAAAATGAAATTAAGTGTAGCAGTTGATACCAGCAGACAGTACTTTCTTGAAAACCAAACACTTTTGAAGGAAAAATTAAGTCTGATAGAAAAAGCAGCTGAAGCAAATGCTGCTCTACAAGAATTACATGAAGAACTAGAAACATCAAAGAATTTACAACGAACGGCAGAAACTAAGCTGAGGTACTATCAGAAGCAAGGTGACAAGAAAAAACTGTTTCGGAATAAAGAAAAAAAAAATTGCTAAGAAGGAGAATGAACTGAAGGTAGTCACTGACTTAGCTGAAAGAAAGACGCCAAAATGAGGGTAGATCTGACGAAAAAGAAACTGCGCAACCTCCAGCTGTCACAAGCAGATCTTCGGCATCGCCTGAAGCTTGCAAACAACAAATGTAAGCATTTACAAAAAGATAGACAGCAAGATCCACAGCCTGAAGAACCAGTTCCCCAACAAGACATCCCATTGATTATAAGATTAAAAGATGAAAGGGGACATTTTAAACCTGAGGCTATAGCATGTGTATGATGCTTGCTGGGGAATGTGAGATTGCAGCCAGCAGATGTGGAGCAGTCATTCAGGCTGTTGCAAAATTTCTGCTGAATGCCATTATACCTGAATCTGATCTGCCTTCTGCACGTCAGCTCTTCGATTCATGGATAGAGGGCATGTACTGTCAAAACTGCAAGTCTCTGATGCCCTTTCTCCAGGCCGACACATGGGACATGCATGTGGATGGCACTTCAAGATCTGGAAAAAAATATGTTGGTCACCAGGTGAATATTGATGGACAAGTGTTGAGTGCTGGTTTCAGTTCTGTGTATATACCGAGAACACCAGCACTCTTGTTGATGTCAGCTTCAGACTTCTTGAAGAGCTTTCTGAAGTCTTGGATGCAGACAAGCTGACGAGAAATTTCTGACAGTGTTGTCAAGCCTGTGTGGGGACAATGACTGACCGTGCAAGTGTGATGAAGTCGTTCAGTCGGCAGTTGAATGCTGAAAGAAAAAAAAATCTTGCAGACGGACTCTGAGCTGGAAATGCTTCACTGCAATGCACATCTGCTGCTTGGCATAAGTAGTGCATGTGAGAAAGCTCTCAAAGAGGAAGAGAAGCAGCACGGGGAGAAACTGGGCCGAGACAACGTTCCAGCCTTCTCGTCATTCAAGTCAGCTGTGGAGGGCTCAGCAGCAAGGTGTGTATAGGTCACTGTGTGTGTGTGTGTGTGTGTGTGTGTGTGTGTGTGTGTGTGTGTGTATGTGCATGAAAAGTAGCTGGGGGTGGGGGGGGGGGGGGGGGGGGGGGGGGGGCTTTTTTCCGTTAAAAAAAAATTCCATAATGAACAGGATTTAGGGGGAAGGATAGTGGTAAGGAGAGCTGAGGTAAGCGGTATAAATTATGAATTATTTAGTAATAAACTTACAAATTATTAGTAATAGTTATAAAGAAATAACATGTTTGTGTAATATTTTGGAGAAATTCACACTGAACTTTAAAAACATTGTTAGATTTCTTTAAATCTCAGTTATCCACCTTCCTTTGTGGGTCTGAGCCTTTTTTTTTATTAAAAAGATAATTTTCATGGTAAAAAAAAACAAGGGTGGAAAAGAGATTTACAAACATAAATGATGCACACCTTTATCTCTGGGTTTTTATGCTTTGTTTTAATGACAATTATTTTCATTCCAGTAAATCAAACTCTCATGTGCTTCAGGTATATACGGCTTGCCAGTGACTGCCTAGGGCCTCGTGGAGACGACAAGAGTGGTTGCCGGGACAGCTGGGAGACCTACTGTGAGATGACTGGTGTGAGGTCACGGGTAACCAGCTACAGGGCCAACCGGTTCAACAATTTCTTTCAATCTGCTGCTGCTCTTCACTTTCACAGAAGGGACATTGAAGACTTTCTAAGACTGTTTCTACCAAAACAAAACAAGAAAATTCAAAGTGTGCTGGCTGACAACATGTGTGATGAGATCGATATTTATCTCGTTGCCTTGGGTCTTTTGTATTTCAGGGTGACCGGCCCATATTGGGAGTTGCTGGCACAGGATATCCACTACCTCAACTTTTATATCTACGTTGATAAACTGTTCAGCCACTTTGAGAGATGGGCTGTGGACCCTGCTGATGCCTTTGTTGCCGAGTATGGACCACTCTTTGACAAGCCTTTCATGCCTGACCATGACATGTTCCAATCCCTCCTGCACATCAGTGAAAACAGGCAAGAGAAGGTGAAGAGTGTCCTCATGAAGATCAGTGCAGGTGTCATCAACACCATGAACAACCAGCTGAAAGATTTTCTTGAAGGGGGGAGATACTTCAACGTCCAGACCCAGAGCTGAGACAGAAACTTGAACACTCCAAACTACCAACCTGATTGGTGAGAAGGCATTTGGAGACCTGGACTTCAGTCTTTTTAAACGACGTAATGCCTCTCTTCATCATCATCACACTACCATCAACATGATGAAGAAAAACAAACCCATCTCAGTGTGGTTCAGTGCCAAAGATGAAGAAGAAAAAGATGATCTTCTCCGCCTTTCTGCTAAAAAGGCTCCCCAGCTGCGGAAGCAGCATGTGCAGACAGAGAAGGACAGTGTAAGCAGGAGGAGGGTTATCCTTGAAGAAAACAGGCAGAAAAAAGAAGAAGCATTGGCTCGAAAGACAGAGAAAATAGATGGGATTGTAAGGCAGATGCAGCTACACAGGGGACCATGCCGCACTGCAGCTGATGTCAACCGTTGCTGTTAGTCTATCGCACTCGTAAAGATCAATGTGCAGCACTGAAAGCGGAGATTCAGTACCGAAAGGTGATTCTTGGAAAGAAATCTCCCCACCTGAGATTAGGGGGCACAGTTCCAGCAGTTGAGTGCCAGACTCAGGAGTTTTATAGCTGAAAACCCTGTGTGCCTCAATGCCAATCCTGCTCCAGCTGCTTGTCTTGCTAGCAGCAGACGCCGCCCTGAAAGTCGTCATCCTGCTGTCCCTCCTGCAGATGATCTTGTGCCTCCTGCTCCTGCTGTCTTTCACTTTCAGCCTGATGCAGACCTTTTGGAAGTTGGTGATTCACCACCAGGTTCTCCCAATTCCTTGGAGCCTGATCCTATTCCAGTCTTCCCTCAAAGGAAAAGATGCTCTGGTGATAATCATCCCTGTAGCAGTGCTTCACCATCCACCAAAAGACAAAGACTTCAGATCAGAGGAGAATCATCAGGAGCGTCTAACAGTTCAAGCCCACAATCCGAGGATCTCCAGCCATCTTTCACCGACTACCAGTTTAGCAAGTTGGGAGATATGGTGGCTGTCCATTATGATGATGACTTTTATATTGGTGAAGTGGTTGAAGTAATCTCCCCAGAAGAGGGAAACATCCACTTCATGCAAAGATGCAACATAAGGCGAACAACATTTGCCTGGCCAAAAGTTGCGGACAAGTGGAAAGTCACAGAAACTTTGTATTTGCCAGTGGAAATGATATCAGTATTGCTCCAATTTCATCATCTGGCAGAACATGGCGCATTGACACTTGGATTTGCTTGTTAACAAGCACACTCACTTCAGAACTCTGTTTGTGGACATTTGATGCTTCCCGCCATGAACCATTCCCCCCCCCCCCCCCCCCCCCCCTCTCCATTTTCATACTTGTTAACAATGTCTGGAAATTTATCATTTCTCTACAGCTTCAAGCTTCTGCTGCAAGAAAGAAATGTGAAAATGACTTATTTGTTTTAAAATATGAGTGCAACAACCAGCATCAGTGTTCGGTAAGGCTCTGGTGTGTCATTTTTTCTATTTTTCTGTAAATTGTTGTTAATTTAATTCATATATTACTAATCATATCTCATGAAAAAACAACAATTGTGACTTTTTCCACAAGGAAAATGCATTTCTCACACTGTGGCAAAGTTTCATGCTGATATCTTTTGGGGTTCAGAAGTTATTGAGGATTGTGTTCTAAAAGTTAGCAAAATGTCCGTCGCAGCCCATTTTGCATGATTAAGCAAATTAGAGGTCCTTAAAAGCAAACAAAATATTTGATTAGCATCCTGAAAAAAATTGGGCTTTATCTATATGTTTAGTAGACAAGATATATATAGTTTTCAAAGGATATAACTTTCATTTTTGAAAATTATTTGCCCTTGAATTTGACACATTGTGCATTTTTGCCCTCGTTCAAACTGCATGAAAAGCAGTTTTTGATGTATCATATCTCTGTTCATACATGTAGTGGTTGACTCATATGTGGTTTTCTATTACAGCACTGTACTTTAAGTCCACAAACAAAAGTTAAGTTTTTTCTGTTAGATATTTGTCATGATAGGACCTGTCAAAGTAGGCCTTCCGAACAAAATTGGCTGTGACGGAAATTCGACAAATCTTTAACGGATCATAACTCGGGAACAAATTAAGCTAGAGCTATGATTTTTTTTGCAGTATGCTAGTTTTAAACATAACTTAATGGTGGTTTAATTATTTTTTCAATATATCTGAAAGAAAATTTTGGCTGCCGCTACCTACTCTGAGACATGTATGTCACAAGCTAGTTGATACTGATATCAGCAAAATAAACAGCACAACTTAATATTTACAAAAACATGGTAACTTTTATGATTACCTGCCTAACACTGCTTTCAATATATATTCCTGCTCATAATTTTGATGTGAAAAAAAAAGACACTGATGGAGGCCTCAATAAAATTCAAAGACTCTTCAATCACCTTCACACAAAACTCAAGTCCCCAAGGATTTTCAAGACAGTGAAACAAGAATTTCAAATCTCAAGGACTTTCTGCGGGTCATGGACAATGCAAAGCCTGCACACTGAATCCAATTTTTTTTTTTTTCCAAAAGAAAACAAAAATACAGTACATCAAAGTACCAAGCCTAAAACAATTCCTGACACAACAAAAAAGTTGTCATTAAGGTCTGTGTCAACATTACCTTCAGTTTGTGGCACTGGTTGAGGGCACAGAGCAACTGAAAGGCAATCCACCGCTTCTCAATGGAGATGAGGAAGGGGCGTGTGCTCATACGATCATACAGGCTGTACTTCACATACTGACGAAACAGTAAGGCTGATCGCTCCAGTGCTAAGCAAAGACACAGGCCAAAGCACAAAAATTATCTCACCTGCCTGCCACAGATAAACTAAAAAAAGACACTAATTTTGCTGTAACCTGGAATCAATACTTATCTGATTTTCAGCAAGCTGTTATTCTACTTTCAAATCTCTTCTCATATGATATTCATGGCTAGATTATCCTGCAAGACATCAAACAAACAGCATTTATCAATTTAGAGAGGACCTACTGAAGATTAGTTTTTTCTTCTCATTTCTTTTTCCTGTTAATGCACATCTGCTATTTTGGATTATACATTTGTATGTGCAGAGATGTTTTATGCATGCTCTACTTTTCTTCTGGGAAATCGCCACTGCTATTATTCTTCTGTTTTGCAAGTTCTGCAATCCACTGTGTATACCTGACTTAGAGTGCAGTAACCATTTTAAATTCATCAATGTGTATGTAATCAACTTGTCTTGACTGACTATGTGTGTGAGAAGTCATATGACAAAAACAATTACCCTCTTTTCAGACAACAGGGTGATTTGGAACAAATGGGGTATTCCCCAATTTTAAGGAAAAAACAATTCCATCCCAAAATAATGCACTCTGAAAAACCCTCCACTTATTTCACACGATAGCAAAACTGCACTTTGCAGTTTTAAATCTGACATACTACAACTGTAAAATACTACAACTGTAAATTTGCCCATACCTGAGAATACAGAGCCAAAACAAGATGTGATGTGTGTTTGCTGGATTAATACAAGCACCGGATGAACAATGCTTTGAACCATGCAGATACAGATTCTGACTCTTACTGCAGGTAATGTGTACAAGCTGGCCAATGCAGCTGGGTGCCAAAAGTGATTTAACCATGTCAAGGGCATTTCTGAATATTAGAAGTCCAGGTCAAAACTCAAAAAAAAAAAAAAAAAAAAAAAAAAAAAAAAATCTGCTTATAGTACTGATATCACAGTACAATAATACAAATAAAGAAGTTATAAAAACTGCTTGAAATAATAACAAAAGGACAAAAGAAACAACTCACCACTGATCTTTGAAATGGCACACAATTTGAAGCCGTTTTCAATCGTACATATATTTCTGAAACAGGAAGAATGCATGGTAAATGATAAAATAACACAATGCACCACTCTGTTTCAAGTAAAAATCTAATACGTTTGTGAATTATTCTTTATTACAAAATCACTTACAAAGATCACAATCAAAATCAATAATCTGACAATATCTATCTACAAACCTTAAAATTATATAATGATATCACTAATAATAACTTATAGATATCAATTAGACAGGCCATTAATAAAATTAATAAATAGATGCATTTAACTTTTTTAAGAATAAAAATGTACAGGGAACATTCAAATGCATCCACATGCTATCTGTTCCATGAATATCCAACATTTCCAAACAGAGTGTGTGTACTCAAAGGGGAAAGAAAAAAAAATCGTGGTCCCCACATTCTGTCAGTGAAGAGTCTACTTCAATATTTCAGTTTCAATGCTTTGTTTCAACTGCTGCCCTTTCATTCCCACCCCCACTCCCCCAACACCTGACTCCTTCCAACTCCCATTCCTTTCTCTCCCTCCCCCTCCTCCCTTCTCCTGCACCCCCACCAATTATCCCTTCTTTTTTTCTATGCAAAAATTTTGTTGATTTTAAAAGTAAAGAAAGTTATTTCTAGAACATTTTTTGCTGCTTAATTGTTCAACAATATGAAAAAAATCTGATCTTTGTGCAGCCCGACTTACATACCATTCAAAATCAAATTTGCATACTCATTAATTTTGTGCTTATCGTTTTTCTTATTGTATCATTTCATCCAAGGCAGATACAGGTGAAAAACAACACTTGTTTTCATATATTAAAATTAAATTACATAAACACAACATATGCAAACACACACACACACACACACACACACACACACACACACACACACACACACACAATCTCACCATCCAGTCGCTGACGATGTCTCTCCAAGGCAAAGAAGGGTCATGGATGACAAACACTTTCACTACAACTAGGCCTTCCTTGCACTTGGCTCTAGCAACTTTGAAAAAACCGAGTGCTGCCAAGGCTGAAAATGAAACCAACACAATGGCTGAAACAATGTAAACTTGTGTTACACAACACCACACTTAATATCACTAACAAAATAAAAAGTGAATTCAAAGCAGTCAAAACCCCAAGCTTTTAACAAGAGATCAAAAGCTTGACATACACAGAATACTTACACATAAAAAAAAAAATCAACCACTGTGAGCTCGCCTGGTACACCTTTTCATATGAATCCTAAATATATGTACTGTTCAACATTTTCATGTTTTCTGTTCATTTTGGGTAGAGCAAATCAATCATAAGATGAGAACAACATAAAACAAGGATGCTTTACCTGCACAGTTTTTAGCAACTGTGGAATTTTTTTTTTGGAACAGTAATTCCCATATGGTGCAACTGCAGATCTCAAAATTAATCACTTAAACTGTACCACAAATTTTGCCAGCCAGTTCAGCCAATGAGAGTTACCAAGTGTTGAAAAGATAACTGGCACCAGGAATAAAATTTTAAAAATAATTTAAAAAAAAAAGAAAGAAAACTGGGTCACATGTGCTTAGACAAAACCGTGCTACATTTGTCCACACCAGCATATCACACTAGTCCACAATGAACTTTCATGATATATAACAGAAAGTGAGCTGTAGACATGTTATGGTGTAGTCAGCTACAATGTAGCTGGAGGGCTGCCTTATAGCAACAATATCACATTCACACATGATCCATAAGCAAGGAAGAAAAGAAAAAGCTGTGGACTGTGGGTGCTTGCACTTAGGAAAGTGTGTGTGGGCTGTGTAGGATGAATTAGGATTAGTAGTGCAGGAGTAATACCAGCAAGTGTGTATGGAAAAGTAAGCAGCAACAGTATACCCATCATACCTTTATCAGCAGGAAACACATGGTTCTATCTTTTACTTAAAGGTGCATAAAATAACAAAGAAAAGGACAGCTACCCAAAGTGATTAACAATAAAACAACAAACAAAACAAAGAAGGTTGAAAGATCGTGTTTGTTTTTATGCATGTACATGAGCATCGTGTGCAGGAGTGTTTATATGCCTGCATGCATGCATGCGTGTGTGCTTGCATGTGTGCACGCATGCATGAGTGCATGTGCGTGTGTGTGTGTGCATGCGTGTGTGTACGCATGTGGGTGGAAAGACAAAGACAGACAGACAGACAGACAGTGAGAAAGAGGGACTGGAGAGAGAGATTCTGATGTTCAAGTCTCCACCATGACAGGGCACATGAGCGTAATACAGGACACATGAGTATAATACAGTCAACAAAAACTATAGCAAAGATTACAGAAGGATAAGAGAGAAAATCATTGCATTTTTATGACTTTAACTTTTTCTCAAGAAAAGGAAGGAGAAAAAGAGGGGGTGGAGAGAGAGAGATGAGGTGGAGAGAGAGAGAGAGAGAGAGAGAGAGAGGGAGAGAGAGAGAGAATACAAGTGTGCAACATGAAAGTGCTCTGTATGTGAGGCAAACTAAACCATGAGCACATCTGTCACAGCGTGTTTACGCGACTATATCTAAGTTTCAATTTCATCAAGGTAGTACTACTGCACAAAAACTACCGAACATACCCTACATCACATCTGCAAACCTATAGCACAAAAGAAGATCAAGCGCCTGCGGGTTAAAATCAATACTGTAACAAAGACAGGATGTGCAGACATAAAATGGCATATTTACAGCTACTTTATAAGTGATATCTTATGTCTCCTGCCCTCTGAAGCGCTTATCACCACCACCCCTGGTTCCCCTTCCCTGCCCTGTCCTCCTCCCCTCTCATCCTGTGGTGAAAGGGGACAATAAGGAGGTGGTATAAATTCAAAAACGTCCATCCTCATTAGATTTAAAACACAAAACTGATCATTTCTGAAAGTGCTTCTGGTATGTTCTACTTTACACGCACACAATTTCTGTTTGTCTAGCACCCTAAATTCTAATCCAAACAATGATCTCTTACCTGCTTTCATATTCATACTCTGTGTTGTCAGACAGGTAGTGCTCCACAGGTAGAATCTGAGAGGGAGCAACACCAGTCAACTGGTTTCCCATGCTTCACAACTTAAAGCACCAACTGTTACAAGCTAACCTGCAAGGCACACAGTCAGTCCAGGTATGTAGTAAACATGCATCAAACATGATTTGTGCACACAAGATTCCAGCTCAAATTTGGTGTGACCTTAAACCTGTATGGAAGGATGCTAACATCTCAACGACACACAAAATCATGTTCTTGCATGCACTGGTCGATATATTCCATCTTTCTTTACGCTTGAGCTGACATGGACCATTTTACGCTTGAACCGACATGGACCATCACAACGGATCTGGCACAAGCATTCCTAGCCATGGTGATGAGGTGTTTAAAGATAAATCAGTTATACTGATGATATCAGGTATCACCAATGAAAAGTGGGTCAAATCATCAAGCAGCACATCAGACCATGTGAAGATCTACAGACATCAGGAAAGAAAACTGTGTGAACATGGCCATGTACTAAGATCCAATGGCCTTGCTAAAACAGGAACTGTTGAAGGAGAAAAAACTGATACTTGGAGGGGAAAAAAAAAAAAAATGATGGACTAAAAACACTGCAGAACCAGCCGCCGTGGCGAAGTGGTTAGCATCGCGGACTCCCTGCTGGGAGGTCGTGGGTTCGAATCCCATCAGAGTCATGTCAGTCTTTCTGCCCAGACCGGCTCCTACCCAGAGTTGAGTTTGCTGCGGACGCAGTTGGGAAGACTGGGACCACACAGTCGAGTTTCATCCACTTAATGGATGCATTTCTGAGAGTGTTGCTCAAATTTCCTGACCAACACTGCAGGTGTCTGTTTCTCTCCGACCTGGCTGACGCCGGGATATATTATGAAAGGAAGCATAGAGTACAGCCCTGTCATGTAGTCTCAGATTGAAATGGAAATCTGTAGCATCATCTTAATCATCCTCATTCTCATCGATCAGCATTAAAAAAAATGTCTCGAATTCTGTGGCCCTTCATGCCCTGCTCTCATGGTGACCTCAATTTCAATGTCCTCTCCACGTCTGTGGTCTTGATTTGGTTCCGTCGGGGTCACCAGTATCGGCGATTCTATGGGGGGCAGTCGTTGGACGGACGTGGATGCGCCCTCCGGAGGGAGAGCTCACTCACGCCAGCTCTGCGACTAAGCAATTATTGTCATCAGTAGGGGGCCTAGTAGGTGGTGTCCTGCATAAGTTAGATCAGAACAGGCGCCACTGAACACTACCGAAGTGACTCAGCAGCAGCAGTGCAGTGTCTCCTCCGGTGGGTTGCCTCTTGACGACTTGACACTGACTGCTCCCTGTGGCTTGTCGGTGCTGGGGCTGCGGCAGGACCGACCGGGCTATGGCTGTTGACGGGGTGTTGGAATGAGCGGCTTCGGTGCACTGCCACTGAGGTGGCGCAGAGGTTGGGTCAGCAAAAAAAAAAAAAAAAAAACCAAACAAACAAACAAACAAACAAAAAAAAAAAAAAAAACAACTCTGCAGAATGACCAGGAAAAACATTTCCACAGACCCTACCAATCTTTGTCACATGACCAAAGGAACTGATCTGCGGGAATGGAAGGGATACTTCATTTAACCCCCTTAATCTTAAGAACTATTTTGCCAAGGGGCAAACAAGTTCACATGATTATTGCTAACGGTGATTGTGTAGCAATATTCAATTTCATCTAATATGATGTGCTTTCAGATTTTTTATTCTTTGACAAGCTCAAACATTGTTTCATTTCATATGAACATGAACACTTTGTTTCAATTCTAAAATTTGGAAAACTATTCAACCAAACTGTCAAAAATGCAATACAGTTAAAACCAAGCAATTGTAAGGCAAATTATGCATGCATCTTTAGACTTGCATTAGTTACAACGCTTTGACAAACTTAAACTTTCCCTTTTTTTTCAACGTAATTCTGGGTTTCAACTGCAAACTGCAAACTCAGTTTTCATCTGAAGACTTTGAAACTATAATATGTTATAAACAAATCATTAACTTTCACCCATTTCAGATTAATTAACTGTCACTTGCATCTACAGTTTTGGAGTTCGACTACTTTGAGTACATCATAATTTTGCAGTTAATCACTCTGAGTACCTGGTTTGTAGAACTGTTCAGCGGCACCCAAGCAATGCTGAGGTTCAGAGCTGAACAAGTCAAGACATAGTTAATTACAATAAATAAGTATGACCGGTGAGTCTGACCTGTATGTATCCTGTACAGACTGAAAATCCTCCACAGTTCATGGACAGAATGCGTCTAATAATATAGAAACTGGCTGAAAACATAAAAACTGAAACCAAACCCAGTTTAAATATCAAAACCCTGGGAAGTCAGATTATGTTTGGATGCTTGATCAGTGATGAACCCATACGTTATCATTCTTCTAATCCATTGTTAGATTGGTTCAAGTCATGTTTTAGGCCTCTACATGCTATATTTTTGTCAGTAAAACCTTTCCTTAATTAACTCTGATTTAATACATTGACACACACTGAATGAACTTCACCTTAATGCACTTACAACTAATTTTGTTTTTGTAAACTTTTTTTTTTTTTACTCAACAACAAAAAGAGTATGGTAGAAGAAAGAGCTTTGAAACTCTGTGCTGTCCTTCTTCCATCCAATAACAATTATAAGTCCAGATTTCAAGTGTGTGTACTTTATTATTTTTCTTCTTTTTTAGCCAATAAAAAAAACACTCAGTATACAGAGGAAAGTTCAGTACTAAATCACCCTGTAGAGAGCTAGTTAAACCCTAATCACTGTGCACTATCACAAGATTTACCATGGGACTGTTGATATGGTGAATGTTTCAGCCATCACTTTAACAGTGTTTTGACACATAACACTGATGTTTTCGTCAGGGGTGTTCTTCCTTTCTAGTGAGCCCATGCTAACAATTCACAGAGTAATCCAGCAAGGGACTATGGTCACGGTCACAATGAATATATCACAGTGACTAATGTTTTCTTGGTGAGAGAAAGAACTGAATTTCATTTGCTACATTACTTTGCAGTTTGCTGGTCCCCAGTTTGTGTTCTGGTCTGGTTTATTTGAGCCAGTTTCCATATTTGGTAGGAGATACCTTACTTATTTTTTTTCTTGGCAGATATAAATTAATTTGCTGTCAGTTTGTATGTTCTGGATCTGGATCTGGATCAATTCGTTGAAGGGCCTTGCGGCATAAATTTACAGGGAGAGAGCACAGGTACACTAGTCCTGCTGATGAACGGCTGTGCGGAAGCAGCCTACTGTCTTTGCATGCATGGTACTCTCTTCCAGATGGTTCCAGTCGATTACAATTTTTTAGAGAAAAATAAGTTTTCAAAATTGTCACTATTACACTGAAAGAGTTTAAAACACTTTGCATGATTAGTAGTGAAAGCTTCTAAAATATTGGCACTGTAAAAGTCAGTAAACTTTTTTATGGCGACTCTGCGCCTAAAACGAAGTGGGGATAAGAAGTCATGAGATGGCAATGGTAGCACCAGCCCCCCGACCACCTTGTAGAAAAACACCAGACGATTGGCCTTTCTTCGGTCCTGAAGACATGAGAAGTTCAGGTTGTTCAGCATTCGCAGTGTAATCTCCTGTTATGAAGCTGGCAGCTTGGCATTGTACTTTCTCAATCTTCTGTATGTCCTTCAGCAGATGGGGATCCCATACAATAGAGCCATATTCCAAGGTGGAGCGCACTGATGCTAAGTAAGCTGTTTTACGGCATGACTCTGGACAGTGTTTTAAATTGCGATGAAGGAAACTGAGTGTGGTACATGGCTTTCTTAGTAATGTTAGTGATATGGATGCTCCATTTAAGGTCCTCAGAAATAGTACCACCAAGGTACGGGGTTTCAGGGACTGTTGTAAATATATGACTATTGAGTTCGTGAAAGTTGTTTGACTTCTGATTTATGGATAACATTTAGCACTTCTTTGCACTGAAACCCATCCCCCAGGTCGATGCCCACACTTCTATGTTGCCGAGGTCCTATTGCTGGGCAATATGATCAAGCTCCGATTTTATGGCTCTATAAAGCAAACAGTCATCTGCGAAAAGATGCATCATTGATTTCACGGAATCGGGCAAATCATTTCTGTGTTATAAAAATAGATTCAGGCGTAGGATAGTACCCTGAGGCACTCCTGACACTTCTGTTGCTGCCTCGAATTCTACACCATCCTCTACACACATCTGCCCATCGGTTAGAATGTCACACAGCAACTCACTGATGTTTCCATCAATGCCGTACTGACTTAACTTATGTAATAATCTCTTGTGAGGGACAGTGTCAAATGCTTTGCTAAAATCAAGTACGGCCACGTCCACTTGGGCTCCTACATCAAACTTCGTAAGCAGATCATGTACTGTAGCGCTTAAGTTCCTTTGCATGCCTTTAGTTTGACTATTCAGCTTAAATTCATGTCTAGGAAAGTAAATGTGCTTTTTGATTTAAGTGATCTGGTAAGTTGGCCTGCTATCTCATTGCCCCAAAAGCAATATGACGGAATCTAAGTGAAAACAGTACTGTTACCACTATTGTTTGGGGGTAATATAAGTATTTCCAAGACTGGTTAGCGTTGCCTCTTGCTTGCACAGTGAGTAAGATTATCCCACCGTATTACATTATATAGTAACTGTTCAGAACATAAGTATCGTATGAATTCCTATTCGGACTCCCACATCAAAATGATCGATTCACCGTCGTCATCGCAAATCATTCACTCACACTTGTATACGAAGTTTCACACTGTCACAGTGTGATTGAGACATAGACTAGCAGTGGTACTACTGCTAGTAACCGTAACTTACAGTACTGCTATATCTGTGTGAACCATAGACGTGAGACACATTGGGGGGGAGTGGACGATCTATGATGACGGTGGATCAATCCTTATCTTATGGAACAGCTTCAAAGCACTTGAAGCTCAAAACAAAAACACCCCTCCTATTGCAAAAAATAGCGAAAAAGAAAGAAAGCAAAACAATATTTTTGTGTTAAAACATATAAAAGAAATACCAGTCATGTCAGTTTCCTTTAAAACTGGTGCAGTGCCTAACTATGGGAGAAATCCCATCAAAACAAAACTGGTCAGATGTTCTCAGATGGCTTGGATCACGGACGTAAAATGAATCATGACCGAATGAAGATGTCTTTTTACCAGTATAGAAAGAGAATAAGTAGCAGCGAAATCTCGGACACTTCTGTATTGACACTTCTGTTTCCTTTCAGTGCCTCAATGCGGGAGGCACTTCATAGTGATAATGGTGGCAGTAGTGATGCCTTCCAATAGCCTGGGCTTGGTGGCATGTTAATAACCTGATTTGGATAGGGGTCTGGTCTATCTATGTCCGCATACACGAGTAATCAGCCATCTCCAGACCCACAACTTTCTGATCGCCTCGTCCTTGAGATCTTCCGCTATGATAATCATTGACTCCCCCCATCATCATCATCGTCATCACAGAGAATTATCACTAATCACCATCTGCTTGCATTCTAAGCAATAACATTGCCGTGTGCGTTTGCATCTGTGCAGAAACTGATCACGAGGATAGGAGTTGAAAGAGGGGAGTTTCAGATTCAATTTCATCAAGGTGATGTCGCCGCGTGCGAACTATTCCATATACGCTACACCATATCTACAAAGTCTCGAGACCACACCACGCACGATTTAAAGCTGTCAGATACTTGAACTAAAGACGAAAAAAAAAAAATTATGAAGAGAGCTTCATGGCTACGACTTACCAGATGTCTGACCTGGGAATTAGCCAACGTGTTGATCAGACCTCAGGTTCCTATCCAGCATTGTGCCACTGTTATCAGTGTGTGTGTGTGTGTGTGTGTGTGTGTGTGTGTGTGTGTGTGTGTGTGTGTGTACATGTATGTGTGCCTGTGCATAATAGGCATAAACGCATGTGCGTGCGTGCGTGTGTGTGTGTGTGTGTGTGGGTGGGGGGGGGGGGGGGGGGGGGGGGGGGGGGGGGGGGGGGGGGGGGGGGGGGAGGGGGACGGTATTTGGGGGGAAATGTGGTGGTTGCCCTTTTTTTTTTTTTTCAAATAATCTAAGGAGCCGAAGAATTGGTTGGGGAAGGTGAGATGTGCACGGGGTGGGGGTGGGGGGGGGTGGGCTACGGAGTGTAGTTGCAAAACTACAAGTTCTGAATGAATCTCGTTACATAATGATGCCAGCAATTGTTTTAGGTGGGGCTGGCGGAGGGAGGAGAGGTGGAGCTTGAGTTAAAGCATGGGAGGAGTTAAGGATGGGAGATGGTAAGGGTGTTGAGGTGGGGGGTGGGAGCATAGTAGCTCACAGCTTAATAACGTATTCTCATTCAGCATTGTTGAGCTGATAATGTCTTTTGGTGAGGATGCTTGTTTGTTTTCGTTCCTTTTTTTTCCATTTTCCATTTGCTATTTGCTTTTTTTTTTCCCTCCCAAATTAAGGCATATTCGATTGAGATGTGTGTGTGTGTGTGTGTGTGGTGTGTGTGTGTGTGTGTGTGTGTGTGTGTGTGTGTCTGTCTGTCTGTCTATGTCTGTCTGTCTGTCTGTCTGTGTGCGTGCGCGTGGACCATTTGCTTATGCCTGTTCAGAGTCGACTTTCGTCTCGGTCTCAGCAGCTTCGGCAGTCCTTCCACAGTCTTTGAAAGACAATGCACCTTCTGTGAACACCACCCAACACAATTTTCTCTGGTGTTTCCAGTGTCGCGGGTGGACTTCCAAGGGGGACAATAAAGGACTGGAAAGGGAAATGAATGAATATGTAAACTGAGTCATCAAAAAGCGAGTCACAAACTAAATATATGTGTTAAAGCGAGAGAGAGAGAGAGAGAGAGAGAGAGAGAGAGAGAGAGAGAGAGAGAGAGAGAGAGAGAGAGAGAGAGAGAGAGAGAAGACAAGACAAAATTCTCTATTTACGAGGATAATAGATAAGCACTGATGTGCTTTTTTTACATCCAGTCCTCGCCCTGAGTAGGGTCAACAATGCAAATAAGATGAGGCAATAAGAGAAGCATGCAAAGAATGGCTTGAACAAAAATTAGATACGGAATAAAAAAAAAAAAAAAATAATAATAATAATAAATAAAAGAAAAAGTATCTCATCTCTATCTCCTCTCTCTCTCTCTCTCTCTAAGAGAGAGAGAGGGAGAAGTAGAAGAGAGGGGAAGGGGGGGGGGGGAAGGGAGATAGACGCAGGAGCGAAAGGGAGGGAGAGAGAGAGAAGGAGAGGGAGGAGGGAGAGGAAGAGAGAGAGAGGAGGGTAGAGAGAGGGAGGAGAGAAGAAGATGAAAGAGAGAGATCCTGGGAGAGAGAGAGAGAGAGGAGAGAGAGCGAGAGCTTAGAGAGAGAGAGGAGGGAGGAGAGAAGAGAGAGAGAGAGGAGAGAGAGAGAGGGGAGAGAGAGAGGGGGAGGAGGAGAGGGGGAGAGGAGAAGAGAGAGGTGCAGGGAGAGGAGAAAGAGCGAGAAGAGGAGAGAGAGAGGTGAGAGAGGAGAGGGGAGAGAGAGAGGAGAGAGGAGAGAGGAGGGAGGGGGGCAGGAAGGGAGGAGAGGAGAGGGAGAAAGAGGCGACAGTGGGGGTGCGGGAAAGAGAATGCTTAGAGAGAGAGAGAGAGAGAGAGAGAGAGAGAGAGAGGAGAGAGAAGAGAGAGAGAGAGAGAGAGCGTAAGCGCGAATTTACCGAATCGGTTAGAAAAATTCTAAATTCAACCTGTCTGTCAGGTGTCCCCGTAGCGCAGTGGATAGCGCGCTGGACTTCTAATCCAGAGGTCGCGGGTTCGAATCCCGCCGGGGATGAATTTTTTTTGGTTCCGGGGATGGAAAAAAATTTTTTGTTCTTTGTTTTTCCTTTGTGTCCTCAGAATATCAGAATTAATGTTGAAGTACCGGTTCCAGCAAGTAATTGTCACCTATTGTATGCCCCTCAAAGTTCATCTTAACAGGCATGCAGTTTTATGACAGCATGCAGGCAAGAGCGCAGGATGCATCTCCTATAACAATTGACGTCAAGCAGGGCTGCATGCTATATCAAATGGCGTCAAGCAGGGCTGCATGCTATATCAAATGGCGTCAAGTAGGGCTACATGCTAGCCCCCACCCTCTTCAGCATGATGTTTTCTTCAATGCTGACAGACGCTGTCCGAGATGTTGACAGGAAGAGATTGAGTTTTACGTCCTCACAGCAGAAGCTTTTAGGGACAAGTTTGTCTGTTTGCTGGCAGGTTTAGTCGGAGTTGATATAAGTGGACGGACGAGGAGGAACCCGGGGTAGACGGAGTCCTCGGGCAGGAGACTGGGTGAAGGTCTAGATGGTCATCGTTTTTATTCTTTCATGGGAGGTAATGATGATGAGATCTTCAGGACCGCAGGGCGATCGTCTTCGTTCCAAATGGCGACGGTCCTGTGCTGCGTGAGGCCGACCCGGAAGGCGTGCAGGACACAAGTCGCCCAAACCGCTGCATAAAGATCGGTGTCCACTCTGCGCCCATGGGGACGTTCCCTCCCTCCCTAGAGCCAGGAGGGCCCTGCTGGTCGTGCAGGCCACTGGTGAAGTCGCAGAGTGGCAGCGCCTCGATCGCCGTCGAACTGCCCCACAGCCATGAGAGCCGTTCCCCCTGGCAAACACAGGCTAGTCCCGTCGTCACTGCTGCAAGTTGTTCATAATTGGATAGTCGATACTATTCTTGTCCTGGCTTTCTCTCCAAAGCCGTCGTCAGGGCAAAACTGGGCGGCTGTCTTCATGCTGAGTGATGACGGTCCTGAGGCCGACCCGGGAGACGTGCGGGACACAAGTCGCCAAGCCGCCGCACGTAAATCGGTGTCCACTCTGCGAACATGGGGGACGTTCCTACCCTCCCCACCATCAAAGGGACAGTCTCGAGAGCCGTCCTCCGGGGACACAGGCTAGTCCCGTCGTCACTGCTGATGCGAGGAAGGTGGTCTGTGCCGCCCCACGCCTGTCTGTCACCTAGGCGTCTTCTGCCGGTCATGCCACCTCCCAGCAGGAATGAGCAGCTGCAACAGCGGAGCTGCCACCGCTACTAACGCGAGATGGTGATATCTGAGTTGTCTTTAAATACCGGACTGATGGAAAGCCCTTCAACTTGAGGAGCCCAAACGGAAGTCCAGAAAGACACTGCCCCTGAGGAAACAAATTTTTCCTTGTATTCTATGAGACAATTCTTTTAATAAAAATAATATCGTGTATCGTGTATCGTGCCTTTCTCTTCAACGATGACTATGCATTGAACGCCTGCTACAGTCTGACATGCAAGAGAGTAAGGACCTGTTTGCCTATGACGACTTTGGATTCACAGTCAGCATGAAGAAGACTGAAGTACTGCATCAACAACCTCCTGCAACCCCATACATAGAGTCAAACATCACAGTCAGTGGACAGAAACTTACAGTTACAGATGAGTTTGTCTACCTTGGTAGCACGTTATCACGACCTGCTAACATCGACGAGGAATTGCATGTAGGATTGCTAGGGCTGGTGCATCCTTCAGCAGACTCCAAGACAAGGTGTTGGAAAGAGAGACAGGAATAAGCCTGCAGACCAAGCTCAAAGTGTAACATGCAGTTGTACTGCCATCTCTGCTGTATGCCTGTGAAACTTAGATGATGTGTACAGTTGACATGCAAGGTAGCTGAACTCTTTCCCTCAGAACCTTGCTGCACATCAAATGGCAGGACAAAGTGCCAGATACAGAGATGCTTCAGAACGCCCACATGGACAGCATTTATACAATGCTATGCTCTCAACTCAGGTGGGCAGAACATGTACACCGTACGGATGATAGCCTCTCATAATGGCGAGCTGGTGGACAGCAAACGTTCCCATGGAGGACAAAAGCCCCACTAACAGACACACTGTACTGAAGGCCCCTCTGTAGTGCTGTAGCATCGCCCCTCCCTTCTGGGAGGAAGTTGCTCAAGACGGCTCAAACTGACACATTATGACCAAGTCCGGAATGAAAGATTTTGAAACGAAGCGAGTGGAGGCACAAGAGCTAAACCGTTAGTTTTGAAAAAAAAAAAAAAAAAAAAAAACAGAGCAAGCACCACCCCTTAGCCTGGCTCAACAGAGCAAGCACCATTTCTCGACTGACTCACTCCCAAATGTACCCTGTTTACGCTGCAATAGATCATTTCAAAGCGAGGCTCGGCCTGATCAGCCATCTTCGTACACGGACCACCCAGTGACAGTAGAAGTCGTGGTCATCTTCGAAAGCGAAGGAAAAAACAACATTCTAAAATTAAAAGTAAATAAATAAAATACATAGTAAACTATACGATCACGTAGGCTTACCACAACATGACGTGAATCCTGCATCATGAAAACGCTAAGACCTTCACTTGCTCTTGTACCGGAACGAACTAGTTTTGTTTGTGGGCCACGTGGGTGCGTGTTGAACAGAGAAGAGAAGAGTTGGTTATGACTCTGTGCTCTATCCGTGTGTGTCAAGTCAAGGCAAGTCAAGTCAAGTCAAAATTATCTTTATGCAGGGTTGAAAAAAATAACTTTCCTGCTTGTTTACATCCTGCCCTCATAATCAAGAAAGAAACTAATACAACTTATAGCCACAAGCTCAAAAAATATTTTAAAAGCACACAATTTCTGTCATGCAAGTACGTAACTCTCATATCAAATATGAAACAAGAATGAAACTATTGGCTTGTTGGAACATCAAGCACACACACACACACACACACACACACACACACACACAGATGGGGAAAAGGGGGTCGATTTGATGTGTGTGTGTGTGTGTGTGTGTGTGTGTGTGTGTAAAAAAAACTAAGGTCTACATTTGTTTATGAAAATGTCAGCTGATGTCAAGTTCACTTACCTACCATACAGGAGTGTCCGGGAATGCGGCAATTAAACGAACTAAAAGCTCTCTGCGCCACCATTTTGTTTGATGTGCAAGGTGCAGCTGCAGTCTGGCATATGGAATTTGGAACAGTACGGGGAGGTATTCGCGCCATGTTGTCGTCTTGACGCGTTCTTTGGGGCGGGGGGAGAGGGGGGGGGGGGGGGGGGGGGGGGGGGGGGGGGGGGGGCAGACTAACAACATTACTTTGTTCCTCAGTTTTCTCGAGCAGTTTGATGATTCGCCAAGACAGAAGAACAACTTGAAACGTTTAATCATCAATGTATTACAATCATCTAACTCCAAAGGGATATCATATACATCAACGAAACTATTCCCATCGCTTGCTCAGCGGAATTTGATTTGCTTATTTAGACTAAAGTATGGCATAGTTGAGTATTTCTAAACTCCCTTGTCATGAAATAGAGATATACCACAGTATATAATTCTGTGCTGTTCTCGTCACCAAGGGCACAAAAAACAGAATCCATTGGTACCTCAAAGCAGCCAGTGAAGTGTTGAAAAGTTAAATGAGAAGAAAGCACAGTAAGGAAATAAGATGTGAAAAATAAAAAATGATATTTTTCATATCTCTGAGCCTATGCTTGAGAATCCATTTGAGGATACTAGGGAACTCAAAAGGTGTCAACAGTCAAGAAAAACCTTTTCTTGGATCTCCTAAGAGATGCAATATCATACTAACTGACCGAATAAATAACGTGTGTGTGTGTGTGTGTGTGTGTGTGTGTGTGTGTGTGTGTGTGTGTAATGGCTGGTTACCTGGATGTTTTCCATAGCAGGTACCTGAGGTGCCGCCCGACATTCCCTGTTGGCATCCCACCCCACCCCTACCCCTACCCTTAGTGTCAAGTGACAGCTGTCCCGCAGTTGGTAAGACCTGATGATGATGATGATGTTGATGAAGGAGACGTTTCCGACGTCGAAAAACTAAGTGGTGAGGACTGTGTTGGTCCTGCGCTGTTGAGATTTTGCCGGCAGAGAATTTTGTCTTACGATTTTTACTCGCTGTGTCTTTGAGGACTTGAGCAATGACTAGGGTCTGTTGGTTTTACTTCGTTGACCCCGCAGTGAATAACTACAGCCTTTACTTTTTTCTACTTAAGTTAAAATCCGACAGGTGATCTGGAGTTATTTTCTTATATGTCTGCGTCCTGGAAGGGGAAATCGTGATAGCACTGCTCAAGTGAACCAAATTGATGTATTGATCAGGTTTAGCCACACCAATGTTATCTCTCCACTCATATGAGCACTCATGCTCCAACCAAAGATTCCACTTTCTCTGGGAATTGGGTGTCACGCATTCGCTTCTCTCCTGACCCGACTGAGAACAAGAAATAATTTCTACTCTACTTACAATTACACTTGAAAAATCCAAATGAATATGATCAAAACACAAGGGATCAACACTTCCTAATGTCGGGTTATACAATAGGCCTACAATGGTTTCTTACCTGACCAGATTCACACACACACACACACACACACACACACACACGCCACAGTTTTCGAACAAGTCACTGCAAATTTGCTTCAGCATCAGGTGATGGTGACGTCTTGGGTTGTCTGGCACCAGGTTTCAGGACTGGGTCCCCGTCGTCGTCTCAGGGGGCTCTTCTTAGACGTAGAAGTTTTCTGCCCGTTTTCTTTTCAGTTCACATCTGGGTTTGGGGCTTATCTTCGTCGTGAAAGTCTTCCTGTTGATTCTTTTTCTTCTTTACCCACCTCTGGGTTTCGAACACAGCCTTTTTCCTAGCCTGTCTCTGACGCCTAAGCCCTGCGTTAAAGACCTTGCCTCCACTTCTGTCACACTATTCTCTCTCTCTCGTGTCGTGTTGCTCTCCTCCCTCTCTGTTCAGTTTACATAGAGATTAATTTAAACAAAGAATATCCGTTGGCCATGCCGTTGTCCATTATGCTTCTCTACCACCTTGTCATAATGAATTTCCCTGCAGCTGCACTCGTCCACACATCAGCATTTACACACATACCTATTTAATAGCGTAGCAAACAACCACTTCTCGCCAGATGTCATCAAGGGTCACTTTCACACAGTACGAACATATGCGCTAAGTGAGAGGGCATCACTACTAATCGGCCAATTACCCATTTCTCCACCACGCTCGTAATTCTTATCGTCCCACAGCCCTTAAGGCCCTTTGTGAGAGATTTCGCTCCCTTGACAGGCTGCCTTATTTGGTGGCACATTGAAGTTGTAAAATCATCGACCTGTTTTCCATGTGCACCATTCATAATCAAATCATGCGGAATGACCACATTTGGCGACGCTTGATTTCTTGACGTCTTTTTGGAACGTGCAGGGTGAAGACATCCGGGCTTTGATGCTTGAAACTGAGAACTTCTGCTTCATTTTTACGTGGGCACTGGATGTATTTGACAGACGACCTTTTTGATGAAGCTACGGCCCACCTTTTGGAGTTTTGCTTTCAACAGACGCTTCTTCTCTTCTCTGCCATCTCGATCTCTGCCTGCCGATCCTCCTGCCTCTCCGCCTAATGCGCCGAACCGCATCACAACCGAACCGCCGAAAGTTAGTGATCCATGATGAACAACATTCAGTCCTTTCCCGCGTCGTTCAGGCCGTCAGTCACACATTTAAAAAAAAAAAAAAAAAAAAAAAAAAAAAAAAAAATCATATGTTCAGCGTATCTATGTATCTTGGCTACATTTGATCATCCAACTGGCCCTTCTCTTCCAAAATTTGGTGATATAATGTTGTTTTTTTTGTGTGCGAGATATTATGCGAGCGTTATAGTCTCATTCGAAGGACTTTTGGGAAGTGAGTCACGACAGATGCTAAATCCAAAGAAAAAATCCCCCTTCATCGAAACGCCCCAGCCATGTGTGTGTGTGTGTGTGTGTGTGTGAGAGAGAGAGAGAAGTGGGGTGGTGGTGGGAGTGGGAGTGGGGCGCTTGGGGAGGAGAGGCAGACAGACAATCGACTATGGCGAGACACTATTTACATTTAGGTGAAAAAGCAGAAAAGGTAAATTGTCATCTTACAGGTAGGAATGAAGTTAGGACGTTTCTACACTTCGTCGGCAGAATGAGTTAGTGACAGACAGAAGAAAAAAATAGCAACAACAAAAGAAAAAAAATGAGAGTGTTCACACACACACACAGAGTTACTGACCACAGTGTCTTCCAGGCTTCTCCTAACAATTTTTGTTTTGTGTCTGTTTGTCAGTATGTGTGTCATCCTTGTCAGGGTACATGTGCTAGGATGCGCGTTTATAGTAGGCCTCCTTCCCTCCCCCTTCCCTGTCTTTCCCCTCCCTCTCTCTCTCTTAATCATATCCTTGTTAGTTGTGCTCACCTTCTGTACCTGTTTGTTTTTGTGTCATCAACTTGTGTGTGTGTGTGTGTGTGTGTGGTGAACACTCTTAATTTTTTTATTTTGATGTTGCTATCTTTTTCTTTCTGCATGTCACTAACTCATTCTGCTGATGAAGACACTAACTGTCGAAAACGTCCCTTACTTCATTTCTACCTGTAAGTTGACAATTTACCTTTTCTGCTGTTTTACCTTTTGTGTCAACATACTGCAGTCAACCTCCATTTCTTTTTGCAAGT
>JADBJO010000201.1:0-22500 GCA_016801955.1 Conus betulinus
GCAGTCAAAAGAAGGGTTTTGGGGTTCAGAAAAAAGAATTAAACAGTAGTTCAAAGAAAGTTTCAATCCATGGCTAGAGAGAGAGAGAGAGTTTTCCTGCCTCAGCATACAGACTATGAACGGTTGTGCAGAAGAATGGACCCAAACAGAATCAAAGCCCTTGACAGTGAATGGGACCTCGACTTTTCAAGTAGGAAGGTCTGGCAGAACCATACACCACACAACGGTAGTCCAGTTAAGAGCAGATCAGAGCCTTGTGAAGATGGAGAAGGGTTTTCCTATCAGCACCCCTATCTCCATGTGCCACAACTCTTAGAATGTTCGCTGCATTCTGACATGAAGTTTTCAAGTACTGGATGTGACTTTTTAAAATTTAGTTTTTGACCAAAGGTAACACCCAGAAATGTGGTGTTCCTTCACAGCTGGGCTGTAAACTTAAGTTCTACCAGCCTGGGGTCAGATGTCACCCTTACACTTATTGTCGCTGGCCTGGTTCCTTTTCCCTCCTGTTTTGCTTTGTGCTGACCTGATGGCTAAAGCGAATCACTGGCCTGCCAGTGATGCTGCTGCTTATAAGAAGTGCTGCTGACATGTAAGATTTTGTGCTCAAGGAAAAAAAACAAACAACTGCTTGATTTTCGAACATTCTTCCTGGTGACAGCAATAAGCATTTGACAGCTGATAAACTGAGCTTTCCATCAATAACAGATACCAAAGGAAAAATAATTACATGTAAAGTATGCTTTGACTTGAAAATGCAAGACACAACTTGGCTTTCTTGTACAGTATGTACTGTGTGTGTAAACATATGTCATTTGTAAGCAAGTGTTACAAAAACAAAGAAACAAATCTATTTTGCACAAAAAATGTTCTGAGATCGACATCAACAAAGCTCAATTTATTGAATTGAAAAGCTTGTGATTTCATGATCACCTCTCTTTTGAAACTTGTGAGAAAGCCTCATCATCTCTGTTGTGAAATGGCTGACCAAAGAAGACTGGCTTGATTATAGATGGGAAATGTGTTGGACTGGTTAGCAATAAACAACTGACATTTTCTTGTTCTGAATTTTAAGTCAATGGTACTGAGATTGATTCACAAATGTGCCGAATACTGTTATTCTCACCCCTTATCCCCTTCTCTATTATGATATAAAAAAAATTTCACATTTGATTTAGCAGTTTTGTATTTCCAAATTTAGCAGACTTTTCCACGCTAAACGTGGGGAAGTCATACAGGTAAATAGGTCTACATCCTATAAGCTTTACATGGCAATCTTGACTTATCCATTCTTATTAACTTTAGCCAGAATCAAACACATTTTACAACAGAGTCCATGTTCACTGGATACTGATTTACTTCCCTTTCATAAAGCAATCCAGCTACCAACATACTGAGCATCAATAATGTTACAAAAAAAAAAAAGGTAACAAAAAATACATGTAAAAAAAAAAAAGAACCCTGCAAACTTTGAATTTGAGGAGAAGACCTAGTAAGTCACAAAAATTAGCTAAACAGAACACAAATATACTACTTCTTCATATTTCAAGACATGATACACCTCGTGATGTCATACAACACAAATGAATACTTGTAGAACTATTAAAACTCACAAGTCAAGCTCTGAGCAAACAGCTTGAAGGATCTCCCAAGGTGTGCATGCTTGTGTACATGCATTGGTGTGCGTGTGTGCATGTGTGTATATGTCAGTTTAAAAACGAGACCTTGCACATGAACATACATAAGTGAATAAGAAAAAATACATGCATGCAAAAAAACTTACTCATGATGCTTGATTTCTTTTATAGAGAATCGTTCAACTGCACTGTATTTCAGCATGCCTGCACAAAGATAGCATCTTCACACAATGACTGAATGCCCTTCACATTGGAAACCACTCAGCTGTAAGTTTTAGCTTGAATCCCAAAACAGAATCTGTCAAGTAGTTATGCAAATATTCATGCTAAAACTTTTTGTTTCTTGTTTTAATTGAAAAAATAGTTTCAACAGCTGAAACTTAAACATGATAGAATACCTCAAACAATATGCCTGATCAGATAGAATTAGGAAGCACAGGCAACTGACTTTACATAGAATTTACGACATGAACATGTCCAGGAGTAAGCAGGCCGCGCTCCCCACCCCTTCACCCCTGCCATCACCATCATCATTCCTTATGTCAGCAGTATTACTGAAACACTCAGCAAAAAGATCAGAAAAAAAAATGGACCAGCAGTCCATCCCCAGCCCTGTAGTACCCAAACTTGTTGCCCCCAAAAGACGAGTCAGACAACTCTGCCCTACTGGGGGATGATCTGCCGAATATACTATGAAGACTACGATCAGGAACAGTTCTAGGTGGGAGAAACAGACAGAAAGCTATGAAGGAAAATCACACAACATCATGAGGACTCATCATCAATGAGGGCACAACATGAATCCTCTCAGAATAATGCATTGATTTGAACTGTGAAAGCAAATAGTTCCAGTGTGTGGTAAAGGAATCCAACTATACTGCTGCCACAAGCCCGCACCTATCAGGGGAAGGGGGAGATAAAACTTACCTGCCTCTAACTTTTCTGGACAATAAAGCTCCAGTTGGTTTCAAAGTGAGGTGACAGCAGGCGGAAATAAAAAAAACAAATGTTAAAGGAATTTAAAGTAAATCCTCCAATTAACAAGGACAAACAAATCACAAGACTAAACATGATGCGTTTCGACCTCTTAGGTCTTTCCTCAGGCAAGATAAAACAACATTCAGGACAATGAAAGTGAAGAACAAGCAATCACTTATCTTCTCAAATTCGGTGCAAGATGGAGACATAATGCAGAGAAGAAAAGAGGAAGGAAAAATATCTAGAACATATGAAGTACACACACACACACACAGTGGCTGACCAGAACCAACTGATGGTCATAATAACCTACAGCTGGACAAACAGAATGTATGCACACATACATATCCATATATACATATCATAAATACGTGTGTGCACAAGTGAGCGCACACACACACTTGTAAATCCCATCAGATCCAACATTTGTAGCTTCATAAAAATTACCATTTAACAAATCTGCCATGAGAGAATCCACGCTGTCAGGAATAGTGAATTCTCCTCTGCCAATGTTCTCAAACAGTTTGTAGATGTTGTCTCCCTCAAAAGGGTACAGGCTGGTGGTCATGTTATATCTGGATCAATAACAGAAAGCAGCAAAACAAAATATATATAAAACACACAAAACATGAATTTAACACAAAAAGCAATGTACATTTAAACTGTCATATACTTTATGCCTTATGTCTCATGTGAACAATTCTCCCAGGCTTCCAGTTTTGGTTCGTTGGTTGGTTGTTCTTTTAATGTACCAGAATTTCCAGACTTCAAGACCATTGGTTTTCCTCAGTCTGTGACTATGATGTCCCACGGTCTGAGGTGCCCTACATGACTGAATTCTGGCACCCAGCCGTGTTGGTCTTGTACAAAAGACCTGCAATCATGGTATGAGTCAGTGTCTACAAAGTTCAAAGTAGTAACCATCCAGTGTGCACATCAGTCCAGTGCAGTGCATATACCAAGCATGTTTTTTTTTGTTTTTTTTTTTTTTTTTTTTTTTGCTGTCCGATCTTCTGTGCCACCTCAGTGGCACTGCACCTATGCCACTCATTCCAACACCCCGTCCACAGCCACAGCCCAGTCAGTCCCACCGCAGCCCAGGCACCAGCAATCCACATGGAGCAGTCAATGTCAAGTGGTCAAGAGGCAGAGGAGACGCTGCACTGCTGCCGAGTCACTTCAGTGGTGTTCAGTGGCGCCTGTTCTGATCCAACATACGCAGGACACCACCTACTAAGCCCCCTACTGACAACAATAATTGCTTAGTCGCGGAGCCAGCATGAGTGAGCTTTCCCTCTGGGAGGGCGCCACCATGTCCGTCCAATGACAGCCCATACGGACTCGCTGATACCAGTGACCCTGACAGAACTAAACCAAGGCCACAGACGTGGAGAGGACATCAAAACTGAGGTCACCATGAGAGCAGGGCATGAAGGGCCACAGAATTTCGATTTTTTTTTTAATGCTGATTGATGAGAATGAGGATGGTTAAGATGATGCTACTGATTTCCATTCTGGTCTGAGACTGCGTGACAGGGCTGTACTCTATGCTTCCTTTCATAATACATCCCAGTGTCAAGAGATACAGACACCTGCAGTGTGTGGTCAGGAAATTTGAGCAACACTCTCAGAGGCGCATCCATTAAGTGGATAAAACTCAACTGTGTGGTCTCAGTCTTCCCAATTGAGCCTGTAGCAAACCCAACTCTGGGTAGGAGCTGGTCGGAGTGGAAAAATCCCATATGACTCATGGGAATCAAACCCATGACCTCCCAGCCGGGAGTCCATGATACTAACCACTTTGCCACGGCGGCTGGTACCAAGCACATTTTTTGTCTGGGCCTAAAGTATGGCCATATTTACATGTTCTAGTATGTGAGGTATCTAACTGCAAACTGCCGTTCTGTATGCAGTAACATTACTGTCTCATATTTCTAGTGACAAATAAAACAGATTAAAAGCAGTTTTATTACAAAGACTTTTGGTCCTTTCTGATCCTCTTTACACTCCTGAAGCCATTGCTGCTCATCCTCCTAAGCCCAGACTTATTTTCCCTAAAACTGCAATTGGTGTACTTTTCAACTACAATAAGCATATTTTCTGTAAAATGTGTGGACACACCTTCCAAAATTTTGTGAAAAATAGGGAGTGGGGAGTGGGGCTCTCTTTACCCTAAACCTGCTATTGGTGTACTTTTCAACAACAACCTTCTACAAAATGCGTATACACATCTTCCAAATTCTTGTAAAAGCTGGGGGTGGGGTGGGATTTCAATTTTATCTACAAGCTTCACACAGCAGAGGTTAGACAGTTGAAAGGTACCTGATCTTATAGTACCTACCGCAGTTAAAAAAAATTTGTCCTCATATAAATTACTTTCACTAGTTTCAGAACTTATTCATCAGCATTTTTCTGGCAAAAATTCAGGCTCTCTCACAAAGCATGAACAGATCTGAAAATGATAATCAAGCACACATGTGCATACAAACATCAGTCTGGAAGGTCAGTATCATATGTACAAAGCGCTTAAGACCCAGCAGTTAAAAACAAATAATCACAAAAACAAAGAGACTTACTAAAGAAATTGAACCACTTACAGTGTCACCCCTGACGACCAAACATCCACTTTAAAACCAGGAAAGGTTTCCAGGCCATTGGCAATCTCTGGTGGTTGGAATGCAGGAGATCCCTGGCTTGTACGACATGTGTCATCGTCAGCAAACATGTCTAAGGCCTGCCACAAAACACGCAAGTCAGCAATGGTTGGTCTCATACTGGATTACAACGCCAGCAGACTTGAGCCATTGCCCCCCCCCCCCCCTCCCCTTTCCCACCCCCAAAGAAAGAACATCCTCCCTTGACACTGGTTTTACTGATCTTTTATGAAGGGGTTTCAGGCACACTGAAAGGTCATCTGGTTAGTATGAAGCATTTCTTCACTTATCAACCAAGAAATCTCACATCTGAGCCATCTGTAAATTCTGACAGACAAAAACATGCATACATACATGTATATACACAGAAAGATTTGCTTCTATACACACACACACACACACACACACACACACACATACACACACCATGGCTGTTCAGAGCAGGTTACTTAGTTTTGAGTCGCAGGGGAGCTTACAGCTGCAGAGGCCAAGCCGTGAATGCAGGTCAGGGAAAGGGTGTTTTCTGCAGGCCACTCCCCACCAGCCAGCTAACCGAACTGTACTTGGCCAATTGAATGTCATCTGTGCATAGCTGGTCTGGCAGCAATGTGTTTGGCATGGTTGAGCGGCCATTACAAATGGGGCTATAGGTTGATAAACAGTTACTGTCATGAAAAATGTAATATATCTGCGCTCTTGAGATGACTGAATTGGCGAATTCCCAAAATTCTTTTAATACCAAACTTGACTAAGTTTATTTTCCTGTAGATAACGTAGATGCGGCATGAAAGCTTGTATGCAAGTGAACAGACGATATTAGAACAATGACAACACACACAAAATGGTGCAAAAATGACGTCATCACTTTCTGGGAAGTTAATTTTCCCTAGTTAACTAGTACACAAGTTTGATACATGCCTCTGCTCAGACTACAGCAACAAAAATGTTGGATTAGAAATGTGTAAAGCCTTGTTTGTTTGCCCTTTCACTAAGTATCTCATGCAGGACCGAAAATTAAGCTGTGACACACACACACACACACACACACACACACACACACACACACACACACACACAAAGGGAGAAACATATAGGAAAAAAAACATTCTTGCACACATCCAGAAAGAAATCATTTTTCTTCTCCGCAAGTCACCCTGGGCACAGGATATCAGCAATAAAGAAAACAAAATGCAAGGACACCATAAACACTGCAGCATAACAAGAAAGAAAGACAAATACAGATTAAAACATCAATTTACTGACAGAACAGTTTAATAATGAATGAGGATATTTTTCAGATTCCAAAACCTATCAAAAACCATCATGGGGCTGTGAGAGTCACAATGACTGTAACAATAAACTCTTAAGTTCAGCTTTTTCCATCGTACCTCTGCCACTCCTAGATCAGTGATTTTAAGAACTTCATCCTGGGTGATAAGTAGATTGCCTGGTTTGATGTCTTTATGTACAATGCCTTTGCTGTGAAGATATTCAGTCCCTCTATCAGCTGGCAGAAGTATCTGAAAGCAAAATACAGAAAACATTATATGCATCTCTTTCATGGCATTATTTTTCTAATAAAACACTCTAATAACTGCAAAGTACACACAAAATAGTGACACTCTTTTGAAATACAGCAACAGCAAAAGCTTCAAAAGCAACAGCAGCAAGATAATGGAGGAAAAAAAGACATTTTTACCATCATTCACAATTCATTAATTCAATTTCATTAGAACGTCACATTGTGTTGATTAGCTCATAGTTATTCATTACACCACATCTGCTAAGCCAAAGGTCATAATAATGTGCATGGGGTTACAGGTAAGTAAATATTTAAGTACATACATAAGAAAAAAACCCCCTGGAAAGGTCTCATGAATAAGATTCATAAACCCAGCTAGCCATCAGGTCTTGAATGTCAAAGTAATATGGTCTGTGCCATTACTAAACGTAGTTGTGTGTGTGAGTATGATTGTGCATGTGTGTGTGTGTTTGTGTGTGTGTGTGTGTGTGTGTGTGTGTGTGTGTGTGTGTGTGTGTGTGTGTGTGTGTGTGTGTGTGTGTGTTGTTGCTTTGTATTGGGTTGGGTTGGGTTGGGTTGGGTTGGGTTGGGTTTGTTGCGTTGTGTTGTGTTGTGATGGTGTGGTGTGTGGTGTGTGTGGCAAGGCATGGTATGTCTGTGTGCGTGTTTGTGTGTGTGCGCGCACGAGTGTATGCTGCCATGGGACAATATGGTCTGGAGTCAAGTCTGATTAAGAACTGTTGAAATGAGTCATAACAACAATGTGCTTGGTGACTGTCTACTCTGCCTAGTACACCCACCTATGACTGCAGAGTTTTTCTTTGACAGCTCCTTCCTGATCTACATTAACACCCAGTGATGTAATGTTAAAAATGGCCATACCACTGCAATGCTGCCTCTGTTACATTGAAATACACACAACAAGCATACAACTGATGAACCGAAACCAACCAGGCCAAAGCTGGGGAATCTAGGGTCAGAAAAAACACAAATGAAGTGCTTGATCACTGAACTGAACACAGCATTGATGACAGACGAGGACATCACTTAGGACACCTGCTGTGTTGCTACTAGGCAAAATGAATGGACATTCTCAGTGGCTGCATACTCTCAGTACTCTTCTATTTCAGTGGGTCATTCAGTGGCAAGCTGTTCCTACATGTATTCATGATATCCTGGCAGTACCTCACAAAACCTGGATGGTGCTAGGCATATTTAAGTCTACAGAGAAGTGAAGCATGATGATGAAAATTCAGTGGTTTTAATTCCAAGGCTGCTCACAAAAAGACCAAACCTAGGAACATCATACTTGGCACACCAAATAAGAGGTTCTACGCAAATGCTTGTTTTTTGTGTGTGTGTGTGATTTTGAAGTTGTTCACTCAAAAATACAAGGTGCATGCTAAAAGTGATGGTACAGGAATGGGGCCGGGGATATTACAGTGCATAGTTACAGCAAGTGCATGCCAGTTTTCCCCTGATGAAATGAAAAGAAATGGATTGTTCTCACCAACTGACAACCGTTTAATTGTTCTGACCACTCACCAAGGTGCTCAAAAAATTCAAGTTTAACGCTTGATATTTGCATCAGAAAATAAGGACCTACTAATGGTCTCTTGAGATGTTTAACTTAGCTGGTCACTGTCTTTACTGGAGTCATATGTGAGTAAATATGCTTTGATTTTCTTTGTTGTGTGATTTGAAACAATCATGACATTGTTAATTATGTCCATGTCATTTTTTACAATCATAATATTGTTAATTACTTCCATGTCATCTCTCGCACAATCATACAATGGTGTATTCTTTGAATGGTGGAATGGACCGACATGCACACAAGACATTTTTTTCATGCATGTCTTCTGGCACAAAAGTTTTATCTAAAATGTTATCCAAATTTTAAGAATGGGACTAAGTTTGCACAGATATATAATCTCTTCCAACCTGGTTAACTTTAATGGGAATCAATGCCAGGAATTTCGAACCAGCCCAGTGCCTCAACCACTCGGCTGACTAGACTCCTGTGCCTAACTGATACCATAGGTACTTCTAAATAGTAACTACACACGCTTTTTAACTCTATCATACACTCATCTTTCTCTCACAGTTACATACATATTATCTGTTGAAACATGGGTGTAGATGTGTTGTCACTCATGACACTTGAACATCCAGAATAACACAAGATGGGTGAAAACATCATTCATCACATTATCAAACAATGTTAAACTGTAAAAGTTTACCTGTGTTTGAAGTCTCAAATTCATTTTTATTTTAACCTGATGCTAAGTTCTGAAGTTGCTTTCTTTTTTTTTTCATTGCATACACACCCTTTATCCTGGGGATTCATCAGCCGCAAAGTCCATGGCCATTAATCTTTGTCCAGGACAGGGGAAATCGTGATGGTATTGCTTAAGTGCACTAAGTTGATGTATTATTAGTCAGGCTCAACACACCAAGGTTATCTCTGCACTCATACATGCATATGCACACTCATGCGCCCACCAAACATTCACCTCTCTCTGGGATTAGGATGTCATGCATTCGTTTTCTCTCTAACATGGCTGAGCACAAGAAATACAATTTCTATGCTATTTATAATCAAACATGAAAAATCCAATTACACAAAATAAACAAATCAATACATAAAAGATCAATACTTCCTAATCCCGGGTTATAATACAATGACTTCTTACCTGGCCAGGTTTTCACACAAACAACCATGCTTTCACACCACACCACAGTTCTTGAAAAAGTCTCTTCAAGGATTCTTCAGCATTGCTTGATGGTGACGCCCTTGGTTGACTGGCTCCAGGCTTCAGGACTGGGTCTTCATGGTCGTCTGTGGGATCTCGACGTAGAACTCTTCTTCTTCGTGTCTTCCACCCACCTCTGGGTTTAAATTCAGTTTGTCTGTCTTCACCCACCTCTGGGTTTCAAACTTAGTTTTTTCTCTTCCAGCTCGTCTTTAACTCTAAGACTTTGCTGTCTCTTCTATCTCCCAGACCACATTCTCTCAACCCTAGTCTTGCCCGCCCTTTTCTCTTCTCTCTCCTCTGTCCTCTCTCTCTCGTGGTGGTCTTCTCCTCCCTTACACGTTGAGAAGAAGGATGAGTTTAACGTCCTCACAGCGGAATGCTTTTAGGGACAAGATATCGCCACAGCCAAGGCTGTGACATGGAGACGTTTGTCTTGGTATAGACATTGTAGACTGGCAGGTTGGGTCAAGAAGTCTGGGTTAGCGTCGGGTGAGGGTCCGGGGAAGATGGCGCCGTCAGGCAGGAGCCTAGATGAGGTAGGTAGTCGTTGGAACGCGCCGAGCGGTTGTCTGAAGGTGGTTCGGCTGCGGTTGATGTTGATGATGATGGTGTCGTGGTGGTGGGTTCCTCCAAAGCCGTCGTCAGGGCTACCGGGCGGCCGTCTTCATGCTGAGTGGCGACGGTCCTGTGCCGCGTGAGGCCGACTGGGAGACACACGAGCCACAAAGTCGCCGAGCCGCTGCACGTAGGTTCATGCCCACTCTGCGCCCATGAGGGACGTTCCCACCCTCCCCCCCCCCAGCCAGGGGAGAGCCCTGCTAGATGTACTGGCCACTGGGTAGTTCGCAGAGTGGCAGCGCCTCGTCGCCGAAGTGTCCCGCCGCCTCGAGAGCCGTCCCCCCCGGCGACACAGCTAGTCCCGTCGTCACTCGTAGTGCGAGAGGAAGGAAATCTGTGCCACCCTACACCCATCTGCCACCTGGGTGCCTTCTGCTGATCTCTGCCACCGACCAGCAGGGATGACCCTTACACGTTGCCCTTACACGTTGTCCTCCCTCAGTTTATATAGGGATGGAAACAAAGGATTCCCTTCGGGCCATGCCTTGTCCATGCTGCTTCTCATGCCTTTGTCCATGCTGCTTCTCATGCTGCTTCACAAGTACCCTGAATTCTCCGTTCACTACATTCTTCCACACATCAGCATTTACACACATCCCTACCTAATTGATTAGCAAACAAACACTTGGCACCAAATGGACATCAAAATTTCCCGCTGACTTCGGGAGTCACTTAACACAATAATTATCCTGGAGAAAAGCTACGACGACCGTCCACGTGCATTCAACCAGCCTGACAATAGAACCAACACAGTGCCCCACGGCAATACCATCTAAACGAGCCCAAGACTCCTGCTCTTCAATTACTGTTTACAAAGCAACCTCAGCTGACTGAGTATGTAGCGCCCACTTGATGCACCGAGGTCCTAGTGGTTACGTCCCTCCCCCTTTCACTATCGGGAAGGTCCGAAGAGAGCCCCTACTACCTTAGGTGCCATCTGTCATCTGACCACTTCATCCTCCTTGACACAGTTCGACCATGTGCTGTGGGTAAGGCACATTGGTTAATGGGTCTATTACCTATTTGTATACTACGTACAACGTCCTTTTGCCTCTAAGCGTTTAATGCCTTTTGTGAGAAGTTTCACGCTCTTGACAAATTCCCTCCCACTCGAAGACTATGCCATGCAACAGCTTAAACAGATTCAAGGAGCTGAAACTCTCATAGTTCTCTAATTAAAAACCAACTCTAATCTAGGCCTCTCAGAAGCCTACTTACATCAGAGAATGCACGCAAGATTTATCTTGCAACAAAATTCGAGAAAAATCAACACATACCCACAAAACCCAAGCAAATATCAACACCAATAGGAAATCTCCACCAGCTCTAAGTAGTGTGGCCATAGATGCATGAATCTCTGTTTCTATGGAAATTCTCTCCCCCTTTTTTTTCTTCATACACGTGGCCCGCAACCAGCCACGTCATGTATAAACGATGCCGCAACATACACATGCACACGCTACTTGCTAATTTGCACGACCTTTTCACTTTAGACTACTGCCCCCCTTTTTGTGAGACTGGTCTGATCTCCCTTTCTGTATACACGCCTTGCCTACCCCGCGGCATGTGCTGCATTGTGCACAGAAACGCCCTGACATCGCCTAGGATACCCGGCCAGTAGTACTCTCGCATCACAATCTTCTGTGTGGCCTTCTTACCGAGATGGCCCGAGGCTGGTGTCGCATGTTTTGCTGACATCACCGCCCTTTCTGTGCTGCCTAGGGATGACAATCTGTCTTTTTGTCTTTCCCGTCTTCAAACTTTTGAAGGTCTGATAAAATATTCCGTCCTCTTGCTCAAAAGCTACTGTACCACCCTTAACATTTTCTTCTGCCCTCTGTGAGCAAAACCATAAAGTTTTCTCAGTGAGTAATCGCCTTTTTGTTCTGCTTGTAAGTGAGTAGGGGTAGTGTCACCGGACACGCTCCAATGCTTTCTGAAGTGTGTGACCACCTGGGGCCTTTCTCTCCGGTGAGTTCTTTTCTCTGATTCAACACAGAAATCACAGTCTGGGTCTTCGTACCCACGTGCTCCTGGAATGTTTCCAATTACCAGATCATACGGCGGCTTTGGAACAGCCAAAGCCTGTACAAACTCTACTGTAGAATGGTGTATCAATGAACACCAGGGCCATTTTGAATTCTGCTACTGTTCCATCTATTTGTCTACACCTCAGTGTTTTACCTGTGAATTGTCCCTCCTTAACCAGGGATTCCTTCACCATTACACCAGTGCACCCAGAGTCTCTAATGACATTAACCACATTTTCCCCCACTCTGCCTTTGTGCACATCCATGTTATCGCCTGAATCTGTGAACACACAGCACAATCCAGACAAAATAACACTGTCATCTTTTTCATCCTTTTATACCTGCCTCTCACTTGGCCTGACCCTCAGTGCTGCTGCTTTTTGTGACTTGAATATGCAGTCCCTAGCCAAGTGTCCTGTCTTATTGCACAGAAAACAGGTACGCTCATTTCTAGCCACGTGGCTATTGGTTTTCACCCTTGTTTGTTCACGTGACCCCATGGGCCTACGGGTGTGTACTACTGTCTCATTACGCGAGTCATGTGCTGGCCTGCTATCCTCTGAATATGCTTCCTGGCTTTCCTCTTGTTGACACAAATCACGCCTTGCTTCACAGTACGTCTCTGCCGTCTGAAGTACCTCAGCTATTGTGGTTGCACCTTTTTCCTTAATGTGAACGGTGAGGCCCGGCCCACAACCATCAAGTATCTGTTCTTTCAACACCAGTGTCTTGAGGCCTTCAAAATCACTGTCTATTCCACTAAGTTCTACCCACTTGTTGAAATAGTGATCCAGTCTAACTCCGAACTGTGTGTATGTCTCACCCTGTTTGATTCTCGCCTCGCGAAACTTACGTCTAAAACCTTCTTCTATCAAAATCATGCTTTAGTACCGCTTGTTTCACCTTGTCAAAATCCCTCTGATCACCTTTGGGTAAGGTGGAAACAGTGTGTAACGCACGACTTGTCAACAAGGCAGACAGGTTTATTGCCCAGTTATCTTCTGGCCAGCACTCGAGCTCGCAACCGATACACAAACCGACTGATACAGGCATCGATCGAATCAGTTTCTTCTCTAACAGTGGGAATTTAAGCCTAGGCCTGGAGTTTAGTCTGTGGCCTACTGACTCAGAACTGGTGTCTATTTCACTACGATTTTCAGATTTTATTCTTTCCAACTCAATTTGTTTGGCTAAAATCTCTGATTCCACTTCTGCTCTTGCTCTGGCAGCTGCACTCTCTGCATCTGCTCTTGCTATGGCGGCTGCACTCTCTGTATCTGATCTCGTTTTGGCAGCTATACACTCTGCATCTGCTTTAGCCTTCGACGCTGCAGTTTCTGCCTCTTGGTTTCTTTTGACAGCTGCGAGCTGTTCCTTTTCAAACTTCTTCTTTCAGCCTTTCATCTCTCGCAGTCTTCTGGTGAGTTTCTATGAACTTACGCAGTTCATCTCCTGTATATCCCATTTCTTTCCCCAAACTTACTAGTTTCTCAATGGGAGTAAAACAACAGTTACTCTTATAGACCCGGAAAAAGTCAGTAAACAGTTTATCTACTAAACGTTACGAGTACACCAACCAGTGGTAGTGTTCCTGACACAAAGGAGCCTTAATCTTAAACCGCAGCTTCCGTGAGAGTTAAGACTAGAACCTCGTTCTTGGTTTCTCTGAATGACCTTTGATTAATACAACCACCCTACACACAGTCAATACTCGACACTCAAAGAACTAAAGGAAATAATTAGAAGAGCTAATTATAATAATTGTCTTTAGTGGACGCTTCGCCCCAGTACTACTCTAGTACTCACTTTGTTTCCCTCCTGAGACTAATTTGGTCCATGCAATCCTGGCAGGCTCACCCTTTGTCCAGGAAGGGGGAAATCGTGATGGTATTGCTTTAGTGCATTAAGTGATGTATTATTAGTCAGGCTCAACACACCAAGGCTATCTCTGCACTCATACACGCATATTTCACACTCATGCGCCCACCAAACATTCACCTCTCTCTGGGAATAGGATGTCACGCACTCGTTTCTCTCCTAACACGGCTGAGCACAAGAAATACAATTTCTATGCTATTTATAATCAAACATAAAAAATCCAACTACACAAAATAAACAAATCAATACATAAAAGATCAATACTTCCTAATCCCGGGTTATAATAAAATGACTTCTTACCTGGCCAGGTTTTCACACAAACAACCATGCTTTCACACCACACCACAGTTCTTGAAAAAGTCTCTTCAAGGATTCTTCAGCACTGCTTGATGGTGACACCCTTGGTTGACTGGCTCCAGGCTTCAGGACTGGGTCTTCATGGTCGTCTGTGGGATCTCGACGTAGAACTCTTCTTCTTCGTCTCTTCCACCCACCTCTGGGTTCAAATTCAGTTTGTCTGTCTTCACCCACCTCTGGGTTTCAAACTTAGTTCTCTTCTCTTCCAGCTTGTCTTTAACCCTAAGACTTTGCTGTCTATTTTATCTCCCAGACCACGCTCTCTCGACCCTAGTCCTGCCCACCCTTTTCTCTTCTTTGTCCTCTCTCTCTCTCTCGTGGTGGTCTTCTCCTCCTTACATGTTGTCCTCCCTCAGTTTATATAGGGATGGAAACAAAGGATTCCCCTTCAGGCCACGCCTTTGTCCATGCTGCTTCTCAAACCCCCCTGTTCACAAGTACCCTGAATTCTCCATTCTTCCACACATCAGCATTTATACACATCCCTACCTAATTGATTAGCAAACAAACATTTAGCACCAGATGGACATCGAAATTTCCCGTTGACTTCGGGAGTCACTTAAACACAATAATTATCCTGGAGAAAAGCTATGATGACCGTCCACGTGCATCCAACCAGCCTGACAATAGAACCAACACAGTGCCCCACGGCAATACCATCTAAACGAGTCCAAGACTCCTGCTCTTCAATTACTGTTTACAAAGCGCCCACTTGATTCACCGAGGTCCTAGTGGTTACGTCTCTCCCCCTTTCACTGACGGGAAGGTCCGAACACGGGAGAACCCCTACTACCTTAGGTGCCATCTGTCATCTGACCACTTCGTCCTCCTTGACACAGTTCGGCCATGTGCGGTGGGTAAGGCACATTGGTTAATGGGTCTATTACCTATTTGTATACTACGTACAACGTCCCTTTGCCTCTAAGTGTTTAATGCCTTTTGTGAGAAGTTTCACGCTCTTGACAATCATTGTCTTCTTCTTTCATATCCCATAGAGATCTATTAGATGGTTTCATTTCACCTGGTGTTTTACTGTTCAGTTTTTTCGACACGTTTACTGCCATCTTCAAAAAATGCCATGCTTCATGGCTTCTTGGTTTGGTTTGTGGAGGGAAAACAAAACGTAACACCAAAAGAATGCATTGCAGTTTGCAGTATTACTGTCCTCAGGATGGCTTTTGCCCTTTGACTGCCGTCATGGTGTTCAGAATGAAATAATAGTTTCTAGAGTCTAAAATTGTAAGAATTCTGCAAGGCCAGTTGTTTGAAGATCACAATAAGTTGACCTGTGTTAAAACTTATTTATAGCTACCACAAAACAAAACATAGAAACAAACAAAAAACAAAACAGAAAAGAACTCTCTAAAAGTGCATTTTCTACTCTCTAAAAGTGCATTTTCTCCCTATGATCTGGAACTATGATGTAGCAAAAAAGTCAAAATTCTTGCAGTTTTCATACCTGCATCCACCTATGGTAATGCTAAAGCGGGTGCAAAAGATTGGAAGCAAAACAAAAAAAAACAAAAAAAAAACCCAAAAGACCATGTTAGTCAAGAAGAATAAAACACAGACTGGTCATAGAAAAACCCAACCCAAAGTGAAAGAGAAAGGTATTGTGCCACTGTGCTGGAAGTGGGAATTGTTAGTGATGAACATAACTGTGGTGGCTGTAAGCTGTTTCCACAGAAAAAAGGCTCTCAACAGGCTTATGCTATACTTACCCATGAGCTTGCCATATTGGAAATCTTTTCTCAGGAACACTCTCAAGCATCTCTTGTAATTCACTCACACAATATTCTATGACCATATACCTGCAAAAAATTCGCATCAGTCAGAAATGTATTTAACCATGCAAAAAAAAAAAAACAGTAAACAAACATCAAACAAAACACAACACACACACACACACACACACACACACACACACACACACACACATCCAACATTTGCAAACCAAAAAAAAAAAAAAAATGGGTGCCTTGAAACACTATTACCATTCAGTTACTTTGTTAACAAAAAGTTAGAAGTAATGAAGCGCTATGCCAGGCGTCAACAAAATTACCTGTGTGTGTGTGTGTGTGTGTGTGTGAGTGTATATGTGTGTTTTTGCTGAGCTATGATTTAGTTTCTTTTTTCTCATTATACAAAAAGAACACACACACACACACACACACACACACACACACACAAGCTTAACATACTATTCATGTTTGAAGATCTAGAGATGGTGTATTGTGGACTGTATCCCAGAATGTGCTACACTTGTCTTCTTAATAATATGTAAAACCATGTGAGAAGGACCAGCATAAGAGATTTTGTTTTTGCTGCATTTTAACACAATCATTAATTAAAAAGAACCTCTCTCATTGCAGTGCTATATATATGGTATTTTGTTTCACGTTCTGATTTTTACATTCAGATGCAAAACAGAAAAATACAATATCAAGTTAATCATGAACTTTTGGGACAAAGAAGAAAGGCAGGCAGAGAGGGTGGGTGCGAGCTGTGACAAAGACAAAACAAAATAAACCACAGAAAAATTGCAACACTTGCATTTTTTGCTTTTCCTCGTTATACAGAACCTCAATCAGCTGAATAACATTCTTGTGATGCAGTCTCTTGAGCAACTGAATTTCCCTGTGAAAACATAAAAATGTTACAATTAGGTTTCCTTCCTTCATGAAAAAAATAACTGGCAAGTCATGCACTATGCACACACATACTAGCAGTACTAGCATCACTTACACAAGTTCATAAGCAAAAACAGCGCACAGAACTACACGAAATAATTTCACACACACACACACACACACACACACACACACACACACACACACACACACACACACACACACACACACACACACACACACACACACACACACACACACACACACACACACAAGATTTCCAGCACATTAAGAACACAATCACATATAGCAACAAAAATAAGAAGCAAACATGCCTGAATGCAAGATTCTGTATGCATGGATCAGCATAGCAAATCTCGGTTTAAGGTCTTGTCCAAAAGACTAGGTCAGAGTTGGAGTTTATACAGGTGTTCACACCCAACAGAATATCTTTTCAACTGAAGTTCACACCTAGTTGTCTCTCATGCTGGAATCAAACACAGGCTTTGGAACAAGAGTTTGCTGCCTTACCCACCACACCACGTACATACTCCACAAAACTATGCACAGATCTATCTATGAACATGTATATGAAAAATCTTGGTCTAGCTTTCACTTAATGAATAAAATGCAAAATATTTACTTTCTTTTTTAGATCATGGGCATCATCTGATAATGTAAATGCAGTGTTCCATGGCTTTTTTCCTATTATTTGATTTTTAAATCCTGGAAACAAAAAAGTGACATAAAAGCTTTATTCAACAGCTCATAAAACCACCTTCTTCATTTGTGTAGACACAATCAACCCTGTTCTTTTTAAACCCCTATCAATTTACTATCATTCAAAAAGCTTATGACAAAGATGTGATGTAAAAAATGTTAAGCTTTACTGGTGTACCTCATAAACTGTTACTTAGTGTTAGCAATTTCCATTCTGCCTTTACTTGCTTCACACTACGTTAGGTCACACTGTGTTTGGCATCTGTCTATCCTCTGTCTTGGCCATGGCCCCATCTTCACCAAAGGCAAATTAAAAGAGCTATACATATACACACACACAGACACTGACACAGACACAGACACAAAAACACACATGTCCTTGCGGATTTTCATCCCTAATTACTGGCTCCCATAGACTCGTCGTCTTTTCACCTTTTGATTCTCAGGCAAATTTTAGCCTACCTTGCTATTCATATACACACACACACACACACACACACACACACACATGTGCGCACACTCACACTTGCACATACCATGTGTACACACAACACACACACAAAATATGATCTGATGAACATGCACAACAAATAAATGAGGCATACTTATTTGAGTGACACTCAAGACCTGAACAGAAACTTCTACATTCACCTAAAAGCTGCTGAGTGGCGAGAAGTAGGAAGACAATATTGAGGGAGGAGAGGAGAGGGTGGAGGTGGGTAAGAAGGGGTGAGAATATCAATTGACAGAAGATTTGCTTGAACCATTAATTATACAGATCTATACCAAATAAAAATAATAATAACAATAAATAAATGAAAAAAGCATTGTCTTCATCCTGGTCAACCATATCCATTTAAATCCATACCAATACCAAAACAGTATCATACGCCTGGTCCTGAACGTAATCCTCAATATCCTGGTTATCTTACATGCATTTTTTTCTTCAGTTACTGACACTAAAGTGACAGTGATCTTTTACAACACTTTGATTATTCAATTCAAACTGCAGTTTTATGAGTAAGTAGATGTTGATCACCCCCATCCCATCTCATACCTTATCACTCATCATCACTTTTGTCATCACTCTTTTGGCCTGGTTCTGTATTAAGCATGCTGGCACCATCTAATTCTATGACGACAAAGAGAAAAGCAATAGTCTGCTGATGAAACTAACACTCTGTGATATTGGATTGGCTGTTTGAAAATTTTCTCACTGTTGTTTGAAATTTTCTCACTGTTGTTTGCAAATGAAGTCATGATAAAGGCAGTTTGCGCAAAGATTTTACACACAAATGAATGAAGACGAAGATGAAAAATGAACTTTGGTAACATTTGTTTTCGGACATACATAGATAACAATCACATATTAATAAATTATAAAACAAAACTATTGAAATAATATGATAATTGGCACTCAAACTTCTGAAATTGAGTACAAGTAGCACCTTTGCACATTCTGTTCACCATTGGGTATTTTTCGGAGCTTTTTTTCGTTTCAGTATCTTTACTGCTCGACGAACCAATGTCTCAGTGTCCAACACTTCTTTGACTTTTCCATACGACCCCTCGCCAAGCAAATCGCCCATCAGATATTTTCCTATCAACTTGGCACGTCTCCTTCGAGGTTGATACACTATGTCTTTGGAGTCCACCCGGTGAATGAACAGGGGATCGTCGTCGTTCATAAAATCGGAGGGATCAATGTGGCCCATATCTTCAACTAGATCGTCATTACCAGGAGGTGCTGCATCATCCATTATGTTGTCCTCGTCCATCATGTGAAAGAAGTGTACGTTTTCTTGTGTGAAAATCCTCATTACGGGTGTGCGTTCACCAGAGGAAGTTCCACCATCTTAGCTTCGCTTCAAAACGAGGCTGTTGTTGCTTGCACCTAAATCGAAATGGATGTACAGCCCAATAAGTAGTTTCCGTATCTTGGAATGCATTGCTTCGGCATTTAAACAAAAAGATGCCACAGACGTAAATGGGAAAATACTTACATAGACACACCCACACACTCTCCATCCCTCCACAACCCATTCACGTACGTGAAAGTATCGATTAAAATCAATAAAAATAAATACATATCATACGCTTGAGCATCTATGTGAACGTTTTCACTAATTGAATTCAAATGGGTAAACAGCACGGGCAAACTTAGTGTGTTCATTGTTCTCGATTGTGTTTGATTGTGTCCGCTTTAGTCGAATTTTGCTACTTTACTGACACTGAGTATATGACTTTGAGCCCATATTGTGATTGTTGTTTCCACGGAAACGAAATGAAATAAGTGAAACTAGTTTCCGATTAAATGAAACTGGTTCAAGTTCGGTAAAATGGGCGACTGCTTCACTATCATGGCTTCAACAAGCTTTAAATACCCTCAGTGTTTCAAAATCGACACATCAATCAAAAAGTTTGAACTCTATTTGTACAGAATGGGGGTTGTTCCACAAACTACCACCAGCCACTCAGTTACTTGGACTAAAAAAAAACTGAAAATGGCAGACTCATCCGTTGGGCCATCCAACCGCCCTACTGTGTGCGGGTGATTCCATGAAAAGACAATGGAGCAGACTATCAAAGTCGAGTATGATGTTTACTCCTTTTTTCTGTGGGAAGTTTGAGCCTTCTCACATTAATCGTTGGTACTACTGGGATATTGTCTTCTGTGTTGGCGGGATGCCAACGTTATGAAATATGTGGGTTTCACTCGTTTTGTCCCTAAAGGAACATGGTTCAGTTACTTGCCTACAGCTTTCCATGTTTGAAGAGATCTTGTACATTTCGTTTAGGGTTAATGGTACTGGAAATGGCAGACGGGGTGAATGGACGTTATTAGCAAGGCAGTTAGTTATTAGCTAGTCATCCACAATCCCGTCTGGAACAGGGTTCCAGTTTGTTCCAGATTCTCTATTGTTGTTTCCTTATTGCAGGCGGTGAAGTTAGTACAGCATTAGCAGGAGATGCTCGATGGGGAAATTCCATATGCAGAACTGTTGACCACTTCAAAGCGAAAACAAAAAAACGAGACATGTGATACTTTCAAAGAGAAAAACCTTGTCTAAAAAAAACTTGTATGTCATCAGCACTGCACTTGTGTGTTTATACGTATGTTTATAGTTGTGCATTGTTGTGAGCATAAGTTCTTTTAAAAAAACAAAAATCATCACATGTTGTGATTTGAAGAGGACGGAAGCAAGTGTGGATACAAGTTCAAGACAAAAGAGTCACACAAAAAAAAAAAAAAAAAAAAAAACGACGAAAACAATTTAGCAAATAAAGTCAACTGAAGACCCCATTTTGATAGGGAGGTGTCTCTAAGAGAAGTGTACAGATCTTGTCTCTGTCTCTGTCTCTGTCTCTCTCTCTCTCTCTCTCTCTCTCTCTCTCTCTCTCTCTCTGTCTCTCTCTGTCTCTGTCTGTCTGTCTGTCTGTCTGTCTGTCTCTCTCTCTCTCTCTCTCTCTCTCTCTCTCTCTCTCTCTCTCTCTCTCTCTCTCTCTCTGTAGTTTCTGATCACTGGTCCATCACTTGAAGACTTGTTGGTTAGTCAACTGTCCACGTAGCTGCACCGTAGCCTGGATTCTTGATTCTGTGCTGAGCCAGTTTTTGTGGACGTTATACAGTCTCAGGATCTGTGGAGATTACAGAGCCTTGTTTGCATATATGAGTGGCTAGGAGTCCGGTCTGACGAGTCCTCATGCCCTCTGACTTTCAGCAAAAATGTGATGTTCCAGCCAGCAAAAGTAAGACTAACATAAAAGCATCACCTTTACTTCTCAGTCAGTCTCCACTTTAGTTCTTCACTCCGGTTTTGAGTTTATCTTAAGAAGTGGTATAACACTAGGACACAGTAAGAATTAAACTTAGAAAATTGAAGGGAAATAACTCATCAAAGTAGTCAAATCTCAGGTAGGGTAATCAGGTACTAGAATACACTTAGTCCAAGTAGGCCCTACACATGTAAATTAGAGTCAGCTACTTTAAAGCATTAAGACAATTAACGGTATTCACAAATCATCTTAAAACAGATTTTTACAAAGTATTGGCATGAAGTTATACTTTTAAACTATAAGGCATAATTAAATCACTATGTAGGCTAATTTCAAGACCCAGAAATCGCCACCGGAGGAACAACATCAGAGCCAGTTATTTGTGGGATTTTTCTGGCTCCTACCTAGAGCTGAGTTTGGTATGGGTTCAGTCGGTAAGACTGGGGCCATAAAGTCGAGTTTTCATCCACTTATGGATGCGTCTTTGACAGTCCTGACCAACACTGCAGGTGTCTGCATCTCTCGGAACTGGTTGACGCCTGGCTGTGTCAGTAACCGTAGAGTATAGCACTGTCTACACTTTCAGATAAAAAAAGGAACGTGTTACATACAGTCATCTTCATAATCTTCATCCTCATCGATCAGCAAAAAAAAAACAAAAAACAAAACCAAACAAACAAAAAAAAAAAATGAAGGGAAAATATGTTTTAAAATTCTGTGCCCTTCATGCCCTGCTCTCATGGTGACCTTAGTTTCGATTTCCTTTACACGCCAGTGCCCTTTGGTGAGTTCGTGTCGACGTCGTCAATATCGGCAAGCTCATGAGGACTGTTGCTGGACAGACGTGGTGGTGCCCTTCGGAGAGAGAGACCTCACTTACGCTGGCTCAACGACAAAGTGATTTTTATTGTCAGTGGGGGTTTGTTGAGTGATGTCCTGC
>JADBJO010000201.1:32500-87500 GCA_016801955.1 Conus betulinus
ACGTACTTGTACGGGTACATAACATTTTTCTGGACATGGGATGCGTACAGCGGTAACTTGTAACATTGTCAGATATCAGTTCTTTGAGATACAGCTGCAATGGGCCTGTGTGTGTGTGTGTGTGTGTGTGTGTGTGTGTGTGTGTGTGTGTGTGTGTGTTGTTGTTGTTGTTGTGTTGTTGTTGTTAATGGTGATGATGATGATGATGGTAATGATGATGATGTTGTTGTTGTTGCTGTTCATTAAAGAAAAAAATAATAGAAGAGGAGCACTGATAAGGATTTCCTTTGTCCGCAGCACTGACGCACAGTCTGCCACTGTCTTTTCTGTATTTCCGGAAACTATATAGCGACAAGGCCGTCTATTGTTTTTGCGTTATCTTGTGAACAAGCAATTTCATTTGCTCGCATATGTTGCTCGCATCCTGTTGCTTCAGCGAAGGTTCGTCAGTTTATACGGTCAATGTTGACCCCGTTGTCAGCATGAGTTGTAGTCTATTGAATTGTCTTCCATCTACTTTGTCAGTGTGCTCCCGGTGTATGTTGTTTACCTTAACTGGCACGCTAAAGCTCACAATAATCTTCTTCCTCTTTTTCTTAATCTATTTCTACGATTTTATCGGTTGCGTCAGATCTTTAATCCTATCACCACGATGAATCCCACAGTCTTCTCAAGTCTTGATAGCTGCCCCAAAGCTGCATCTGCAGCTCTGCGCCCTCTGACGAGGTTTGACGCCTTAGAACATCATCGACTGAGCCCCTGTGGGGCTGATAGGTGGCTGGTTTGTCTGGTCAGTCGCTCTGTTCCTCCTTCTCCTGACCTCCAGGTTAGCAGAGGCGCCGAGCGTTGGGTGGGCCTCTTTAGGCTGAGAGTTTTGGCTCTTCCCATCCATGGTTGTCGCTGATACGGACGACGCCATGACGAGAAGTGTAGTTTGACGTACGACCGTAATCGTTGATGAATGTGTGTCCTGATTTATTCCCGAAACCTGCGCCATAGCTGACACGTTCCGTCTTCGACAGGTCGGATCATGTTTCCAGTTGGAAGGCTTCTCCCTTAGCTCAAGACTGAAAAGTCCTACCCTGTGAGCAATGGTGGGGGGGGGGGGGGGGGGGGGTCGGTTCACTGGGGTGTCCTTCCCCAGAGCTACGAGCTTATAGAGCGGCTCTTGATCGCATGATGTTTCAGTCATAGGACATGGGGTGTTTCAGTGGGAAATAACAGTGCTACCTGTCGTCACGTCCCATCCTGCTAGGAATCGCCCGTTGGTCCGGGACTGTTAACACGCCACTATTAGAATTTGGCTCCACATCACTATATAATCCATGCAAGCGTTTTGAGGCTTAGTGTAAGTGTGAGCTAGTATTTGATATAAAGCTAACAATTGATTCCTTTCATTTCAATCTGTCTGCTTGGAACCACCTGGCATGCACCTTGATGGCCATATGAAAGAAAAGAAGGTAAATCAACTTTCAGACACAATAGAGAAAATCTTTTTTTTTTGCTGTCCCAGCCTCTGCGCCACCTCAAAGGCAGTGCACCCACGCCGCTCATTCCGACACCCCGTCCACAGTCACAGCCGGTCGGCCCCGCCGCAGCCCCGGCTCCGGCAATCCACAGGCAGCAGTCAATGTCAAGTCGTCAAGAGGCAACCCACCGGAGGAGACACTGCACTGCTGCAGAGTCACTTCAGTGGTGTTCAGTGGCGCCTGTTCTGATCTAACATACGCAGGACACCACCTACTAAGCCCCTACTGACGAAAATAATTGCTTAGTCGCGGAGTCGGCGTGAGTGAGCTCTCTCTCCGGAGGGCGCCACCACGTCCGTCCAACAACAGCCCCCACGGACTCGCCGATACCAGTGACACCGACGGAACCAAACCAAGACCAAAGACGTGAAGACATCGAAGATGAGGTCACCGTGAGAGCAGGGCATGAAGGGCCACAGAATTTGAGACATTTTTTTTAATGCTGATCGATGGGAATGAGGATGATTAAGATGATGCTACGGATTTCCATTTCGGCCTGAGACTACATGACAGGGCTGTACTCTACGCTTCCTTTCATAATATATCCCGGCGTCAACCAGGCCCGAGAGATACAGGCACCTGCAGTGTTGGTCAGGAAATTTGAGCAACACTCTCAGAAACGCATCCATTAAGTGGATGAAACTCGACTGTGTGGTCCCAGTCTTCCCAACTGAAGCTGCTGACACACGAGCCTTTTCGTCCGTACAGTTGAGACGAAACGTTTGAACCTGTGAGGTCCGACCAGTCACTGTCGAACGGACGGAGTGCTTCACGATAGTTTTTAAAACCTTCGAGTTTGATCCAACTTGCCGCTTCAAAGGACTGTACAATTGAATGCGAAGCTTTTTCTCGAATATTTAGATTCTTATATTTTTTTGAGTTGACATTCCAAAGCACATCATGGCCTTGGTACGATTCAATCAAATGTTTGGTCTCCGAGTCGGACAGTCTGACCGCCTCGCTGGACGACGCCATTTTTCCTTGTGCCATGGTTGTTGGCTCAATGCTGAACGTTGATTGGTTGGAGAATACTAACTGTCCGTTTTCGAATAGATCACAGTGTATTTCGAACGGTCGGGTTTAACTGGATGCCGAAGTCCGTTTGAGATGTACGTTTACTATGACAAACGCTACGTTTGGGATCGGGTTCGACCGGTACTTCCGAAGAGTACGGGCGGGGAGGCTCGTGTGTCAGCCGCTTGAGTCCGCAGCAAACTCAACTCCGGGTAAAACTCGGTCAGGGCAGAAAAATCGGCATGACTCTGATGGGATTCGAACCCACGACCTCCCAGCCGGGAGTCCGCGACGCTAACAACTTCACCACGGTGGCTCGTGTAAAACTTTTTTATACAGTGAGGTTATGTGAGCTTGCCAACTAGTATTGTTATCAATTGTTATTCCTAGCACTTTGAGGTATGTAACCTGTTCAACGGGTTCATTTTTAAGATGTACAGGAGGAAACTTAATAGTGAGATCTCTCTCTCTCTCTCTCTCTCTCTCTCTCTCTCTCTCTCTTTTTTTTTTTTTTTTAGCCTGGTTGTGATAAGCAAGGATTTAGTTTTTTGGGGGTGAAGCGACATGTGATTTAGTTCAGTCCATTTTACGAGGTCATTCGCATTTTGGGTTCATGTGAATTAGTTCAGTCCATTTTATGAGGTCATTCGCACTTTGTTTTTTGAGGGTGAAGTGACATGTGATTTAGTTCAGTCCATTTTACGAGGTCATTCGCACTTGAGAGAGAGAGAGAGCGCGAGAGAGAGAGAGAGAGAGAGAGAGAGAGAGGGGGGGGTTGAGTGGTAAAGGGGGAGAGGGGAACCCGGAAAGATAGAGAAAAAAAAACGACCGAGAATTAGGAAGAATCAGAGAGAACACCAGAGAGTAGTTTTTACTTCTCAAAACGAAAACGGATTCGCACATGTAGGCTAGTGTGTATTTGCGGGTCCACGGCACAACATTATGTTGCTAGTCTGTAAAACACGGTCACTTTCACCCGCTATTGACATTGTTTCACGAGTGACCATGTCAAGGACCGAGCTCGCTCGACCGTCGTAAACAAGTAGTGAAGCACCAGCGTAAGTAGGGGAGGCATTAGAGAAGAATGAAGAACGTTTCGGAAACGTTCGTCGTAAAGTGGCGAGCACTCGACCAAACCATGTGATACACTGGACTGCGGACTTTGACAAGCGAACCCCGCACGGTAGCGATGACAATGCGTAATACAACAATAGTGGTCAGAGCCCAGAGTGAAGGGTCCGGAAATCACCAGTAGGGGCACGTAGGTCCGGGAACCTTTGTCCCCGTGTTGACTGATTTACGTACGTAAGTTCTTGGCTGTGAAACTCGATGCTTGCAACGACGTCACGTTTATTTATCGTGAAGTTACGTGACCAGAGGTTTCGTATCACGTGTCACGATAGTCTGCGGATACCTCCGCTGGCGGTGTGACCCTTATCATTAGGTACCTTATTTCTTTCAGAAAAAAAAAAAAGTCCATACAGCACAGAATATTACCTATAGGCGTTTCGATTTCTTTCAGATTAATAAACATTCACTCCATACGATACCACACATACAGAACATCACATATCACATCGTAGCACGTACCGATACATTTACAAACTTGCAACTTGCGAACATCAGGCGAGCACACGTGCACACACACACACACACACACACACACACACACACACACACACTGAATCTGTAGAAAATTGTCAGCAGACAAAACTGGGGCCGAGATCCTCATGTCTTAGTCCACCTGTCAATTTCCCTTGTAAGATCCAACGTTGTCCTGAGCGTTGTGTATTTTGCCTGAAGAAGACTTAAGAGGTCGAAACGGGTCGTGTTTTGTCTTGTGATTCGTTTGTCTACGTTTCTCGGCGGAGCGTCATAAATTATTTTTCAAATATTTCACGTACAACGTTGTTCAGCTGTTCGGAATTCAAGAAAGGATGAACTTGTTTTACAGTCAGAATATTAAGCTTACTTTCCAAAGTGTGCAAAATCTATTGAATTAAATATGACAATTTCAAGATATTCTTCAAAGTGATGAAAAGACGCTGATACTAACCCCCAAAGCATTGCTGAATGTTTTCCTATTTTCCACCATCGCATACTGGTAAATATACTGATCTCCAAAAGACTGTCAACAACAGGTGTCTTTTGCCTAGTTTCATGGCGGCAATTATTATGTACATCACCTTAAACTTCTCATAGATGGCTTCTCTCTTAAATCACAATGCTGGCTGTGGTTTTAATATTCTCTTCGTGTTGTTTGCTAACAAAGTTGAGAAATCCTTTCATCTTAGAAAAAAGTTTTCTGTTTTTACAGTGAACCAGTGGCAGTATTGATGGCGCTTCTTACCAACACCCTTCTTGATATTTACAGAATTATTTTCTGTGTATGGTCAAAGTCTGTACTCCAAGAATTAGAATTAACAGCAGTAGATACCAGGGCTGAGATTTTATCACCGAAATAAAGCATCGTTTCCATCTTCTAATATCAAGAGGCACAACAGTTGATTTTGCTGTGTTCCGTCTCACTGCGGAATCTCCGGCAACGGGTGGCCTGACCAGGCTGCTCGAAAGAGAGGAAGAAAATCCGATGAATCGATCGAAATTGATAATCCCCTTTGCCTGTACGAAGAATTTCGACTTTTGAAAAAAAAAAAAAGAAAAGAAAAAAAAAAAAAAAAAAAAAAAAGGTGAAAAAAAAAACTACCTTGAAAACGCTGACCGAGTCTATCAATATTCAATTCTTTCCTAAATACACTCACTTATTTCTTTGTTGTTGTTGTTGTTGTCTTATGTAGGTCGATTTTACTGGTTGCGTCAGATCTTCAATCCCGTTGCCACGGTGAATCCCACAGTTTTCTCGAGGTCTTGACGGCTGCCCAAAAGCTGCACCTGAACGGTCTGGCTAGGTGTGACGCCGCCGTAGAACATCATGGGCTGGACAGTGCTGGAGGATGTGTTCTGGGGTCTGAGAAACAGCGTCACACAGACATTCGTCTGTGTTGGCAATCTTAATTCGGCTGAGGTGGCTCAATAGTTGGCTGTGGCTGGGTTCTTTGTCTAAGGTTAAGCTACAGCTGTTAATTTTGTGCATGTGATAACTTCTGGGAAACGTACGCCTGAGTGGCATTTTGGAGAGACGTTGGGAACAGTATCTAGAGGCCCTCTGCAGCAACTGAGTCCTTCATCTCCATTATTATTGTAACTAGTGTACCGACCACTACCCGTTGATCAACCCAGTTTGCCATGTTGTACAGGGGGTGGGGGTGGGGGGGGGGGGGGGGTGGTGAGCCTCACCACCTGCTCTCTCTGTTGTGCACTAATGTGAAATTCTGTATGCACAATACATCGGTCAGAGAATCTTGGAATGTTTTCCACACTAGGCACAAGGTAAGGGGCCTTTGGTAACGATGAGGTCCAGAGTATTGTTCTCTCTTCTCTTTTTTTTCACGATCCGCTGTAGACCATGGTCGTGGATTATGCTGACAGTCTTGTGAGGGAGATCTGAGAGGACATGTGGGGTTTCAGGGTCATTGTCGGCTAGTCCCAACTTGCGAAATTCAGGTCGCCGCCTATCATGGTGTGAGCATCGCGAATAGCAGATGCTAGGATGGCTGACAGTTCCAGCTGGAGAAGGCTTTCCTTTTTGGCGACATGTGGTTGATAATAAGATCATGGCTCCTGCACGTTGATTCTGGTATATCCTGTACTCTGTATATACGTCTTACAGTTCCGCTGGCAACATTTCAGTATCGGTTTACTGGAGTCTAGCCATGTAGCGGATGGGTGTTGATGTGTGATTTAGTTTTTAAGATGGGATTCACGTAAGTTACCACAAGATAGTGTTGAGAGATCGGGAAGAGTTGATGCTGACCAGTCTACTGTTCTGTTTCTGACAGGAACAACCAAACAACAACATAAGAGTAATTGCTTTAAAGAGATGAACATTCTCCACCATGCTCTGTGCCTCAATGACATTTTTTGATAAGACGGCATGCAACGATTATTTCCTCTCATTGTAATGGCGTGTTAGTGATTTGGAGGGTACACTATCAGGTATGTGTATCTAGTGTAGACTCTTGATCATACATTTTTATTGTTGATGCGTGCGCACGCAACACGGACGCGTGTGTGTGCGTGCGAGCACGCATGTGTGTGTGTGTGTGTGTGTGTGTGTGTGCGTGTGTGTGTGTGTGTGTGTGTGTGTGTGTGTGTGTGTGTTATTTGTAGCTGCGATTGGTAATGTTTTTATATACATTCCTCGATGAAATATCATTATTGATAATGTATTTTGGCAAATATCATGGGCACGTGGAAGGTGAGTGCATGTGCATATTTCATAAGTTTTCTTTTCAAATTTTGGTTTGGCGGACCTTATCCGTGTAACAATTACTGTGATGATTTGAAAGCTTTTGTGTTGTGTTGTTTGCACTGAGATAGAGGGAGCATAAATGCTTAACTATGAATATGACAGAGATCTGGTTGGTATTCTGGCTATAACACAATGTAACAGCAGTGTTTAATATTCAGTGTGTGTGTGAATGAATGCGTGGTTGAGTGAGTGAGAGTGAGTGAGAGAGTGTGTGTGTGTGTGTGTGTGTGTGTGTGTGTGTGTGTGTGTGTGTGTGTGTGTGTGTGTGTGCGCGCGCGCGCGTGTGCACGTGCGTATTTGTAAGAAGAACAAAGCTAAAATGATATCCAGAATTTTAAGCATGACAAGTAACATGCCATTTTCTTTGCTTGTCAAACTTATCTGTGTGGATTTCACAGCTTTACGCTGCTAGCTGAACCTGTGGATTTCACAGCTGTACGCAGCTGCTAATTGAAACCTTGATAAGTTCATACGTGACACACATAAACCTGAGTCAGTAATTCTGAGCGATAACATTTAGCCTATCTGTGAACAAGTTTGGAGTAGCACTTGAAACATGTAGAATACCATTATGTAGTTCTAAGTAGGCACTTGCATGACATCATTGACCAATAAACTAGTTACAATATGAGTGATCATTTTGATCTTTCTTGAAGACAGGCTATCAGACTTTGAAGCGATATCTATGTTTACACAAGCTATTTGTATTATTTACAACGCATCGCTGCAAAATATCTTAATGAGTAGGGGAAAAAAAAAAGTCACAAGGTGATTCAGTCAGTGGCAAGAATAATTATCATTATCAGAAGAGAGAAACTATTACGTATGTGTTTACCTCAACTTTTTCACACACATGGGATTTTCAATCTCCCAGAACTTGCTCTGCAAATAAATTAATCCTGCAATGCTCAGGAGGTGATAAAGGATGACATTAATGAATATGTTTTGTTGTTGTTTTTATTTCATGGCAGACATGGTGAAGTTCAAATATGAGCCAGGCTGGAGTTACGAATATCACTATGAGGCTGAGACAAGGACTACCATGGCTGGAGCAGCAAAAGACGTAGCCACCATCACCATCAGTGCTACAGCTAAGATAGAGGTTCTGGAGCCCTGTGAGATGGCTTTACGGGTAAGTGGTCAGTTTGAGACATCCCTGTTATTTGGAAGCAGTCACTGTATTGTTTAGAATTTGAACTGACAGTACCCCCCCCCCCCCCCCCCCCCCCCCCCCCCCCCCCCATTAAAACGGTAATGGTGAGCGGGTTGAACAGTTCAGATGTTGAGTGCCAAATAAATCGGGTTATAACACTGAATGAATTAGGTTGTATGGACGTGATTAGCACGGAAGAATGTTTGAAAAAAAAAAAATCTGTGTAAGTTATTTCTGGATCTGGGTCTGGATCTCTGCCTTTGGTTGTTGGTTGGCGGCCAGTTGTATGAGCCAATGATGACTGTGATACAACTGGTTGCGCAGCGTAAGACCTTAAAAGATTAAAAAACAGAGGGGGGTAGGGGGGGGGGGGGGGGACAGGTGATGGGGGGCTAGTGGTGGAAAACGGCCGCCTCAGCCCTGCCTAGTGCGGTGGAGAAGGCACTGGCATCCTGCTGCTGGACGGTGGTGTTGTCCAAGAGGTTCCACTCCAGGGGAGTTTTAATGAAAAAGGGGCCTCTATATTGTTCTGTTGCAGTGGGTTGTATGACGAAGGCTCTTTTGTGGTTGTAGGTCTGCCTTCGAAGGGGGTTTTGGCTTATACAGTCTGTGAATGTGTTGGCTTGATTCTCCGCCTGGTTTGATCTGCTGGGGGGTGAGGACGGTTTTGGCTGGTACAGTAGGGACCAGGTCGCCAGCAATCTTGTACAGCATGGTGAGTCGAAGCTGTCTTCGGCGGTCCTCCAGAGGTGGTAGTTGGAGGTATTGGATCATCTTGGTGACGCCAAGCTGTCATCATTAATAAATATGTATGTCACAACCGTCAAATTTAATACACATGTTAATTCGTTCGTTCATTTTTGAGCATGAGCATTTATTTTATGGAATTTTCTCGAAATACAATATTAAGACCTGGAAAACAGCGTAGACCCGCCCGTCACTTCACAAACCATATGTGTCAGGGTAGCTTCCTCTATATGTGTATCCTACTTAGTCGTTTTCTATGCAGATATTTAGATCTATGTTTTGGGAAGAGTCCCAGTTAAAGTCATTGTAGTGTTTACAGATTAGATCTTCAGGATTGGAGTCAGAGGAGGTTTGGTAACCGCCGAGAGGAGTAGTTTTAGGACTATCTGGAGCCCTTGGAGGCTAAACTAGGTTTAGCAAGGGAAATCTTTGTATTCTTTGTTGTAAACTTAGGCGTAGTTTCTACAAAAAAAAAAGTGAGAGAAACTGTGCAGCTTGTGTTGTTTAGCCTAGGATTCTCTGTAGATTCTACTAGTGGAATCTGAATCCAGACTGGGCAACTATATAAATTGTCTCAATAGGTGGTGTGATATCCTGTGGTACGTGGGTTGTGCTGTCCTGTGCTACGCGAGTTGTGCTATCCTGTGCTACGCTGGTTATGCTATTCTATGCTACGCGGGCTGTGCTGCCCTGTGTCGCGCTGAGCTATTCTGCGCTGGGGCTGTTACGTGCTAGGCTACACGGCATCCTCGGTCGCTACGTCTAGGCGGCCTATATCGTTCTGCTCTGGAAGTCCCAAGATCCCATTCTACATCCCTTTTTGTACCCCATTCCACCTACCATTTTTCTCATACCCCCAGTCCCTTCCCTGCCGAAGGACTACGATCATCTACAAGTTTCAAAGATCTACGTCTGGAGAATAAACGGTCAGAGAAGTGGTTTTTGATGGGTGGGCTCCAAAGTATATATATTACATTTTGTTACTGCAAGTTGAGTGACAGGAGGGGTGAACGTTTGCAGAGGGGTGAATGATTGATTAACTTTTGCTACGTCAAAGTTAAACTGTGTGTTGAATGTGGGGTGAGCATCAGAGAAATTTACTTTTGCTACTGCAACTGCAAGGTGGAACTATGATCTGCTTTTGAGGTGAGCGACAGAAAGATGCTTCATCAACATTGGGATGGGTAGCTGGGTTAGCTTTGTGTTATCATCTACCTGGGAGAACAATATTGAACTGCAGTAAGGTTGGGTTAGCTTCAGTGGATTCTTCGTTCACGTGGGATAGCATCAGTGTTGGTCCTCGATGTGTAGACCTACTGGATGAACATTTGAATCCTGAAGGGGTGAAGACTGATATTGTGTTTTTATTATACATGCTATCCAGGTGAAAAGAAAGGTGTTATTCTAATATTTCCTGGACATTTCGAGGAGGAACTTTGTGAAGGAACTATAATATTAATTTAGTGACCTAATTAGCTTAAGGGTCATAGGACTGGGTTGAGCGAATGTGTATGAGTGTGTGGTAGAGTACATGTATGATTGATAGAGTGCAAAGCGCGTCGGAAGAGAGTAATATTGAAATTTGATGTCATGGGTGAATAAATAAATGTTTGTATGACTGGTCATTGGTCCATGTGTTGTTGTTGATATTTGTATGTACATCCATATTTATGTTCAGGGTTAAAGGAGCATATCTTATCTGATATCGCCTGTTTCTTTTCTTGACTGTCCATCTCTAACTCTATAGGGTTTCTTTCTTCTTACTCCTTTAAGTCTCGTCTATTGCCTCCAAACTATCTCCCTCTTCGAATCACTCCCTGACAATGTATCCATCTTGTTCTTACTTAATTTGTGTGTTGCGGTTGGCTGGGCTATAAGCAGCATCACCTTTTCTTTACTTAATTTATGCTCTCTCTCTCTCTCTCTCTCTCTCTCTCTCTCGGTCACATGGGTGGGGAGTCATCTACTTTGTTAAGATTAAGGCACTTTGCGTGACTTCTGGCTTATAAGTGGACAGTATTTATTTTATTCGTTACAACTATGTTGGATTGGAAAGCCCTTATTTTCTTTAAACCTATATTTCCTTTTAAACAATTGATTAAAGCACCATTTTCGAATTTTCTCTGATCAGACCTTGAATATTTTTGGAGAGAGAGAGAGAGAGAGAATCCAGAACTGTACGTTGTTCTGTGTAATGTATCAAAACAAGTTTATACCAAGAAAGAGACTCGCGTAAAGTGCCTATACTTCCCATGCCCAGCTCCATACAGCACTAAGCAGTTTCCCTCCAAGTCTCCACCTGGCGTTCCTTCCTTCAAACTTAGCATTCATTCCATCTGTGGACTCCAATTAAAGGAGAATAAATCCTGTGATCAAACTTAAAGCTGTTCTTGCGGGTGTTCTGAGCAAGTGACACTGACAGTGGCAACAAGATGTTGGATCTACTGTGTCAAAGACGATGAAGTAAAGTGAAATTCAGTCCAATCACTTTGGTCAGTATCAGATTTCAATTCTTGTTCAGTCAGCTCAGCTCGACAAGTGGACTGTAGGCCTAGGCTATAGCCTATTGCTGCATGCAGGTGAGATCTAACTTTTTCTTTCAATGTTGGCGTAATATTTGCTTGTTCTATCATGTCTCAGTTTAGACGAATGGCAGATTTGATTGTTCATCTGCTAATGTGGATTTTATTTTGAAAGATGGTATGCATTAATTTTTTTTTCTTTTTTAGCCCTCGTGATGGTGCAAATTGTGACTTTTTTTTCTTTGCGTGATAAGACCCAAAACTTACAAACTTTTGAAGTCACTGTTGTACCAACTCTTCCATCAACAAAATCCTTTGAAGAGTCACATCAAACACTCAAGTTCAACCAACAAATTTAATCCTTTTAAAATGTAGAACGAAATTTTACACATGGAAGCAAAAGGACACAGGTGTTAGGCTACTGACTTTGTAGCTGAACTGAAATTATTAGCAGCAGAATGCGAGCTTGATACTTTACAATGTCAGACATTATGTGATATTTTTGCGCTTGGGATAGCCTAGGCCTATCGAATAAGGAGAAGCAGAGAAAATTAAGAGAAGTGAAACAACTGACATATATGCCAAAGCTGTAGAAATCGCTGCTGGGCATGTAGCAATTTTTACGCGAGTTAGCAGATTCAGATAGAGTGCAGCTTCTGGCATGCACACGCTTGTCTCTTTCTTATAGGGCCTAGTGCAGTAAGAATGGAAATTTGGGCATTTCTTATGGAAAGTCAAGCAGAGCTCAGAGCAGTCAGCCAAAAATGGTCAGCAAATTTACAAGCTGTGAGCACAGAGCTGCTGCAAACAAAACATGCTTCCATCATGTAGATTCAAGCAGTATTTTACAGTCGAAGTGCCGCACACATTCAACCAACAGAATTTAATCCTTTTAAAATGTAGAACGAAATTTTACACATGGAAGCAAAAGGACACAGGTGTTAGGCTACTGACTTTGTAGCTGAACTGAAATTATTAGCAGCAGAATGCGAGCTTGATACTTTACAATGTCAGACATTATGATATTTTTGCGCTTGGGATAGGCCTAGGCCTATCGAATAAGGAGAAGCAGAGAAAATTAAGAGAAGTGAAACAACTGACATATATGCCAAAGCTGTAGAAATCGCTGCTGGGCATGTAGCAATTTTACACGAGTTAGCAGATTCAGATACAAGTGCAGCTTCTGGCATGCACATGCTGTCTCTTTCTTATAGGCCTAGTGCAGTGAAAAGAATGGAAAATTGCTGGGCATAGGGCCTTATGGAAAGCCAAGCGGAGCTCAGAGCAGTCAGCCACATTGCAAATGGTCAACACAAATTTGCAATGTGAGCACAGGCCATTGCATATGTTATCGCTGTGATCAAAATCATCATGCTTCCACATGTAGATTCAAGCAGTATGATACCATCGCAAAGGTCATCTCCAGTCGAAGTGCCGCAACAAGGCCAAGTTCCTTGATGCACGAACGTCAGAGGGAAGAAGGAGAGGGGAATGAAGGAGAGACTACAGGCATTCTTCACTCCAGTTCTCCAGTGAAGACAGGCAAGGAACTGTATGGTAACACTGGTGATCAACCCAATTCCATTAAAAACGGAAATTAACACACGCTCTGGAAAAAGCCTCACTGCTAAGGATATGTTGCAACAGAATTCTCCTCAGAAGGAATTGAAGGGGACACTAATCAATCTGATCACTTACTCAAGGGAGAAGCTTTCACTCCTGTGTAGCTGTTTTGTAGACGTGGAGCACCAAGAGGAAAGGCATAATCTGAAACTCCTGGTAGCTGATGTCAACAACCAGCCAGTAATCATTGGAAGGGACTGGCTCAGCAAAGTCATGATTGACCAGAAAATGGTCTTCCTCACCAAAAGTGCATCATTACAGCGGGAGCTAGATAAGCACAAGGCTGTCTTTGAGAGGGGCCTAGGGAAGATGGAGAAGTTCAAGACCAAACTGCTCCTGAAGCCTAACGTAACGCCAAAGTTTGTGTAAGGCAGGCCTATCCTATTTGCATTTTATCCAAAGGTAGAAGTGTCGTGCAAGAATTCTAACAAGACGGGATATTAGAGAAAGTCACTTACAATGACTGAGGTTAACCCATCATTGTTCCAAAGAAAACAAGTGAAGTGAGGAACTGTGGAGACTACAACTTGTACAAGGTCACCCTCATCCGATCAGTGGATGTTGACCAGCACCCACTCCCAAAGCCCAGTGACCGGTTTGCCACTCTGACAAGAGGCAAATTTTTTTCCAAGTTTGATCTCACCTAGGCTTATCACCAAATGGAAATGGATGAAACATCCCGTCACTGCCCACAATGGATTGTAATGGACTGTATCAATACCACAGACTTCCATTTGGAGTTTCATCATTACCAACATTCTTCCAGAGAACTAAAGAACAGATCCTGCAGGGGATTCTAGGAGTTGTAGTGTAAATGAACAATATTGAACTGACAGGAGCTACAGTTGAGAGAAACACTTGGAATGGCTGGACCAAGTTTTGCAAAGACCGGCATGACCTGCAACTGAAGAATTCGAAGTGAAATTTTTGAAAGATGGGGTTGAGTACCTGGTTGTTTCATTGAAAAAGATTGATTCCACCCAGTGCTAGAAAAGGTGAAGGCAGCCACTGACGTCCAAACACCCAAAATGTTAGTGAACTGAAGTCCTCTGGGGATGCTACATCACTATGCAAAGTTTCTGCCCAACTTCTCAGTAGTGCATGATCCACTCCATGATTTGCTCAAGGACAAGATTACATAGTACTTGACTCAAAAATGTCAAGCAGCCTTCAGCGAGTCGAGCAGTGGTTGACCTCTGCTGATGTCCTGACCTATTATGATGTCAACCTGTCAATCGGACTGGAGTGTGACGCATCAGTGGGGTTAGGTGCAGTCGTTAGTCATGAGATGCCAGATGGGACACATCGACCAATCACTTATGCTTCCTGGACTCTGTCCAAGTTAGAGAGAAGCTACACACAAATTGAGAATGAGGCATTAGGTCTGGTGTTTGGCATAGAAAAATTTCATGCCTTTTTGTATGGTCATCAGTTTACACTTTTCACAGACCACAAACTTATCCTCATCATCCTAGGACCAAAGAAGGGAGGATCAACACTAGCTGCAGCCTGAATGCAACATTGGGCACTTACTTCAGAACTTACTAATACCAGCTACTCTTCAGGTCCAGAGATGAATATAAGAATACAGATATCTTATCTAAAAGGTCAGAGATGAATATAAGAATGCAGATATCTTATCTAGATAACCTTTTGAGGGAGAAGACATGACTGTCAGCGATAGTCCTTCTTCCAAAATCAGCTGCACAAATGATCTACCAATAACATCACAACAGATTGCTGAAGCAACTAGAAAAGATCCTGTCATGTCCAAAGTCCTGTCCCACTGTCCCAAACCTTGAATGGATGGCCCATTCAGAGCAGTGATAGAGACTTGCAGCAGAAAAGAGAAGAAACTCCAGTTAGTTCCTTTAGTGTTTTCTTTGGCTGGCTGTGGACCTTTTTGTTCCTGAACCTGCCACCCCATCATCACATCACATTTAACTTGAGATTATATGATTTGGGTTAGGAATGCATGGATTAAGAAGTTGGAGATAAAACTGCATGTAAAAAACGCTCAGCTCCAGGCTTATATATTAATATGAATGATGGATGGCAATTTTGGATTTCTCACGTTCAAGATAGTAATAGATTTGATTTGTATAGATAGTTCAGTCCATTACATTTTATTCCAACCAATTTATCACCTAAAATGGATAGTCATTTAAAGTACATAATGACAAAGTTTAGATCTGGATTGTCAGATATTAGCATCCATTGGTATTGTTATCATGAAGAGTGATCAGAGTTTGAACTTGTTTGCCCATTGTGTAAAGAGGCTCATGACATTCAGGTTCATTTTGTGTTTTTCTGTCCTGCTCTGGTGACACATACTGACATAGGAACCAGTTTATCCCATCAAAATATAACACACTTCTGCATTTACACATATTTTACTTGTGATTTCTGCTTGCAAAGCCATTATCAAACTATCTGCCATCTACTCATTATTATAATGAATACTTATATAGCTCCTATTCTTGGCCAGAGACCAAGCTCTAAGCGCTTTACAATCCACACTCATTTATGCAACGGGCTGCCTACCTGGGTAACGCTGACTGAAGAGCTGCCAGCTGGCGCTTCATTCAGTCGTTTCCCATGTCATCCGGTCCATATAATTCAATATCGTCCACCCAGTTTCCTTACTTCCTTCATTCTTTCCATTTGTTATACAGGGTGCATGCAATGTGTAATATGTCATCCATACCAAAGGCCAAACTGGCTTCACTTCCGAAAGTTGATGAGATTTTATGTGTGTGTAAGATGTTATGTGTGTGTTCACACACAGAACCTCGATTTATAGTCTCATTTGATGGACTGTATGGGAAATGGAGTCAGAACCAATGTCAACTCCGAGGGAAAAATTCCCCTGTACCGAAATGGCCCTGCGGAGATTCAAACCCGCAACCTCAGGATCACCAGATTATGAGTCCGGCACTGTACCAACTGAGCTACTCCGGCTTCCTATTCCGGCTTTATTTACACAAAACGTTTCAAATCTGGTTCATTTACTGCACCTGATTGACAATGTTCTCTTTTTCTTTTGTTTCAAATGTACGATTCATGACTGATAATATATCATCTTCCTTTTCATTATATTGGATGTATGGATTTCATGTGTGTGTGTGTGTGTGTGTGTGTGTGTGTGTGTGTGTGTGTGTGTGTGTGTGTGTGTGTGTGTGTGTGTGTGTGTGTGTGTGTGTGTGTGTGTGATCCCTTCATGAAGGGCTATGGCCTTTTTTTTTTTTTTAGTGAAGTGTTCATATCCACATCCAATTCTCTCTGTCTCTCTCTTTCTTGCTCATTCTCTTTTTCTCTCTCTCTCTCTCTCTCTCTCTCTCTCTCTCTCTCTCTCTCTCTCTCTCTCTCTCTCTCTCTCTCTCTCTCTCTCACTCTCTCTCTCTATATATTGAACAATGCATTGTGTGTGTGATTACATTCTTGTACAGATAGTTTGCTTTTTGCTTTGACAAAATTTTGGTATTTCGTGAATTCTTTATCCATGACTTACAAATTTGTTATTATGTTTTTGTACTTAAATATTTTCCCACTCTTGATGACTCGTTATATAACAATCATTTGATGCTTAATCCCCTTTTCCCTGATTGCTACAAATGCATTTGTTCTCTCTGTCTCTCTCTTGTTACGGTGTCCAGTTTTCTTGTGATGTTATCATATTCCACTGCATTATTTATTTACAGTTGTAGATTTAGTTGACAATGCACAGAATAAAGCACATGAATCTTCTCCCGTCCTTTTCTTTCACCTCCTCTCAGTTTCTGAATGACAACATTTAAGAACTATGTAAATCAGTATAATTAGAGTGTGCACTGAAAGCGTTGAATTCATGTTCAATGAATATGTTTCTTTGTTTGAAAAGAGGCTAATATTTGAATTTATGGCAGTTAATTTTTGGTATTTGTATTAGGTTCAAGAGCAACAATACACCTTGAAAGGGCTGAATGAATACTGCTGTTGTTGTCAACAAATTCTCTCTTTTTTGTTTGTGATTTGCTGTTATAATCATCATCACAGATTCAAAAACCTTTGTATCCAAAAGCATTTTAATCTGTTGTATTCTTTGTTTGCAGCTGACAGATGTGGTTGTCAAAAGATCTCATGAAGAGAACCCCAAACGCATGATTGATGTGTACGACATGTCCCGTGCCAGAAATGCCCTGGAGAGTCAGTCTCTGCACTTTGCTTTCTATGATGGTAAAGTGGGCGACCTGTGCCCAGACCTTCAAGAAGAATTGTGGGCTCTCAACGTCAAACGAGGCATCTTGTCATCCTTCCAGAATTCCATGCATCAGATGGAAAGAGAGGAGCATGTGCAAGAGGTATTTTTTAATTATAATGTTTTCCACCATTTTTCACTTTCTTCATGCTAACTGGGTTTGGTATCAAGTTCTTAGAGAGGTGTCATAACTGTTTAAGCAAGTAAGATAATCTAAAATCGGTTGAAAAATTCTGAAGAGGGGTTTTTAAATGCTGTGTCCTCTGTGATTAAGCCTTTACAGAGGAGGGACACAGCTATACACCTGTGAGGGATGACATGAGGTGTGCAGAGTGGCAGATGGTGCTCCCTACAGCAGTACTGGATACTGTACTTTTTTGTCAAGAAAGAAAAATTATGAAGTGCAGCAGAAGTGCATGTTTGTTTTGTGCAGTTTGCACACCATGTTATGCCATGCTGTACAATTTTTACAGCTTCGTGGAACAGATGTAAACCCTCCTAAATGAAGTTGTTTTGATACTAGTCATATATACAGCAGTTGACTAGAAAAGCAAAATGAAATTGCTCACTGAAAGTTATCCCCCCCTCCTTCATAACTTCTAGCAGAGTGAGCTGCCTTGTAATACTCAGTGAACGGACCAGTATAGACTTCACAGAAAAGACAGAAACAGAGAGAGGGGGTGGAGGTGTGTTGGTGGCAGTTAGGGAATCGCTGAAGAGTGACCGAGTACCTGAGCTGGGAACAAAGTATGAAATAATTTGGATCAGGATCCACACAAATGAGAGAAAGACCCTATATGTGGGTGCATGCTATCGACCAGATGCAGGAAATGCAGAAAGTCTTCAGCACTTTGATGTTTCACTGAGACGTGCCAGTCACACCAAGGCAAACCTCCTCGTTGCAGGTGATTTCAATTTCCCAGGCTGGGAGTGGAGTAGCATGACACTGAAAAAAGGCATCAGGTATGTGGGAGCTCCACACGAACTTTGCAGATCTACTGAACGATGTAGCCATGGAGCAAGTTGTCCATGAGACAATGCGTCTGGAGAATACCTCGACCTGGTACTGACAACTCCCCCCACTTGATCCCTAGGGTGAATGTGATACCCAGCCTGTCAGATCATGACATTGTATTTTGTGAATTTACACGGAAGTGACATTGGGACGTCAACCCCAGAAACAAATTCCTCTGTACCAGAATGCCAACTGGGATAAACATGAGAAGTGACATAGTGACCTTCACATGAAGCTGCTGGAGGCAGACACAGACACCCCGGTTGAGGAACTGTTGACCACTTTCAAGGAGAGCCTACATTCCAGTATCAAGACCAATATTTCCCATAAACTGTCAAAACAAAAAAATTAAAGAGACAAGTGTACAAGAAGATGAAGAAGAATGGCTCTGAAGACTTAAAAAAAACATAGATGCATGCCCTTAGAAGGGAAGTGCAGAGAGAGCTCAGAAGAGCGCACTGGAACTATGTCAGCCAACTCTTTTAGCAGAGAGAAGAGGAGAGCACAAAAACTGAATCGTCAAAGTGGTTTCAGACATATACTAGTCACATAAAGTTAAGCACAGTTTACATGTACCCGCATAATTTCCAAAATATAAAAGCCACGATTTTGAAATTGGGAACAGATTTAATTCATTATCTTGTTCCAACGTACATTGAATTTCATTGGGATCGAATGAACGGTTGTTGATTTACAGACAATTAAACAGAGGAGGGGGTCGAAATCAAAGTTCGCAAAATCTGTTCAGTTCACAAAATCATTTCAATAGTGGGTGTGGCCCCCGCCATTGGCGAGACATTCCACGCAGCGACTCCTCATCGAGTTGACCAGTGTTCTGATGACCCTCTGAGGGATTCTCTGCCATTCCAGTTGCAGCATTTGGAAGAGATCCTGGCGGTCTCTGGGAGGTGGATGGTTCTCCTTCACACGTCTCCCCAACTCATCCCACATATGCTCGATGGGATTGAGGTCGGGACTATACCGGGAAAATCATCCTGTTGATGCCGGCCTGCACAATGAAGTTTTCGGCCACCCGGGCCCTATGTGGCCGAGCATTGTCGTCTTGGAAGACTGCCATGGGTCCTATCCGTTGCATGGTCGGAACAACGAAAGGCGCCAGGATTTCATCCCGATAGCGGATGCCTGTGAGGTTTCCATCAATATGGTAGAGTGGTGTCTTGTGGTGGAGGCTGAAGGCACCCCATACCATAACAGATCCTCCCCCAAAGGCCCTGGTCTGGCGAACAGCTGCATCAATGTAACGTTCACCAACACGCCTCCAAACTCTAGTTCGGCCGTCATTGTGTTCAAGACTAAACCGCGACTCATCTGAAAAGAGGACCTGGGACCACTGTTGTTGGTTCCATCTCACATGACGATGGCAGAAAGCTCGGCGAGCCAGCCTATGGGCTGCTAGCAGTCGTGGTCGAACAGCTGGGCGACGTGATCTGAGGCCGAAGTGGTGAAGACGGTTTCGTATGGCTTGACGGCTGAGGATGGTGTTATTTGCCATACGAAGCTGCCTTGGATGCTGGTGGAAGTGGTATCCCGCTGCAATAGGGCCTGCCTCTCGATGAAACGATCTTCTCTGGGAGTAGTCTGCCTAGGCCGACCTGACCGTGGCCTCTCTTCAACGCTGTTGGTCGCCCTAAAACGCTGATTCAGTCTAACAATAACTGAATGATGCACACCAAGTCGTCGCGCCACTTCAGCCTTTGCAATGCCATCTTGTATCCACGCAATCGCCCTGGTTTTGTCAAAGGTGCTAAGTTTTCTTCGTGGTGGCATGGTGAGAAAAGGGCTGACAGTAACCAACCCCGCGCTTAAACAGCCAAAAGAAGGGGCATAAAAACACTTGAGAGACTGCTCTTGCACGGGAAAAAAGAATTTTTCATTTTACACATCTTGTGTCGCCAGCAAGCTTGATGCAAAAAACAGGCACAGTTAACGCAACTTTGCACTTTTTATCCCGCGCGGTAACGAGGTCACCAAGACCCCGTGCGCACTACCAGTTGACACAGGCTGGATTACACACTGCTGTGTGAGATTCCATCATTGGTTGCCGCATAACAAAAAAAACAATGTTTTTCAGTGATGGCAAGACCTACACAGAGGAGGAATTCTACAGGAAGTGCTCCATGACACGTGATGCCTCCCACTACCCCAACAATTAGTGACATCACCGTTTCCGAACAAGGAGCGAAAACCCTGCTAACCAACCTAAACCCTTGTAAAGCATCAGGGCCTGACAGCATCCCACCACGTGTGTTGAAGGAACTGGCCGAAGAGATAGCCCCAGTCCTCACCTCACTGCATCAGAGCACAGTGCCGATGGACTGGAGAGAAGCCATGGTGACGCCCGTCGTCTTTAAGAAAGGGGGAACACTATGAGCCCAGTAACTATAGGCCCGTTTCGCTGACCAGTGTCCCATGCGAAGTGATGGAACACATTGTGGTGAGCCATCTGATGAAACACCTAGAGACAAACCAGATCCTGAGTCCTCGCCAACACAGATTCTGCAAGCATCGCTCCTGCGAAACACAACTCCTCGAGTTCAGTGAGCAAATGACGGAGACCTTGGAAAGAGGCCTTCAGAGTGACGTGATTGTAATGGACTTTGCGAAGGCCTTTGATAAGGGTCAGTCACAGTCTTCTCTGTCATAAACTGAGGCACAACAGGGTCAGGGGCCAAATGAACTCATGGCTTAGAAGCCTACTCCAAGACCGTCGTCAGGCTGTGGTTGTGGACGGGGGGGCAGCATCGGACTTCATCCCGGTGAAGTCTGGAGTACCGCAGGGCTCTGTCGTCAGGCCGTCGTCTCTGTTCCTCACATATATTAACGACCTTCCTGAGAAGGTGGAATCAGACAGCCGCCTTTTTGCAGACGATACCCTTCTCCACAGAAATATCAAGCCATCCGAGGATCAGGGCATCCTACAAGAGGACTTGCACCGACTGGAAGACTGGGAAAGCCAGTGGGACATGTCGTTCCACCCAAAGAAGTGCAACGTCCTCAACATGACGTGAAGTAGATGATAAGGGAGAGCTCCTATACCCTGCATGGCCACACACTGGATACTGTCAGCTCCACGAAGTACCTTGGCGTGATGGTACAGAGCAACGGCAGCTGGGATGCACATATCGATGCAGTAGCTGCAAAGGCCAACCGCATGTTGGGATTTCTTCGCAGGAACCTGAAGATTGGCTCCACCACCATTAAAGAAAGAACTTATAAATCCCTCGTCAGGCCCATCCTACAGTACCCCTCCACTGTATGGGACCCCCACCAACAAAATGACATCAGCAAGCTTGAGGCAGTACAAAAAGAGTGGCGAGATTTGTCTTGAATAGACACCAGAACACATCAAGTGTTGGAAATATGTTGGAGCAACTAAAGTGGCCCAAACTACAACAATGAAGGAAAACAGCTACTCGCCATGCTGTACAAGATCCGTCACAACCTGGCCATAGTCGAGACGAACAACCTCATACCAAAGAACAGAAGAGGGAGAGGCCACAACCAAGCGTACAGAATTCCATCATGCTGCACTGACTGCCGGAAATATACATTCCTGCCATGTACCATCAGAGAGTGGAACTCGCTCCCAGATGCCACAGTTACCGCTCCCTCCCTTGACGCCTTTGTCTCGAGGATGACCCGAACGTCCTAACAGCCCGTCCCCACCATCAGCCAAAGTCAGGTAAGTGAGGGACTAGGGCTCTGCCGGTCGGGGTTTGACCCCGGGGGCCGCTTCGGTAGCCGGAAAGGACTGGTCCTGATGCCTGAAACAGCTGATGGCTTCCCCTATTCCCATGAGCCCCCCCCCCCCCCCCCCCCCACACACACACACACACCCCATTACCCCCCCCCCCCCCCCTTTTTTTTTTTTATTAAAAAAAAAAATTTTTTTTTCCATCCATCCTGCTGCGCTTCTCCTCACTACGGTGTCAGAATGGTCAATATGATGACCAGGGACACCTAATAGGAAGAAGAAGAAGAACGTCTGTTTTCTGAAGCCTTTGTGAGAAGGAACTAAACATAAGCAGAGCAAATCAAGAGGTTTACTTATTAACTTGTGTGGTGCTTTACAGGTAGAAGGGAAAATATCTTGTGCTGTTAATGTCAACAGAAAGAAAGTCTTTCAAATAGGTGAAATACTTCATTCTCTCAGTTGACAGGCCATATTGCGTGCAGAACATCAGTGGGGATGTTGGGACCAGTGATGATTATCAGGCCTAATTCATGTACAAGGAATCCATAGACATTATAGACAAAGTAAGCCGGGGGTGGAACACTGACAGACCTTAAAAGGAAAACAGGAAAGAAAGAAGGAAAAGTAAGGCCAGGACCAAAAGGGGAAAGCAGAAGAACAATTGAATCCAGAGAAAACTGGGGTGGACCCAGCTATGGGCTAGCAAGGGGTTACTTTACAGATCCCCAACATTACCCCTTAGCTCAGTTAGGGAGTGTGGGTTCTCAGTTCTGTTCAGTGAGGTCTAGTTCAGGAGTGGTGGCCAGATAAGAATGGAAACAGAAAGATCCATGAACAGTCTAGTCCAGAATTGACAGAAGTTATGACTGCGTATGTCGTATTTAGTAACTGAAGCAATTCTGTCCATTGCAGGCTGATGTGACAGGCCGGTGTCCCACACACTACAAAGTGACACAGCAGGGCTGGAAGAGCCTGACAGTGACCAAGGCCAAGGACATTCTGGCCTGCACTGGAAGATACGATTACCAGACTTCACTGACATCTGTTCCTTACTCTGCTGCAAACGTGAGACATGTTGTAAAAAAAGCTGTTCGATTACAGTTTGCTATGTTCGTAGCAAGCGCTCATCTGATTCAATGTTTTGTTGAAAATAGAAATCATGCTCAGATATACTGAGTTTCATAAAAACTATTAATGCTGCTGAAGATTAGGATTTTTTTTCGTTTCCAAAGATAACTGAAATAGGTTGACTACAGAGGGCAGAATTCAGTAAATTAATCAACAATTTTAATTTCATATGGTTATAAAAAGATAGTGATGATAATGATCTTAATGATAAGTAATGATAATAGTTGTGATACTACTACCACTACTACTACTGCTGCTACTACAACTACTACTACTACTACTACAACTACTACTACTACTACTACTACTACTTATCGAGGATAATGAAAAACAAGAGGGATGTACCAGCCTTTTCGTGGTTTCATCTGCAAATGATGATAACTATAATGGTCATAAGAATTATAGTGATAATAGTAATAATAAGAGTTACCAATGATAATCGAAAACAAGATGAATGTACCCAGCCTACATGTCATTTCATCATCTATGAGTAATGATAATGGTGGTAGTAATAATGATAAACATTAGTTAAAATTTTCATTCTTGACAGGGAGTTCAATCAAGTGTTTTACGATAAACATCATACTCAAAAGTACCCCTGAACACTACTATTAGTGCTTGGAGGCTGTCCCAAGTACATATCAGCAGCAACTACGATGCATCAAATCAGTGATCTTGTCAACTTCATCGGCTATACCACAGAAGTATTCCCATTTCATTGATTAGCTTTCTGTCAAAGGTGGTTTACACATGATGTTTTTTGAATAATTATTTGGCAATGTCCATCTGTGTGTAAGTGTTGTAAATGATGTCATCAGAATTCATGGTCAGCATAATGGATGAATTATGAGCTACTTTTTTACCCTGAAAGAATTTTCAATCATTTTTGTGCTTTTTACGGGCAGAAGTGGATGTTTGGATGGAGAACAAGGGTGAAAAGTGTCGGGGGGGGGGGGGGGGGGGGGGGGGGGGGGGGGGGGGGGGGGGGGGGGATGAAAACTTTCTGAAAATGCAAATTTCCCTGAGAGTGTAAGTAAATGTTTTTGGATAAACTATAAACCTGTAAATAATAAACAAGTAGTGTAACTCTAATAGCACAAGCAAGAGTTACCCTACTTGTTTGTTATTACTGTTTAATGTTCCTTGCCTCATTTCACATTTACTTTTATATAAATCTGTAAATCATTCGCGGTAAGGTATTTATTTCCACAAACAAGGAAAATGCTGACTTTAGGACAGAAAGAGATGGATTACGTTTTATTTTCTTTTGTGCAGAGTCTTCAGTCCTTGCCTCTGATGAAAAGCAGCCATGAATGCACTCAGGACATTGGTAAAGAGGCTGGCATTGTACAGCGCAGCACGTGTCATGAGGTGCATGTGTTCCGCCCCTTCTCCAAGGGCAACAGTGGGGCAGTCACCGAGGCCTCTCACACCCTGACATTCCGCACCAAGGCAGCAGATGTCCGCTCGTCCAAAGGTACAGTGTCAGTACTATGATGGGACTGAAAACAGCAATCTATTTTTCAAACAGTGGGACTGAAAACAGCAATTTTTTTAAACAGTATTAATACTAGGACTGAGCGAAAACCGGAATTACTTTTTTAACATTGGTGTTTGTTCGTTCAAGTTTCATACTTCTTTGCAGTATGTTTCAAAACACTTTTTTCAGAGTGCACTGAAATGTATGCAAACAAGCATGCCTGCAAAGAAAGTTGACAGTGATGGGTGATGATGATGTCTGCAACAGTAAGGACTGATGCTAATCAGATAAGTTTAATTTTGATACCAGACTATTGACAGGAGGGGTGTTCATCTGAATTATGGAAATTTTTTACTCGTTATTAGCAAAACCCCCTTTTTTTTGAGTAACATATGCAGGCCAGATATACATCTCACTTCGAGTCAGTTTGGGTACTGGCAAGAACAGTCTGATCTTCTTACATTAGGATGTGGCAGTAGGGTGAAGTGACTTGTTGGATGGTCTGCCTTGTGATGTAAATGATAGCGCTATGCAGGCCCATTCTCATTGGCTTGCCTGTATGAACTCTCTCTCTCTCTCTCTCTCTCTCTCTGTGTCTTAAAAAAAACATTTTTGTTAACTTTTAATTTTTTTTTTATTACAGTGGAGTAGAAAAAAGACAAAAAACAACAAGTATACGAACAAACAAACATCACCTCCCTACCTACCCTCCCACATACAAACTTTCGCCTGGTCCCTCCCACACCTCTCTCTTAGCTTGCTCCCATATATCGGTTTTATCAGCAGTTAGTTTGTATTATGAATTCTAATGGCAGTCATTTTTGTGTACAATTAGTGCAGTCTGTAAAATGTTACTCAATGCAATTGTGTACCATAACCATGTGTGGCATATTTGGATAACTTTTGTTTTGTAGAAAATGATTTTATAGGCAGGTTTAGATGCAGCCCATTTGTGAGTTTGGGTCTTAGAAAATCCCTTACCTTTCATCATGTGTGTTACACTGTTAAAGAGAAGAACTGTTCAGTGAATGTGGAGTGGGAGGCAACATGCAACACCACATGCGTTCCTTAGTCTTTTCACAGGATTGTGCTTATTATCACGCAGAAATTTTTCTTGTGCTTGTTTTGGGAGGTTGGGGGTGGTGGTGGGAATAGCACCGCAGTTAGTTATGCATATTGTTGACTCTCCAGTCCATACTTTGGCCATATTTTAATGTGATCAATAGCATTCTGGTTTACACTTTCACAAAATAACTCATCAACAACCATGTCACAGGGCCAGTCAGCAGACGTACCACCTTGCTTTTTGAGCACAAACAAGGAACAAGCGAAGGGGCATCAGACTTCCTGGAGGTGAAGGACAAACTGGAAGAAATTTGTGACATCACCAAAGTGGACATCCGGCCACAGGTAGGTTGCTGCCAGAAAAATGAATGCTGCACCTTTCTATTTTTGTGCACCTTCCATAAAGCATTCAGCTGAGGTCATTCATTGATGATTTTAGAGTCCAGAAGAAATTGGTGTCATGTGTGGGTGGAGGGGCAAGAGAATGAGGATTAATGTTGTCTGACAGTGATTGTTGTATGTAGTGGATGATGACCGGGAGAACCCCTTCCCAACAGTGTATAGATTGTCAATTTGTGGCATACTTGGGGGTGGGGGGGGGGTGGGGTGGAATTGATAGGTTTTGAGGAAATTATAATGCATTTAAAGTTCTGACATTTAGTTTTTTATTCTGTCAGCATGAACATTCCTGACTGTAACATAACAATTTCATACAAGCTTTCCTGATCGAAAACTAGAAATTTAGGAAAATCTGAATGTATACAGTTGCACCATAATGATATTTTAAGCCAATATAGCTCTGTTGGCCCATTTCTCTGTCAAAAATAAATCAGTCAGAACAGATTTCTCATTGATGTGAAAAATATAATGTCTCAGGCCAGTACTCAGCAAATGCAAGGTGCTGGAAGAAGATCAGGTTTCAACATTGCTGAAGTCATTGAAATGCTTCATACAGAAGGTTAGGACATTTATGATATCTGTGATATGATAGTTCCATTTTATCTGATGGTATCCTGATTGGGTAAGGCATTGTTCATGCTGAATAAGACAAAGGCATATGTCTGGACAGGTAGGCATGGGGAATTGTTTTTTTTTTTTTTTTTTTTTGCTATGCTTCATCAATAGAACAATGATTCTGGATGTCATTTCAATGTTTGACTGCAGGTGCCTCGTGTGTTTGCTGAACTGGTACATATGATGCGAAGTCTGGACTACTCTGATCTGCAAGACCTCAGCAGACAAATAGAGCAAAACAAGATTTGCCCAGACAATGCCCAGAAGAGCAGGTAGGCCAAAATGTTCATGTACATGAGAAATAACTATATATTTATTGATAATTTCGTAAATGAGCTCAAGAACTGAATTTACAGTATGACTTAATTTCACTCACAGCGAGTGACATTTTTTTGATGATGATTGGTTGAGCAAAGCAATTTTAATTTTTAAGAAGAAAGTATAAGCAATTTTATTTTTAAGAAGAAAGTATACGTAATTCATAAAATTTTCTCGTAATTACTAACCTATATTGTGTTCATACACTGTCATCATAGGGTACAGGGTTAAGCCTCTCTTGATTTATGACAAAGATTATGCCACTACAGAACAGGCAAACAGGTGTTATGGCGTAACGGGTACAGTTATAGACTGCTACCGGTGCAAGTGCTTCAGAAGTGTGTTACTGTGGGATTCATTTGCCCTGGTTCCCTCTTGCCCACATGTAAGTGTGCTTTGGGCTGAAATAGAGAGACTCCCTCCTTTGACAGTCCACGATGGGGGGGGGGGGGGGGGCTGGGACAGCACAACCTGGGTGTGGTTGTGTCTAAGGAATTCAGAGCGAGCTGCGTGAGAGGTATGAGAGGGCATGGAGGATGAGCTACCGAAACCAAATAAAAGAGGCATGTGTGAGGTGGTTACCTCATATTTTGTAGAATGTTTCTATATAAGTAGACTCTTCCACACAGTGCTACATGCTTTGATAGGAACAGATGAAAAAAACAACATAACAAAACATGAAAATGTGAAGGCTTAGCACACCCAAGACCATCAGAACATTTGTTTTTATTTTAAATAGTCATTTCAAGTATGCACAGGCTGGTACAGTTATAACGGAATATTTGCATACCATTAAGCCATTTCCCCACTGTAATGACTTACAAGGAAGCAGTGGTATATGGGTTGAACGAAAAGATGGAGTAATACAAAAACATTTTAAAAGAGAACAAAATTGCAGAGAGAGAGAGAGAGAGAGTTATAGATTGTGTTTATATACAAACATAACTCAGTATTCAGATGTCTTGCTTTGTAAGTACTATTCATACACCTTTTATATTTTCTGGTGCTTCATTTATTTTCTGTTGTTTTTTCTCTATGCAGTGCACTGACCTTTGTGACCTCATTTGCAGAAAGCTTTTCCTGGATGCTCTCCCCATGGTTGCCACAGGGGCCTCCTTGCGCTGATGGCAAATCTTCTGATGGCAGAGGAGGTCAAGGACATTCAGGCAACGTTCTGGCTGACGTCCCTGGCCTTCATTTCCAATCCAACCGAAGACATGATTTCAGCTCTAGAGGTAGGCTGGTGCAACTTGACATTGTAAATAATGTTAAAGGGAAAGGGTATGACAGAACAGGCAGAAATGGTCAGGATGATGGATGGATATGCATGCAGCTAAACATGCCAACATGTTTATTGCTTATATCCCTTGAAATCAGAGCATTTGTCCATCAAAAATCCATAAAATGTAATTTTCTGCCATAAAGCACAGATATCTAACTTTTTATTAAAAAGAAGAAAAACCTTGCATGATTTATGAATAATGTTCACATTAACAATTAACTTTGCAAAGGTTTTGTGATGATAAGCATTTATTTATATGCTTTACATGGTAATAACAGACGAAAAGTCAGTAACCTGTTGAAAAAACACATATGATCATGTGTGAATGTAAAATCTTTCAGTCCCCGTGTACAATACTCCAAACCAAAAGGCAAATCACAGCAAACATCAAGTACAGGCAGACAATCGAATATGCAGACCATGCAACTACATCACCAAAACACAAAAACAAGAAGAATGGAAGGGAGAGGGTACTTGATGTTTGCAATGTTTTTGCTTTTTTGGGTCAGAAAGCCAGAAGAATCATTCCATGAAGATAATGGAAAAAAAAAAGCACTTAGCAAGTCTTTTTTGGGAGGGGGGGGGGGGGGGGAGGTCACTTTTACTTTTTAACTGTAAATGGCTGATAAGAATTAGGATTAACAGTTGGTGCGAATTATTAGAACAGACTGAATTAGAATGTTTTCTTTTTTGTGGTGATAGAGTTTTTTTTTTTTTTTTTCTGTTGTCTGTTCCTTCTTTCCTCTTTTAGTGTGTTCCTTGTTCTCTAAAGGCAGGCTGTTTTGTGTGCAGCCCCTGTTGCGTGATGGGAAAAGACAGCAGGATGCCATGCTGGCTGTCTCCTCCCTGGTGAACAACTACTGCGAGCAGCACGAAGCCTGCGCACAGCATGAGGAGGTCCTGCAGGTTCTGGACACATTGACCAACATCCTGGGACCTGAGTGTCGTGTGGATGACAACAACCTCAGGCAGGTGAGAGTGCAGTGCTGGGAAGCACTAATGGAGGACAGACTATTAGTATCCCTATCAGTAAATGTAGCAGTATGAATGTGTCTACATGCTATTCATTAACATAGTAATAAATAAACCCAGACGCCATTGAAATATTAAAGTCAGCAAGTGAATGTCCATAGATAATGAAACACACAGACTGTGCATGGTGAGCGAGCGTATTTTAGACAAAGGGAGAAAAAACAAGACAAAAAAGTGGGGAAAAATATGATGGAGGCCCATTAAAAAAAACAACAAAAAAACAAAAAAATAGAAAGTCAAAGCAAAAAAGAAAAAAAAAAAAGTGGGAAAAAGTTGGAGAATGGAGAGCCCACACGCAACAAAAATTTGTGCCAGGAAGCTTAATCTTTCACCCATGTGTGTTCATTTATTTCTTTGTGTGTTTGTCCATCTCTCAGCAACATTGCGCAAACACCTACAGAATCATCAGTTTAATGAAAGGTGGTGGAAAGATGAAATGTAACCCAAGTGCAGACCTGTTAAATGTTGGTGTGGATTCACTTCACACATAATCGTATAATGTTTTTTGTCAGTGATTTCAAACTCATTTTAGATAGACTACTTTAACCTTTTCAGCACTGAGTATGTGAAGACTGCACTAAACGGCCAGTGCAGCTGCTGTGTGCACTGCTGGGAACTGCCTGCCCAAGCAACTTGCTGACACTTTGTCAGGCACCAACTTTGAAGAGCTATTGCTCAAAAGTGAATAAACTCATCTTTGTCATTTGTTTTTTTATGAGGCAGAGACAGTAAATTAGAATTTTAAAAACTGTTATTTGTAATTTTCAAACTTTGTGTGTGTGTGTGTGTGTGTGTGTGTGTGTGTGTGTGTGTGTTTAAATACTTCCATACATCATGTCAGAAGTGAAAGGGGAATCTGCAGACTGAGTTAATTCCTCTTGTGAGTCACTATCGGCAGTAAATTGTCCATCAAGTGCATTATCACTCATACTAGTTGCCAACCTTGCTTAAGCAAAATTGTCTGTGTGATCATGAAGTGCTTATATGACTTGTCATGTTTGCACTGAGAAAGTTGCTTAAAAAATACAAGTTCTGCCTGCCAGCTTGCCGTGAAATAACTGGCACAATGTGAATTGAAGTGACCTTTCTCCAGCTGCTGAAAAAGGGCTTTCTTGGTCCCTGACATTGAAGATTGGGGAAAGTTTGTTCAATTGTTGATAAACAGATCCTTACCTACAGTTGTCTGCTGTGTTGTCCGGAATTGGTGCCTGTAATGCTGAAAGAGTTAAATGCATTGAAATTGTCATTAAAAGCACTGTAGTCTTTCAAAGATGTAATTACAGTTACATGACTATGTCATATAACTACAATTTTTTTCATTGGTGATTTCAACTCATTTTACAGACTACCTTAAATGCATTGCGATTAGTGTTATCATAGTTTTTATAAGTGCAGAAATATTAAAAAAAAACAAACAAACCAGAAACAATCACATAAATGACATTTTAGTACTGGATGTATACACTTCGCAGATAAATTCGTTGATTTCTATTAGTATGGGTAAGTTACATTTTTTTTTTTTTAATGATGGTGCTAAGAATGTATAATTTTGCGCCAGGGTACTACTCACACTCAGAGCAATTGGCAACATTGGTCGTTCTGAGGTTGCTAGCCTCCGACTGGAAAAGTGTTTCACTCAGAGTGACCTCCCCATGGATGTGAGGATTGCTGCTCTTGATGCCTATCGTCGAATGCCATGCTCTGCTGATGATGTAAGTGTTCTTTTCGTCTGGAGGCTTAGCTTTAGTGTTTAGCTTTGTGGCTCAGTTTGGTTTGGCTGGTGGTGGTATTTTATACCATTGTTGGAAGTATGTATTTTAAGTGCTTTCTTTTAGAATTTTTGTGATTTCTCTTGATAATATGTGAAAATGATGCATGGTTCCAAAATGATTTGTACACCAGTGGTTGTTTGATGTTAACAACCAAAAATGCTTGTGAATAAGATTCATTAATGTATTCTTTTGGAATGCTCTACTTTTAAAATGCCTTAGCAAATCTTGAAGAAAGGTCTATGTCATTTTTTCCCATATGTGTTTAGAAAAAGAAGGTATCTATGATCATGCATTTAATTCATGTTGTTATCCATTGAAATAATTGTTTTCACAGTTATTTGTTTGTTAGCATTATTTTTGGTCCCAAAGGGGAGATTTGAGAGGGTATGAAAATTAGCTTTTTGTATTGCAGAGAAATGATGTGATGGAGTTCTTCCTACGTCACAAGGAAGACTCTGAACTACGCATCGCTGCATATCTAACAGTGATGCAGTGCCCCTCAGACAATGTGCTGACTCAAGTGCGACAAGCATTACTTGATGAGGAAGTAAACCAGGTGAGTGACTGTTATTGTAACATCATTTTGACTGCTACTTACTCTGTAGGCTTAAAGGCATGTACTTGTCTAAATACGTCATGGTTATATGTCTTATACTACTCAGTTGAAATCTTCTGGGAGGCTCTACAAAATAAAAAAATCTGTGTTTTTCATACTTGCCTTTCTTGAAATGATTCATGCCTTACCAATAAGGATTCCCAAAGTATGAAAAAAAGACAAAGCTGGAGGGAAGGTAATCCAAGCTTCCTGTTACTACACTCCAGAGTGATCTCCTTTGCCAGCAGCCTCATCTGGTTTTGAACAGTTTACTTGAGTTTTCCTTTTATTCCTTGGTTTATGAACATGTGTTTACCATGCTCATTATTTCAGCTTGAGTTACAGAACCTTGCAACAGGCCTTGCAGCACTTGACACATTGTTTGTTATGGCTCCATACTACTTCCTGGTGTCTTCGTTGTCTTCTTTGTTATCCACTCTCTTTTCATCTGCTGTTCACACTCACTTATGTCGCATTTGTTCATTTGGTATTTTTTCGCCAACTCTTGCAGGCATGAGTTTATTGCACAAAATGGCTTCCTTTTTCTGCCATTTAGTGTTGGTGAGAGCTAGAGTTCAACAACATACGGGATGTTTTGGATTTAGCTCACCTTTTAACCTATTAATGTTGGGTCCATTCGAATCTTGTCCTTTAGTTTGGTCCATGAATCAACTGATGTTCCTCTCTGTGCAGAATTCGTAAATGATACCTAGGTGTGTTGAAACTAGACAGCTCCCTCAACTCTCCCCACTCGCTGCTTTTGTCCTCTGAACATCTGCGAAATTGTACTGAGTCGGGAAGGCATTGTGTACTTTTGTTTTGGGAAGTGTCGTTCTGTGTGCAATGTGAGTCTAAGCAAGCATAGACAAGCAATACTGAACATTTTGATTTTGAGAGTGATGTTATATTTTGGATATTTCTCTTTTTTTTTTTTCTCCATTACAGAGTGTCTTGCTTGTTCTGGTATGAATTACGCATGTTTGGTTATTCAAGAGATGCTTCCATGCTCACATTCTCCAGTGGAAGTTGAGTTTCTTTGAAGATTTTACTTTTAACTTTGTTTTCTGCTCAGTCTTGGGGGAAAAAAAGAAAAAAGTAAACAGAGAGAAAAAAAAAACAAAAAATGAAAGGTTTGAGAAGGTCCTGTCTCAGCCATGTTTTTCAGGCAATCTGCTCTAAGTGTAAATGGTTTTGGAAGAGTCACCCCTTTTGATTTTTTCAGTTAAGCACTTTCCTCTCAGTTCTTACTACCTAGAACGTTTGTGCTCTCCACATTTTTTGGGTCTCTATATATTATCTTTCAAGGAACTGTTGTCTCTCATCCTTCATACCATTTTGAAACTTGGTATTATCTTAAATCAAGATTATCAGACATTTTTTATTTGACAGATGATTCTGCTGCTTTTTACGTACGTTGTTTCTTTTTCTTCACAGTGCTCTTCCTGCCTTTTTTCCCTGTCCTAGAGAGATATTCTCTGGGAGGGAATGTTTTATGGAATGCTGGAAAGGATTGTAAAACTACTGAATATAATGTTGTTTTGGTGGGTATACCCTTTTTCACTTTTATACCCATACACACACCACACAGACACACTCTGTAAAATTTGTTCTCATGCCTTTGATTGATTTATGTTAACAGGTGGGCTCTTTCGTATGGACTCATCTGACCAATCTGCTTGAGACAGATAGCCCTCACAAACAGGCCATTCGGGATATCCTTGAGAATGAACTGTTGCAAAAGGAATTCAACAAGGACCGTCGCAAGTTTTCCCATAACACGGAGATCTCCTACTTTTCAGAGAGGTTCAATCTGGGTGGTACCTTTTGAAAGCAACACGATCTGGTCATCAGTTCCTTCATTCCCAGGTTGGTCTTCAAACCCAACTCTGGGATGAAACAGCTCTACTCATGTATTAACTCATTGATTGATAAAATGACTGACTGGTATACAAATGATGAAAATGAAAGAAAAGCATATTTTGAAATAGTAGTTTGAAGGGGTGACTATATTACCTTAAAGTAATGTCTTTGTTCTCTGTTTGGTCTGACCCATGAATGCAATTTTTTTAAAAGAGGATTCTAGTTTTCTTTATATCACCTCCACCAAAGAAGCTAGGTTGTCACCTGTGTCTGTTGCTTTGTGTTGTTTGTTCGTAAGTCCATCTGTTAGCAACTTCAGAACCAATTTGAAGGAAACTGGGTGGAAACAATGGAATAGGGCCCAAGAATGAAGTCATGACTTGTTGGTGCAGATCTCTTGTGCTGGTACAGATCCAGGGTTAGATCCAAGGTCCATTCAGTCAGAGTGTGCACAAACTGCTTAACGAAAGGTCTTGAAGGCAGTTGGAATTATGATCTCATGAAATGTTGATGGAATCATGAATGAAGACATAGAGTCAGATTTTTAGACATATTTTATCAATGTTTTGTAGTGTACACGCACATAATACATTCAGATAATTGAGTCATTCATTATAAAGAGATATGTACGGACTTTTCATTTTTCATGAATGAATGGAAAACTGTTGGATCTGAAAACAGAGATGAATTGATCAATGTTCTAATTTCTATAGGTTTGCTATGTTAAATCTCATGTTACTATGTTTAGTATTCTGTAAGTTTGCCTATGCTGAATCTGATGTTACTATAGTTAGTGTTCTATAGGTTTGCCTGTGCTGAATCTGTTGTTACTATGTTAGTATAGTATTCTATGTGTTTGTCTATGCTGAATCTGATATTGCTATGTTTAGTAATCTAAAGGTTTGCCAGTGCTGAATCTGATATTACTATGCTTAGTAAACATTGGTTTGCCATACTGAATCTGATGTTACTGTGTTTAGTTATCTTTGGTTTGCCATGCTGAATCTGATATTACTATATGTGTTGTATTTGTAGGTCTAACATGCTGAACTTAATGTTACTATGTTTACTGTTCTAAAGGTCTGCCTACACCAAGTCTAATGTTACTCTGTTTAGTCTTTCTTACATCTGCCATGCTGAGTCTGATGTTGCTATATTTGATATTCTACAGGTCTGCCATGCTGAATCTGACTGTGGACATGTTCGGTCACTCTGTGATCTGCTGGAGTTGGGAGGCAGAGTACAAGGACTTGAGTATCTCCTGCAAGCTTATTTCAGTCCTGACACCCCTGGCAAGGAAGGGGGATATGGCCAAACTGATGCCATTAAAAATTCAAAGTTGGTCCGCACTAAAGCAAATGTAAGCACATTTTTCCATCTTTGAGGCATTGGTGTAGTGATTTTCGCTTTATGAGAGCGCTGTGTGTTATCTATATCTTTTCTTGTCTCTGTGGTTATGCGTTTCATGTTGTTGGGCTTAATCATTTCAATTGAATATCTATTTTTTTTATGCCATGTTACCACTGTCTCCTTTGAATGATCATTTGTGGTAGAAAAAGGATTTATGATTTTGGTTCACTTGCAAGCAAAAGAAAAAAACTATTCTTCTGAATTTTGCAGAGGAAAGGCACCAACCTGCAAAATATTCTGTTTGAGCGTTTAAATGCGTTCTGATTCTATACTCACCACTCTGTAGTCATACTGTCTAAAGGGGAACTGCTTCTTTATAAAATGCTCTTGTCCCTAAAAAAGATAGCAGCGTAAATTAATGGTTCGTACTTTTTTTTTTTTTCCGGACAGCAACATCCATTCAAAAGGATAGTATGGAGTTAGTCAGGTTTAGTATGGTTCCAGTACTCATTGCAAAATTTCGTTTCACAGAAAATAGCTGTGCTTGTTGACTTTTCTGTTTTCATGACAGCATGATAATATGTGATCATTTTCCTCTGTTTAGTTTAGCCTTTTTCCTAACAAAAAGAAGCATTTTCTTTACTTCCCTCCTAAAATTCTTTTTACTTCCTTTTTTTTTTAGTTTGTAGATTTGCTTGTGTTAACATATTCTCTCTGTGTCTGCATCGGCATTTAGAGTGCTAAAAAATTGATTCCAATATAACTTTCATCTGGTAAGTGTCTCTTTGTCTCTCTTTCAGTTACTCTCTGTCTGCCCCCCTCCCTCCCTCAACATACATGCATATGATACTGTTTAAAACTTGAATGTTAGCAGCATCTCTAACAATGACCTCTTCACAAAAGCGCAAGTGCTGGTGATGTAATTGTGGACTGGAGGACAGACCCTTTCTGCACATCTGTCTGCAGAAGTGAAGTTCAAATCTAAGCACCAACCATCCTTTTACCACGGAGCCATGGTGACACCCCACTCCTCTTCTTCTCTCATTTATAGACAGTGTTAATAGCGTAATTTAATCTGATGGCATCAGTTGTAATAAAAATGTGACTCTTAACTGTGTCCAGACTTGAGTTCAGAGGACTAAACCCTTAATGGCTTTTTCCTGACCAATTTTTTTCCCCTACATTTATGATTGAAAAATATAGAGAGGGGAAGGGAAAAAAACAATGATGAAGTCTTTAAATTTACAGCAGTGCATGCATATTTTCACTTAATTGAATTTAACTCTTCTTTGCAGATGTTACTGTCATTGTAGTTGTATGTAATCATTGCTCCAAATTGTGTATGAAATTCCAATACTCTTATAAGACAAAAGGCATGTACATCACGCATATATGTAAAGCCAAAAAGAGACTCGCATAAATCTAAACTGTAGAATGAATTAATTTCTACTTGTGGAGAAGTCCCTCCCTCTCACTGTGTTGGTGTTACATGGAATGTTCACTGTAACGCACACCCAGATATATGTATTGTTTATGTCACTGCTGTAGGCAACAGTAGGGTACATGCAAAAGCATGTCATAAACTAATCTAAAACAAATTATTCTAGAATTCTTGAATAGTATGACTCATCCTCTGAAACTGTTGAAAAGTTGTGTGGCTCGAAGTTTCCGTACAGAAGTTTGAACAAAGAATAAAAAAGTTTCAATAAGAAAACAACATTGAAACTGTCAAGTTCATGCAGTCTGCTCACTCTTCTCACAAGCAAAATCAAACCAAACAAAACTACGCAACACTTCCACATTTACTCTAAAATCTTTCAACCTATAAACTATAAACTGTACTTATCATGCAGCGACATGTCGCACTCGACTGGCACATTGCAGCACTTCACCATTACAACAGTTCACACCACACCCCCATCCTGCAGTCACAGGGAGGTACGTTTGGAAATCCTTCCTTGCTCACAAAAGCCAGGCCATTCCCAGGAACGAGCGCTCTGGAATTTTCAGACCCGTAGACACCTAGTCTACACTAGCACTTGGTGCTACATTTACAAATTACACTCAGGGGGAAATGAGATTTTTTCCCAAACCTGAAATAGCCTACTAGCCGGCAACCAAGCCAGGCTAACTAACGGAGCCCATCCGCTCTCCAGGCCGTCTTCTTGCAGTCTGACAAGAAAAAAAAAAAGGCAGTCACACAATTGCGTGCTCTGACAGCACTCACTCTCAGAACGATTGCCTCTGACCACACCACAGGTGTAAGAGTGAATTTTTCTGTCCTGTGAATAAGTGTACCCGGATAATTTCTTTTTAACATCTCCAGAACGCTCTTCCTGACAGAAACTGAAAATCCCATGTTACAGGTATGCTATGCATGCTTTCATCTTCTAATGAACACTATTTCTGTTGATAGTTTACTAATCTTACTTATGAGCACATGCATGTTTGTATCCAGGTTCTACAGCCACAAAGTGGTGTAGATTAGTTGGATGACTGATTTGACTGATGTGTTTATTTGAGAGGACCCCCTCATACAAAGAGAGAAAGTCAGTGACTGTTGTGATGCCAGTGTGGGCAACTGCCACTGCAATCCAGAGTTACACTTTCATCATAATTTGCTGTGAAGTCCACAGATATGCATAACACTTTCATTTAGTTATCATAAAATCATGATTATCAGATCAGTTAAAACATGGACAGATTATCTGCACTGAACAACGGACACAATTAGGTCAACGCATTGAATGACAGTTCATGTCAGTTAATCATTTAAACACAAATCAGGTTTTTAAAAGTTCCATCCATTGTCATCAGAGCTTGTGCATAATTTTGATGATTGTTAATTGTTACAAAGAGTCTTATGGAGAGAAACGAATCAGAATTAGTAACTTAAAACTGAATGACAAGTCATGACTCGTTCACACTTATGCTTAAAAAAAATAAGAATAAAGCCTTAGATGAATGCCACTAACCAACAGAAATTTGAAAACAACAGTACTTTCCTTTAAGTTAAGAAAATCATTCTCTGTTTGAATGAAACAAATGCTCCATGCACTTTCATGGAATTTTGCAATAGACGGTTGAGTTACTTCATCTTCTGATAAAAACGTTCCTTGTTTGTTCTGCTTTTGCCTGTTTGTTTGTATGTCTGTTTAGCACATACTTAGCTGAAAAGTTTGCATGGTATTGTCACGCGTATATTGCAGTTAAAATACGCATTCATCATCAAAAGCACATGCACTGATGGGGCAAAGCACTTTCTTGGTTGTCCCAACATGAAACAATTTCTTGTTTTCACTGAAACCATACATCCTAGATCTTAATCTTGAGTTGAATCCTGTGACTTTTTTTTTTCATAATTACAGAGTATCTCAGATACAGTTTAAACTGATATTTTTCATGATCAGAGCAATGATCATGATGAAAGCAGCAATGATGAAGATAATAATTGTGTAAAATTTAATGATGTCAGCAAAAAAGGTGACGAAGGTAATATTTGTAATATTTTTTGTATTGAATTTGTATTTCAATACAGTTTGGCAAAGTGAAAGACGATTTAAGGGGTCAGATGTACCTGCGAATATTTGGTAACGAGCTGGCATACGGTCTGATGGATGGAAGCAGCATAAAGAACATGAGACAGAACAAAGCAGACTCCTTCTTTGAAGACCTGACGAAAAGAAACTGATGACAGAGGGTGAAGTGTCATTCTCCAAGAGTGCTGTGCTCTTTGACACCACCATCATTATCCCCCACAGGTCAGTCTGATTTCTGTTCTTTCTTCTTTTATGCTAACACCCTTTTTTGATCTGAGTTATTATCTTATTACCGGTAACACAAAACTTAGACTTAATAATTTAGTTCTTGAGATAAAGGGAGTGAATATTTCTGACCACTAAATTGAGTAACAAATTCCTTTTCTTGTTGAAAATGATGTAACAGAATACTTTTGTAGCTAAAGAGGACGAATTGCAAATTCTGGTGATGCATCTTTTTAGTTCAGACTCTGAATCTTTGCTCTAATACACCAGAATTGTGCTTCAGTCTTTGGTGCTGGTGCTGAGATTTCATACAAAAGTACAGCTTTTCCTCTTTGTGCTCATCGCTCACATTCCCCTGTCCTCCTCATCCTGTCTTCTCTTGCAGGGCTCCTGATTCAGCTCTGCCCTAAGGGGTGGGCTACCCTTCATCAGATATGAAAGATATTTTAACCATCAATTCACATATTCAAAGGGTACTAAGATTTTACTGTTTGAGACAGAGAGAGAGAGAGGAGGCACTGGAAAGTGGAAGAGATACAGAGAGGTAGGTGTATGGTCGGGTGGAGAGTTTTGATTTTTTTTTTGTTTTGTTTTGTTGGTATGGTGTTCTTGCACTGCTTTATCTGTCCAGCTGGCTGTCACTTTTATTTTTTAGTTAATCCTATGTACCTGCATCTTGATTTTGCTTTTCATGATGCCATGGTCATGGTCATTTCACAGGAATATATTGTGAGCTGTTGTTGTTATCTTCTCTTTATTTTTTCAATACTGCTGCTGTTGCATCTTCCCCAGGAATGTAATGGAATGTGTGTTTCTCTTTTCAGTGGCTGGTTTGCCTTTGAATTTGACGGTCAATGGGACAGCCGCCTTGGACCTCCAAGCTTCTCAGAAAATGGACTTCAAGAAGATCAATGCCAAATCCAAGGCCTTTGAAGTGGCTGCCATGCTTCAGCCCAGGTACTTTATTACATGTTGCATACTTTGTCATCATTTGAAAACTGTCAGGTACTTTATTACATGTTGCATACTTTGTCATCATTTTGAAAGCTGTCGAGTACTTTATTACATTTTGCATACTTTGTCATCATTTGAAAACTGTCAGGTACTTTATTACATGTTGCATACTTTGTCATTTGAAAACTGTCAGGTACTTTATTACATTTTGCATACTTTGTCATCATTTGAAAACTGTCAGGTACTTTATTACATGTTGCATACTTTGTCATAATTTTGAAAGCTGTCAAGTACTTTATTACATGTTGCATGCTTTGTCATCATTTTGAAAACTCGCATACTTTATTACATTTTGCATACTTTGTTATCCTTTTGAAAACTGTCAAGTACTTTATAACATGTTGCATACTTTATCATCATTTTGAAAACTGTCAGGTACCTTATTACATGTTGCATACTTTGTTATCCTTTTGAAAACTGTCAGGTGCTTTATTACATGTTGCATACTTTGTCATAATTTTGAAAACTGTCAAGTACTTTATTACATGTTGTGTACTTTGCTATCCTTTTGAAAACTGTCAAGTACTTATTACATGTTGCATACTTTGTTATCCTTTTGAAAACTGTCAGGTACTTTATTACATGTTGCATACTTTGTCATAATTTTGAAAACTGTCAAGTACTTTATTACAAATTGCGTACTTTGTTATCCTTTTGAAAACTGTCAAGTACTTTATTACATGTTGCATACTTTGTTATCCTTTCGAAAACTGTCAGGTACTTTATTACATGTTGCATACTTTATCATCATTTTCAAAACTGTGGACTGAACGAAAATCTTCAGTGAGGCAGGGAACAGTAAACAGTACATAACGAAGTGGTAGGGTAACTTGCTCACACACTGAAAAATAATTTCAGACCCATGACTGCTTATGACACCAAATCACCTGGCAGAAATGACATCACAGAGCACACAGAACAAGTTGGCTTTGTGTGCTCTGTGTTGTCATTTCTGCTAGGCGATATGGTGTTGTAAGCAGCATTTTTTGAGTTACGGGCTTGTAATTATTTTTCTGTAGTGGGAGCAAGAGTTCCTCTACAAAAATTGTCTCTGGGACTGACTGTTGGACGTTCTCTAAAAGCAGATAAAATCATGGTTTTGTTAGCCATAACTGGAAATTAGCTTTTAACTTTCTCTAAAATAGCTTTTAACTTTCTGTAAAATAGATTTTAACTTTTGCCAAAAGTTCATGTGCTTCTACGCGAGATTGACAATTGGGTTGACAGTAGATGTTTAACAAAATTGTTCTATTAGCAGATATTTTGTTGTTAAAAAAACCCAAAAAACTTTCAAATCATTCCAGTAATAAGCACCGTGTTGTCTTTAAAAGTGCAGGCACTTTGATGTTGCTAGTATATATAAGTTTAGAACTATTATTGAAGAATATATCTTTTATGATCAATATAAAAAAAAATGAACACATCGAGCATAGTCTGCCCCCAAACACTGAACATAATTCAATTGCAGACCTGTTCATCATTCACTTCAGGTGTCATGAATGAAACTTCAGAAGGTCTCATTGTGCCAGTACACTTTTTTATACTCCATTTCAGTCTGGAGACTGCTGAAACAACACTTTTGAAAAAATCCCATTGATGCAGTGTCACTAAGTTATGGAGAATGTGGCTGGCTTGATTGATAGATGGTTGCCCTTCATTGAATGAGTTCAGAATAGCACTGTACTGTTGTCGCTGTACTGGGCAGTTACGTTGCTGAAGGCAGTTGGTAAAAGGGGGCATAACTTATAACTTATGATGGTAAATAACTCAAGAAAAATAAATGTGATTTTAAGAGTTTGCATATGCTTGTGTGTGTGTGTGTGTGTGTGTGTGTGTGTGTGTGTGTGTGTGTGTGTGTGTGTGTGTGAGTGTGTGTGTGTGTGTGTCCTGCTCATATGTTGTGTTCAGTTGCTGGTTTAATTTTGTGTGAACCTTAGATTTTGTTTTTTAAAATCACTTTTGACATTGAAACAAATGTTTGATTTTACATCATGAGTTATTTGCAGACAAAATCTGAAATATGTTTTAATTCATAACTGACAGATCATTTCGGAGAGTTCATGAAGTATGTTCTGTTTTACTTATGTTGAAACTGATATTGGATTAATTCAACAAGATGGAACTTTCAGGGCATCCAGAGAGATAGATGCTAGAGCTAGTGAAATGTAAACATAGGTCCATCAGGTTTGGCGGTTGGCTATGTTCATATGTTGGATTATCAGTCAGGCAGCAAAAACTGGGCTGACACTGGTCTTGATGTTTGACAGTGGAGCTGTAGAAGTGGCGTCCATGATGATGAGTGTTGATGCCTTTGTGACACAAGTTGGGTCTGAAGATGACATCACGGCTACACACCAGCACGGCCATTAAAGGGCGGGTGGAGCTGGCCAGGGGACAGATCCTCAGTGTGGAGATAGACACACACCGAGAGACACCATGGAGATCTTTGACTTTCAGTAGGGAACTGTTCTTTTCTTCACTTGGATTATACTTACCTTTTTCTGCACTGTAATTTTTTTCTCTTTCTTTCTCTCACTCCTCTCTCTCACTGTCTCTCTCTGCACACACATGCATGCATGCATGCACACACACACACACACACACACACACACACACACACACACACACACACACACACACACACACACACACACTACGCACTTAGCCTTTTTTGTTTGAGAATTGTTATACTCTTGTTTCTGCTTCTTCTTTTGCTTTTGTTCATGATGCATTGTGTGAAAGTGACACAGATCATTATCAAATGATTTCCCCCAACAACAATGTCAGATCCAGATTCTTCATGGTCCCACGACACCCACATGAAGGAGCAGCAGATGATCAGGGCGAACCACAGGAGAAAAGCTGCAGTGGAGCAGCCCTGGCCAACATTGTGGGAATGGAGCTGTGTGCCACCCTCCTCCTTCCCTGACGCCTCTGCTGCAATCAGTGCCCCCTATTTTCCATTCACTGGTCCGACCTCCGTCAGCCTCGCCCTCCGCAAGCATGATGTGCATTTGGGCTACAGACTACTGGCCAAGCAGATCAAGGTCAGCCGACACTGCTCATGCTGCATGCCTACTTACGCATGCATATATGCACATATTTTCCTCATGCATGAGTAGACATATGCTGCCACTTTTTATTACACATACACATACTTATAAAAGAATTGAAATATAATTTCCTGTAGAATTATCATTTGGGGACTGTAGAATTATGCTGAAATCATAGTTGAAAGTAGTTGTGTTGATGGTTTTTAACGACTGACCTCACTGTTTTACTCCCATGTGAAACAAAGCGAGTCTGGTAATCACAGTGTTTTGATTATCTCTGTGTAGGTGTGTGTTGTGTATACAAGATAAACTTCTGATATTGATGCGTTCTATTTTCTTGGCATTCCTAGTGCCAGTATAGCCCAGCTTGGCAGAATGCTGAAAATTGATGAGACCTTTCCTGCTGTCTCACATGCAAAGATAACAGTGAATGGGTAAATGCCTCAGGCTTTGCAGTATACTTTCAGCCGTGTTTTGAATAATGCAAAATCTTTTCATAATATGTTAAAGTCTGATAATGTGTATTTTAAATGATGTTTCGTGCAAATATTGAGACTTTTTCCGAAAATGTTTAAGCCTAATGAAATGCATTTTAAATGATGTTTTATGCACATATTGCCACAGATCTTATTACAATTTGAAACAGTAAGTGGTACAGATATAAATGAATGATGTGAAAAGAATGCATAGTCATGCTCTTCAGGTACATTTTGCCCGGACTCGGGATGTTCAGATGCATTAAATGTCAACAAAGTCAAAAGATCTTCCCTCAGCATTCTCATTTTTCTCTTTCCATGATTTGTGTGATGTCTATGCTTTCACTTGCCTCTCTTGTTGTGGAGTGCTTTCTTCAAACTGAACTGTCCAAACAAATGCCTTCTCTCCACCAAGCATGGAACAACGCCACACATCAAGATTCTCATAAACAGTTAAAAGGGAATTTACTACTGGAAGGAAGTAGTTACTCGATATACTTACCTATCCAGACAAATCCCTTGTCTCTGCTGGGTGTGAACACTGCCATACATCAGTATTCCCATTAAAATTTTAAAAAAAAGAAGAGTTGGGAGCTAACTCTTTCCTTTAATCATCAAGCCAACAATAGGCTCCCTTAGTGAGTTCACCACATTTCTCCCTGAGTGACTGAAATCAGTTCTTACCCCTTTTCTGCCAAGCAGGATGAGGTGAGGATGTCCTAGTGTTTGGCCAGGTTAGTGTATTATAAAATTACTTTAGTAGTAAAATTCCTTTTCTTCATACTTATCTGCCTGAACAAATGCCTGGAATATTGAAAAGGATGGTGGGAACTCTCTCCTGAGAAACCAGTCCAATCCTCTGAATTATATATACATGAGGCTGACCACAACTCCAGCCCAGAGCTGGTGAGATGATATCGATGCTGAGTTCACAGATTATTTCTGTTTGGGTCTGCAAACCACTTACAAATACCATATTGTTTCCATGTTATAAGGAAAGCATCAGGCCAAAGATTATGTTCTTGAATGTAATTATTTTGATAAAACACTGTGTGATGATTCAGAGAGCCTTCAATAATTATACTTCTTCTGTGGTCGATTTTATTAGTTGAGTCAGATCTTCAGTCCTGTTGCCACGATGAACCCTGCAGTCTTCTCGGGGTCTTGACAGCTGCCCCAAAGCTGCATCTGTAGTTCTGCACCCTCTGGCCAGGTTTGGTGCCTAGAATGTCATGGGCTGGTTGGTGTTGGAGGGTTTGTTCGGGGGGGTTTGAGATCCAGTGCCTCATGGACATTTGTCTGTATGAGCAATCTGGATTCGGTTGAGGTGGCTCAGCATATAGCAGCGGCTGGCTCTCAGTCTGAAGAGGGTTGTTTGCTGGTGTCTCTGGAGTTAATGCATTGGATCAACACCACCACCGTCTGGTCTGGGTATTGGTTGTGAAAGATAGTTCTGCCCTCTCAGTGGATCACTGGGTCGTTGAACTGCTCCAAAATGCTGCCTGCCTTGGACTGAGCATCGGCCTTCTCATTTGTGGTTAGCTGACAGTGGGATGGAGTCCATTGGGGTAAATGGTGGATCATGTTGAAAGATTGCGAAGGGCTTTTTAATATGTTTTTCAGCTGCCGTTTGTTTCTGTTGCTCTGAAGTCCCAACAAGAGTGATCTGCAGTCAATGAAGAATGCAGAATGAAGAACGCGGGGGGCCAGAATAGCTCGGTTGGTAGAATGCTGGACTCGTGATCCTGGGGTTGCGGGTTTGAATTTTGGTACAGGGGGATTTTTTCCTCGGAGTTAACATTGGTTCTGACTCCATTCCCCATACAGTCCTTCGAATGAGACTATAAACTGAGGTTCCGTGTGTGAACACACGCAAAACATCTTGCACACACACAAAATCCCATCACCAACTTTTGGAAGAGAAGGCCAGTTTGGCCGTTGGTATGGATAACACGTTATACATAGCATGCACCTTCCCCAATGCTGGAGTATGGCTGCCTTAATGGCGGGATACAAAACGGTCATACATACAACACTCCATTGCCAGTCTATACAGTCAGCGTCCACAGGAGTATCAGCCTGCGTATGCAGAAGAAAGGAAAGAAGAAGAAAGTCTTGGGTGGTGAATTGTTTGACTTTGTGATCACTTGTACAGCACAGAGCAGAGCTGCTGACTTTGCTCTGTTGTTGGAGGACATTTTTCCAGTTAGAAAGGCTCTGGGGGTCAGTTTCCTATCAGTGTGTTTGATGAAGATGCCTGCTCCTCTGTTCTTTACTGCTCTCTCTGAGGATCTATCCATGAAGACATGTGTTCACTCACTGAAGTTGTGTTGGTCATCTGTCATCTGCAGCGCGAAAGCTTTCAGCAGAGGAGGGGTTTGGCTTTCTTTCCCATCTATGTCAAGAAGTTCCGTGGTGACCAAGACTTCTTCTAGATGGTCATCTGGCTCCTTAAAGGCAGGAAGCATTTACATTCAGGTCAAAGACATTGGCTGTTGAGGCTTTTGGAGAGGTGATTGAAAATTTTCCACTTCAGCCTATTCTTGGTGAGATTCTTTACTTTGGCATGCATTGGGTGGGATGGGAGGCACTATCTATGTAGACTTTTCTCACGTCTGTCTTCAAGAGGCAGGAGATTTGTGTATTTTTCCATTGTCTGGATGAGCGTTGTTTTCATCCCGCCTGTGATCAGCTGTAATGCTGCATTTTGAACTCTGCTCAAGTGACTTGTGTTGGGTTTTGATTCTGTCACCCAAGCAGTGCTGCCTTACTCTACAGTTGGTCTGATGCTTCCTATGTAAACATTGTGCGGGATGTTGCTGTTAGCTACCCACGAAATTCCTGCTAGCTTATTTATGGTGGCGAGCCTCCTGGTTGCTTCCTTTTCAATTTCTTTGAGATGGGGGTTCCAGGTAAGGCATTTGTCCAGTTTGTCCACTTCCTCTCTATTCAGTTTCAGTTTTATGGTGTCTGGTATCGGTGGCAGCAAGAACACTGAAGAAACTGTCTTGGTGGCATTTATTTCCACACCCCAGTCACATGCCCATCTTCCAGTGTGGTCAAGCGCTTCCCGCACTATGTGGCTAGCAGATGTGAGGTGTTCCCCAGCATTCCAGGCAGCAAAATCCTCAGCACAGAGGGTTTTGGAGGCATGAATCAATATACGACATTTTACCTTTTTCTGCAATGTAACTGACTATGAACCATTTTCTTTTTGCTGGCTAAGGACATATTAATTGCTACATTATGTATACATTTTACTATTAATTTCCTCTTTTTCAGACCAGTTCATCTATGATTACACAAGTTGCTGCTCTGGACACACCTGGTTCCAAAGTAGATCGCGCCATTTCCATTGGTTATGTGGTCAACCTGAAAGCCAAGACGCTGGAAGCAGATCTTCTGTCTCCTTGGAAAAAAGTATCGGCAAAAAGTAAGTGACAACCTGTTCCCCTGCAGTAAGACAAACAAGCAAAAATTACATCGGTTAGTCTAATATAATGGATGACTGTGAACACTTCTGATGCTATGTTAGGCTGAAAGGTGTTCACTCTGAAGGGCACCATCATGTTCCATCCATGTGACAGTCCCCATCAATTTGATGATACTGGTGACCCCAACAGAATCAAAACAAGGCCATAGAGTGGAGAAACAAGACAGAACTGAGGTCACCATGAGAGCAGGGCATGAACGGCCACAGAATCTGAGACTTTTATTTTTTTGTTGTTGATGGATGAGGCTGACGATGCTGAAGATGATGTTTCTGATTTGCATTATGGTCTGAGACTGTATGACAGGGCTGTTCTCTATGCTTGTTTTCATAATACATCCCAGTGTCAACCAAGCCTGAGAGTTGGTATGCAGAGTAAGTCAGGAAATTTGAGCAACACTCAGAGATGCATCCGGTAAAATGGATGAAACTCAGCTTTGTGGTCCCAGTCTTCCCGGTTGAGCCTATAGGGAACTCATGTTTGGGTCAGGGCAGAAAAATTTCACAAATTATGGCTCTGACGGGTATCAAACCTTTGACCTCCCAGCCGGTCATTTCATGTATTTGTACCGGCTGTATAGTAGACCGGCCATCGGCCATCGGTGTGCTTTATTTATATACATCCTAGGTTTTGCATTGTTAGCTGTGCCTGATAATGGTTCAGTTCATAGTCACTATACAGTATGTGTGTATGCACACAACATACACTGTGGGGAAATGTATTGTTTAGCAATGGTTGTTCACTGTGGAAAAGAGTTGTTGTCTGTATGTGTTGGGAAAAAAAAATAGAGAGATGAGCGTTAGAAAAAAAAAAACAACAACAAGGAAGCTGAAAAAGAAAACGGTGAGAGAGAGAGAGAAGAGAGAGAGAGAGAGAGAGAGAGAGACATGTTTTTGTTATGTTAATTCCAGTGTCATGGGAGAGGAACAAGAAACTACACAGGGCGGATGCTGCCATCACTGTTGACGCAGACAAAAGTACACTGTGCTGGTTCAGATGGACAGGGACGTCAGGATTTCCAAGGAAATAGTTGTCAAGGTAAAAGCTGTCACTTTTGGTGTGAATGTAAATGGATGTGTACCTAGGTGTCCACAAACCGTATTTGGCACTTTCAGAATAGGAGATTGATTTTACGGGCCGGTATGTCTTGTCCACATCTTGAAATGTTGGTACTGTATGTGAAACTGTTGGAGAAGGTCAGAACATGTGGCCAGAATATGTTAATTCCAAGCCATGCAGTGACAGAAGATGTAGATCCCAGTGAATTATTTTATTTGGAAACATGAGGCAAGGGTTTAGGAATTTGCTGACACAGATTGTATCAATTGTGGTATGAAGCAAGTGATTTATTACATTTATTTCAGCATTTCTGTACTCATTGAGTGCCACACCAGTTTCTTCTTCTGTAATATTTGCCTAAGGATTTGGGATGGTAAAAATTGGATCGAAAAAAATTCCAGCTCGCAAATTATTGAATAGATAGTATCCTTTCATCTCTTATAAAAATAGACACTTTGTATTTCACTTGCTTGTAACAGTTTTGTGAATAATTTGCAAGGAAATTGAATAAAAACAGTATAATACAAGCACTATGGAATGCCTGAAAAGAAAACAACAACATGGAGTTGTAAGTTCACCTATAAACCATTTTCTTAAGCTATAGATCATTTTCCTTCATTTGTCCTGGACTTTCTGTGTAAAGGACCAGTAGCTTGCAAGGCATCTGTACATACAAAAAAGTTTGAACTATCTGGTTAGTGAGCAATGTGATGCTGTGGCACAGAGGATGGTGTGAAAACTGAGAGGTTCCTGAACTGGATGCAACCACGAGGAGCATGGCTGAAAGGGAGATCCTACTCAGAAGAAGCAACGGGCTTGATGGACGATTTTTTTTTCAGACATTTTTTGGGGTAAAAGAGGGTCACTTGACAGCTCTCCCTAGAGATCTTGTTCAGAAGCTGGGTGTGGAGGGAGGGGGGAAGGGAAGACCTCAGTGAATGACCCTTTTAGCTGATAAGAGAGGGCATTAGCGGCAAAAGATTGAGGGTTGGAATAGGACACGCAAACATTAGAGGCTGGTTGTGTTGCTGGGAACTAAAAAGGTCAGTATGGGAATGGGGGTGGAGTTGGAGGGAGGGGTTGTAGGATGGGAGGTGTTTCCCAATTCAAGCATGTAGGGGGAGGGGGGAAGGAAGGGAAGGGAAGGATTCTCACTTGAGGCAGAAAATCTGAATACTGTTTTGACAGGAATCCAGAGTTTATGCCAGACCTGATACTTTTTTTTTAAGAGATTCGACCAGAACATTGAGCTTACCTAAGATGCATTATTGTAATGGTATCTGTGTTGCTGACTTACATTGCAGCTGAAGCCTTTCCTTGAAGTGAAGTCTGCTGACAACCAGCTGATGTCCGTGAAGGGAAGCATGGACTACAAGGAGAACAAGATGGTCAGGTCCAACGTGGTGATAGAAATGAAGGACGTCTTGAAGAAACCCATCTCTGTGGACTGTGAGTTTGAAGGGTGATGAAAATGGGCTAGAGCAGAGTTAGAATTATGATTAGCCATCAACGTTACTGAAAATACAATTATAAGACTGCTGTTGCTGTTGCGTGCGGCTGCTTTGCTGCTGCTGCTGCTGCTGCATCATGACTAAGCAGTGTAAGTCTTATGTCTGTTGTCGTTATGAAAAAGACTTAGCAGAGGTTTTTTGTTTGTTTGTTTTTTTTTTTTTTTTTGATGTGGCAGTTGAGGAGATGGAAAAGGGAAAACTGTCAATGTTTAATTGGAGCTTATGAAGTCCACTGATCTGTTTTTAATGGAGTGGATTTTTTTTGTTTTTGTTTTTGACTTGGTGCGCTGTCCCTCTGTTGGAACTGTTCCCCCAAGAATAATATGGATTGAAATATCTCCCAAGAGGACTTTTTTCACTCAATCAGAATGTCCCAGGGGCAACTAGGCAGTCATTCTTTCGGTCCCCTGGGAGGTGGCCCAATTGCTTTAAAAAAAAAAAAGAAAAGCTGCTTCTTCCATGAAAAGAAAGGTGATTGACCGCTTACAATACTCAGGAACAAATTGCTTTCTCAGATGTGTTACTGCTCATGTATGATAAATTTGATCAGTGTGAATATGTAATGTGTGTTTTTTTCTTATAGACAAATATGTTTTTGGGGTGTGTTTCTTTGGCTGTTTTTATATGCATAGTTTGTTCAGTGCATTTTAGCTTGTATATGTGTATCATTGAGATGAAGAGTCGAGTAGAAATGTGTATGTGTTGTATGCATGTATTAATTATCATTATTATTCTTTTGATTATTATTGTTATCATTATTCTTATTATATTATTATTATTATTTCATGGTCATTGTAAAGGAACTAGAGCAGTTTTCTGTTTTTTGTGCTATCTAAATGTCCATTATTGTTATCATTATTGATTCCAGAGGTCTCAGAATAGGGAAGGAAGTGCCAGAAGCTTCAACTGTCTCATGATTGTTTCAAGCATTTTGATTGGTTATGATATGTGAAGGTTCTTGACCCCTATAGGAAGTTCCATGCAATTCGAATGGTTGTGTTATGTCACAATTCTTGAACATACTAAAATGCTTGACAATTAGTCATTGGTTTTCTCACCCCGTGATTCCTTACTTTCAATTCTATAATCTGTAAATCAGTGAGAGAACGCAGAGAGAGAATTGAAAACAAACATGAATAGTAGATGAGAGATGAATGTTGTGAACACGTTGAAAGTGAAAGCGTTTTAGAAGACGCAGTCTTGTTTTGAAACAGTGACAATGGTCATTGAATTTTGATTTGAGAACCTTCTGCTGTAATGAAAGACTTTTTACCAGAGCTGAGGTTTTCTCAGTCCAGATCCCTTCACAAAAAAAAATCAGGATCAACTCTTTTAAACAAACCTCTGCTCAGCGTCGACCTCACTGAAGTGTCAAATAACAGGAGTCTGATTCTTCTTAGTGGTAACATGACGCAACACTAGGCATGCTTGGTTTGATCATGTGTTATATATTGTTCTCAAATGAACAAAAATTTTACCAATAGTTCTGTTCATTTTTCTTAGAGTGCATTTGAAATGGAAAACGAATTATTTTTCTTGAATTCTCAATGGAAATCTGTGGCTCTCCTGCTGCTTTGAAGGTATGTATTCTCTCTGTGACAGACACCCTGATAATGAAAGGTCGTGACGGGAAGATGCGCTACAAAAACAGTCTGAAACTGTCCTCACAGTTTGCGACAGTCAAGAGCTCCTTACAGCCTTTGTGGGCTCCTTCACTGCTCAGAAGAAGGCTGCTTTGCTAAAACTGCGTTCCAGGACAGACTACCATCTTCACTCCTGGCCCAGCATCAAGAGAAACACCATCACTCTGGGACTCAAACTTCACGACCGCAGCACACAGCCGCACTCAGAAAATATGGTGTCAGCATGTATGTAAAGAACACCTTCTTTTTCCCTTTGAGAGTTCTTCGTACCTCGGAACTGTCATGGTTTCTCTGTTATCATAGCATACATGTATTACATAGACTGTAGTGAATTTCTCAGAAAATATGGCGTCAACATGTATGTAACGAACACATTTTTTTTTTTTTTTCCCTTGGAGAATTCTTCGTACCTTGGAACTGTCATGGTTTCTCAGTTATCATAGCATACATGTGTTACATAGATTATAGTGAATTTCTCAGAAAATATGGCGTCAACATGTATGTAAAGAACACACTTTTTTTTTTTTCCCTGGGAGAATTCTTCATACCTTGGAACTGTCATGGTTTCTCTATCATCATAGCATACATGTGTTACATAGATTGTGTAGTTAATTTAAACGGCATAGATGAATTACATAGATTGTAGTGAATTTAAACAGCCGGGGGAGGGGAAGGGGGCTGAGGCCTTGCCACAGGACTGAGAGTGGTCCTCTGCCCCAAGCCACATACCAAACCTCTTGCCGGGGATTTTTTGCCCCGACCAGCTCTTTCCAGAGTTGAGTTTGTTACAGGCTCAGTTGAAACCACACAGTCGAGTTTCATCCACTTTGTGGATGAGTCTCTGACAGTGTTGCTTAAAATGTCCTGACCAACACTGCAGGTCTCTGTATCTCTCGGGCCTGGTTGACTCCTGGATATACTATGAAAGTAAGCATACAGTACAGTCCTGTCATGCAGTCTCAGACCAGAATGGAAATCTATAGAATCATTTACATTATCCTTTTTCTCTCTGATCAGCAAAAAAAAAAAAAAAAAGCATTTCAAATTCTGTGGCCCTTCATGCCTTATTCTCATGGCAACCTCATTTAGCAAAATCACTATTCATGTATGCATTCACATCAATTCATATTGTTTTCAACATGGAAAAAATTCCTGTAAACGTAGGCAAGTAATGGGTGTTGTTGTTATTGTCGACACAAACACAATTTTTTTTGCGCAAACATTAGATAATTCTGGGAGTGGGAAAGTTAATGACATGTTCGTTGATGTGCAGGAATCTTGATTCCAAGCAAAACCCTGGGGCCAATTTGCTGGTGAATGGAGAGGTGAGCCACAAGAAGACACTGACTAAGGTGCAGGTGAACATACGCCACGGAAAGAACGTCAAACTGAAGGCAGACAAGAACAAAGCACTGGTTCTTGCAGGCATCGTGGCCCACAAGGTGTCTGACCCCCAGGCTGTGGTCAGCTTTGACTTCAAAGCTATCTATCCGGACATGGTGAGGCTGTGTGGATTACTGGCACTGGTGTACAGGGATCTGTTTTTACTGTATTTTCCATGCGCGTTCATCGGCTCACAGTAGCAGTCTGTGTCTGATTGTGCGTCTGTTCCTTTGTTTTTCTCTGTCTATTCTCTCTCTTTCTCTCCCTCTCTCTCTCTCTCTCTCTCTCTCTCTCTGTTTTACTGTATGTCCATGCACATCGCTCACGCTCATTCTGCGTGTAATTGTTTTTCTCTTCCTTTGTTTGACTTCATTCTCTCTCTCTCTCTCTCTCTCTCTCTCTCTCTCTCTGTTTTACTGTATGTTCCTATGTCCCTGCACATTCACCAGCTCACAGCAATATTCTGTGTCTGGGTGTGTTTCTTTTCCTTTGTCTCTCTTTGTCTCCATCTATTAATTTCTCTCTCTCTTCTTCTCTCTGTTTCCCTCTCTGTCTCTATCTCTCTCTCTGCAGTCACTCCTACCTGTAATCCCATGTACACTGTCCCGTGTGTGTATCTTTTCTGTCTGTTCCAAGTTTCCTTCCTTCTCTCTTTCTCCTTCCCATCTTTACCAACTGTTTGTTCATCCTGTCAGACTGTCTGTGAGTCTACTTTCATGTGTCTTACGCAGGCTATAGAGTATCAGCTGAAAGGGAAACACGAGCACAGCAAGAGGTCCCTTGAAGAATACCTTACTTTCCGCTACGCCAAAGGCAAAAGTGTGGATGCTCACATGAGACTGTCCCAAGCAAAGAAAAAAAGGTCTGCTACGTTTGATTTGTCGTATCCAGCTGAAAAGAACTATGCAGCTCGGAGTGTCAAGATCAATGCTGATCTTACAGAAAAGGTATGTAGTTTGGAGATTCTTTCTTTCTTCTCTTTTTTTTTGGGGAGGGAGAGGCTTTATTTGGTGGCCTTTAATATAAAAATTTCATGCACAGATACACACTTAAGATATGAAAATTGTCAAGATCAGTAATCTTACAAAAAAAAGGTGTGTGTGATTTTTTTTTTGGTGACTGGCTTATTTTGGTGGCCCAGAGTATAAAATTTTGACACACAGATACATACACACACAGATAGAGATTTCACACACACACACATACACATACACACATGCACACACACACACACACACACACACACACACACACACACACACACACACACACACACACACACACAGTGCTGTTTTCAGGGTCTTGTGAATATGTGCAACAAAACTATATGTATATTCATATACTTGGTATTGTGGTGACCCAGAGAGACCACAATTTAGAAACTGGAAAGCTTGAAGGTGCGCTGTTTGCCTCATTCAGAAACAACATTACACAGTAATAAAAGATACAAAATCCAACTTAAAAATGTCTGAAATGTTCTAGAATATCAGACAGCATGTTTTGAAAATTTCGAATTAATGACAATGTGCTCATTTTTGTTAACGAATGTTCCAAATATTATTACCAATGCATAAATACTATTGATTATACTTGTCATGTATTTTTTTTTTTTTAAACCAAGTTGTCCTTTGTCTTCTGAGAGAACGAGAGAGAGAAAGATTGTTTAACCAAGTTGTCTGTTGTCTTTGAGAAAAAGAGAGAGAGAGAGATTTGTTTAACCAAGTTGTCTTTAGTTAGAGAGAGAGAAACGAATGAATGAGTGGTAAGATAATGATATACTCTCTGTGTGCAGGATCCAGACCATCATGTCCTGTCAGCTCTCGTGTCCCCACAGAGGGAGAAAAGCACTCCTTTGTGGTGTCCTACAAACAGCCCACACACAATTCTGTGGAAATCTCCAGTGATCTGAGCATGCACGAGCGCAAGCCCATCAAACTGGACCTCTCTGGCAATTTAGCTCTGCAAGACATGAAAGGCCAAGGCAAGCTGATCGCTGAGGGTAAAACGTACCTACTGACCTATGCCTCAGACATTCAGAAAGACAAGTATGCCAACCTGACCGTGACCGTTGTCCACCCTGACCGACGAATTGAGCTGTTGATCGAAGGAGGCAGGGACACCCAAGAGATGGTGAAGCGTGGCAAAATGCATGTCCTGTGGGATGCAGACAACGATCGTAGCCAAAAAATGGGAGTTACTGTGGAGATGGCTGACAAGATCAATGTCGAAGACCTGAACTTTGGAGGTATGTTTGAAGTATTTACTCCTGTCAATGAATACCAACACATGAAAGGGGAACTGAGGTTAGAGAACAGCCAAAAACGGATCCTGGCCATAGCAGAAACAGTGTTAGGCGACCAGGAGAAGGAATACTCGGCCAAATTTTCCCTGTCGAAACCAGTGACCAGGAACAGTTTCCAGACCCAAGTGTGGCTTAAGAGCCCTCATGTGTTAGTCCGGCACGTGGAGCTGAAGGCTGACCACAGTTTTGAGGACTCGGGCAAGCTGTCTAGCGACGTGAAGGGCACCTTCAACAGACACACCGTGCAGATGGGCGTGTCAGGCAGCAGGACAGGGGACCTGGTGGTGCGGAAAGTGGAAGCTCAGGCTTTCTTTAAGTCCTCTCTGCAGGGGGCTGAGCATTTCCGTCTAACCTTCAACCACAGGGACAGCAGTGGCCGTTACAACTCACAGGCTGTGCTCGACGCCAATGGAGACCAGTACTCTGCCATCATGGAGGCTAACATTCAAAAGGTTGAGCACATGGTGAGTGGATTAACCGA
>JADBJO010000201.1:90000-180000 GCA_016801955.1 Conus betulinus
CATGCAGTCACAGAATTTATACGCATGCTGCCAACTCTCCCAAATGTTTCTGGAATTTCCCTATTACCAGACATCATTCCTGAAATCCCTAAGTTGGTCTAAATAGCCAGATTTTCTACTTTTTTAAACTATGGATCTTGGGGATCATTAAAAAGAAACAACTGATAAAGTATTGCAGAATAAAGCCCAATGAAGTTTTATGAATTTTGGCATCGTTATGTTGTGGAAAATGAATCTTCAATTTAAACATCCACATTTGTCAGCTGAAACAGTAAGGGTTCAAAACATCCATTCAAAAACCAGACTGCCCCCTCTTCAGCCCATCCCACCCCCCCCTTCAACTCCTGCTTCCCAAATTTGAGTCCTGAAGGTAGGCAGCTGTGTATAGGCGCACACTCCCGTTGTTCTTGTTCCTATAATACAAGGCTTACTAACTGTTAAACACGTTTGAGGCCATGAGCTGTGCCATTCATCTCCGTGGAAATGAGCTCCTTTAGGAAAATCCTTGGCATCTTGTATAAGCATCACATCACTAGCATCGAAGTTCAAGCATGCATAGAACAGGCTATTGGTCCTAAGACACCCTGACCACAGTGAAAAAAAAAAAAACCAGATCAGAGAAAGTTTGGTTGTGCCATCTTAAAGTCTGTGAAAGAGACTCACGGAAGCTTTTTCCTGTTCCCTTTGAGACTGAGGGCTTGGAAAAGGTGACAGTTTCCTGCACAGGAGATAACCTTTTCACCCCTGACATAGCAACTGACTATGTCACCTTCCCAACCTGGCATGTTTTGACTGTTCAACTGGAAAACTCTGGGTGCTTTACTCAAGCTATCCAAACTCTAGGTTGGTACATGAAATGTGCAGACAGTGACTGACTTTTCAGTGTAATCAACATGCCCTAGTCTAGCGGTCTGTCTTGTAATCAAAGACAGTCAAGATTTGACAGGGTCATAGTAGAACACGTTTTCTGCAACTGTGTTAATTTAACAGGATTTTGCATTCATAGTGGAAGAAGAGTATTCTGCAATTAACATTTTCTTTTTTGTGTGTGTGTGTATGTGTGCGCATGCATTCGTGCATGTGTATGTGTGTGAAACATGTAAATGGTTACTGGTACACTGTTTTCCCCATTTAACGTCATTTTTTTTTCAACTCATTCTGTCGTAGGTATGAAGCGGAAGTCCTATTGCGTGGCCCTTGGAAAGAATGGGTCTGAACACATTTCCAAGCTGAAAGTGAATTATGCCACAGTGCGTTCAGGATATGATCTGTCTGCCAATCTACAGCTAGATGGAGACACATATGACTATCACAAGACACAAAGACAGACAAATGTTGCCATGGAATCAACTACAAGTTTGAAAATGAGCAGGTTTCCACAGTACAACTATCAGCACAAGTCCAGCATAAAATATGCAGACTTTCCATATATGGTTTCAATAGAAGTCCAAGTGGCCAAAAAACCCATGCTGAATCTGGATGTGGAAATAGAGAATCCCAAAGCCAGTAAGTATCTGTCCACCGGCAGGATTATCTTTGCTCTGGAAGACTCAATGCAGAACATAGCCATTAGCACACAGCATGAGAAAAACAGACGGGGTCAGTGGATCACCAGAGGAGACATAGAGTATGAGATTGGAAAAAAGATATCCTTCAGTTCAGTTGTCGATGTAGACAAGAGAAAAAAAGTGATCAACATGGAAATAGACACACCTTTCGATGAGGCACGAAACATCAGATTGGAGTACTCACATTCAGGGAACATAAAAGAGGATTTCATGGCTACATGCAGTGTAAGTGTTGACCCACTGTTTAACACAGTCAAAACAAAAATGTCCTGGAGCAACCAAGATCGGTTCCGAGGGAATCTAAGAGTGGACACGCCTTTCGAAGAACTTCGGCATGTTGAATTGAAGACTGAAAGCTGGAAGGAAGGTAACAAACGCCACGCAATGCTGGCAGTGGAGCATTCGCCTAAACAGCTGTACAAGCTAGACACAGTCTACAGTTACGCTTTCCCTCATGATATGGACATTAAACTGAACATTACTACACCGCACAGAGAGTTGCCTTCCTTGCACAGCCACATAGGATACCAGTATTCTGAAGCTGACATGGCTGCAGTTTTCAAGGTCAGCAGTCCTGCTGTTCAGTATGATGAACTCTCACTCAGCTTCAGCAACGGAAAACTCCAAAGTCATTTTCACCCAAGTGGACACTGTGATTGGGTCATGGAATGCATGGAGCAGCCATGCAGAAGTGAGCTGGGACCCAGAGATTGAAGGTTTGTTCAGTGTTGAGAATAATGGCGAAGGTCGTCAGAAAGTGCACCTGCTCCTGAGTCACAAGGGGCACACATGGGAAGACTTCAGGACAAAAGCCAGTTTCAAAATGAACGGCGACCGATTAGAATCTGAGGTCGCATACTCCAACAGAGATGGCCAGCGTGGTTCATTTATGTTGGCCACACCAGATCCTGACATCGATTTCTTTCAAGCATCTTTCTTCAAACGTTTGACAGAGGACACAAGTTCGAAGGACGATTTACTGTTCAATATGGAGAAGCATCCAAACCCTATGACTTAGGTCTGATGACTACCTACTCGGATGACATGATTGCTTTCTCCACTGACCTCAAGACTCCTCACACAGAAGACCTTGGTATAGAAATTGGCTTTGCACAAAAGCGACGAGTAGAGATGAAACTTATCGCAATTTATGGGGCAAATGATAAACTCAACATGCTTGTCAAGTATAACATAAGGAAGGAATTTTGGAACGCTGGAGGAGAATTTGAATACATGGTGCAAGGATCGGGACGCAACATAGGATTTGTATTTAAGAGAGATGGTCCCTTGGATAATCTGAAGTGCTCATGCACTGCAAAGTATATGGGCAAAGAAGTCAGCCTGGACACACACTTTCAAGATGGGGAGAAAAAGACAGGTCTTCTTGAAGTCCGCTCAAATTTTGAAGACTACACTAATCTGGCAGCTTCATTTAACCACAGTGGGAACGATGAAAACTTTCAAACTGCCATTCATCTCAGATACAGAGATGACAAAGAAGCAAGAGGAAGTATCGATTTTCAACGCAACAAGTGGAAACGCATGACATTGACCACAACTTTAAACCTTCCTTTAGAAGAATTTCAAGAAAATAAGTTCACTTACCAACACATTTAACCGTAAAAACAAAGTGTCAGCAGAAGGCAGTTTGAAACTGGGTGCAGCACAAGCCATCGATGGAAAATTGGATTTTGTGGACAATGAAAAGCTGACTGTGGCGGTGACGGGCCCTTACAAACATTTCAGGTCTTTCACTGCCACAGGGAGCTATGATAAGGCCGACAAGAAGTTAGAAGGAGATGCCGTCATAAATCTGTCCAATCAGCCACAGCCTATCACTGCTACGTACATGGTGAGAGCGGGTATCTGGCCAGTCATGGTCAATGTGAAGGCACAGACGCCATTTGAGGCTGGGAGATCATAGAACTGACGAGCACCCATGACGGAGTTTTGACAGACTTCACCAGCAGCTGTTCTCTTACAGCAGAAGCTGTTGGCACAATTCAGAGTGAAATGCTTTGGGCCTACACATCTCCATCCTCACTGACTGGTGACTGGACATTGTCCAGCTCCATGGAAGGTGCAGAGAACCTCAAGCTGTCCCTAAAGAATACTCAGTCTGGAAATGAATACGTCTCCCATCTGGTCGTAGGCTGGGAGTTGATGAAAGAAATCGTTGTTGATACAAACATTCAGCTAGATGACAGAAGGTTCTCCAATGGGTATAAGGGAAGCTTTGTTATGACCAGTCCTTTACCTGAAGCATCCCAGTTCAGTGTATCCTTTGACCACAGTCACGATGACAACAGCATCCAAGATTCAGTTGTGGCTCACTTCAATGACCAAAAATACCTAGATGCTGACTTCCTGTACAATGTTGGTGATCGACGTGTAGGCACCATGGTATTCCGAGAGCCAAAACCAATGGAATTCAAGATCGGAGGGGAGTACACGGAAAACAAGATGGAGGGAGAACTGAAACTCAACTGGGACAAACGGGACCCTGAGAAGAACATCCATCTGATGGGAGACTACACAGACTACACCGACCGTTTCGGCACAGATACTAGCATGAAGGTACATTGTAACTGATGTTTGTCTGTCTGTCTTTGCAGTAAGCTTTGTAGGAGTTGGTGTAACATTTAAGGTGCTGTAGTTTGTAGTAGTACCCCTCATTCATGAGTTTGAAAATTTCACTGAAAAGGGTGTAAAAGGAGCAGTCTTGAATGGGAGGTTGGGAAAAGGGAGGTCATTAAACACATAGATATAGTGAAGACACTGTGTCCCAGTTGGAGAGAAGGGTTTTCACCTGGCTCATTGTTCCGCTGATAGATATATGTTTAACATTTTTGCCATGCCAAAAGAGTCCCATACATTATCATTCATGTATATTGACCTCTGCAGATTTTGCGTACGGTGATCCTAAATTGCTGCATTCCTGATTATAAACTGTTCATATTCATTAAGACCTGGATCTGTCCCACATCAAGGATTTTTTTCTTGTTTTTTTTTTTTTTTTTTCTTTGCTGTTCCAACCTCTGCGCCACCTCAGAGGCAGTGCACCCATGCCGCTCATTCCAACATCCCGTCCACAGCCATTACCCGGTCGGTCGGCCCCGCCACAGCCCCGGCATCAGCCATCCACAGGAGGCAACCCACCGGAGGAGACACTGCACTGCTGACGAGTCACTTCGGTGATGTTCAGTGGCGCCTGTTCTGATCTAACATACGCAGGACACCACCTACTAAGCCCCCTACTGAGGACAATAATTGCTTGGTTACGGAGCCGGTGTGAGTGAGCTGTCCCTCCAGAGGGGCCACCATGTCCATCCAACAACAGCCCCCATGGACTCGCTGATACCGGTGACCCCAACAGAACAAAACCAAGGCCACAGACGTGGAGAGGACATCAAAATTGAGGTCACCATGAGAGCAGGGCATGAAGGGCCACAGAATTTGAGATTTTTTTTTTCACATCAAGGATTTTATACTTTGGGAGTTGTCGGTTAGCTGACAGTGTTGCAATTGTGTACATGTTTAGCATGATGCCACATTAATCTGTAAGATCTTCTGTAAACTGCTGGCAGTTTCTTTGGCCTGTGCCCAGCAAGACACAGCTGTGCAAAATGTTTTTGTGTCACATGAATGCTGAATGTGTTGGTATATGTGTGCATGCCTTTGTATGTGTGCTTGTGTCTCCATGCCTTTGTGTGTGTGTGTGTGTGTGTGTAGATTGGCTTTTCTATTTATCTGTGTGATGGTGTGGAGGGGTAAGGGATGTGCAGGTGAAGACAGGTAGATGGTGGTAAGTGCAGGAACCAAGGGACAGCAGCCAGTCAAGAAGATACAGTGGACGAAGCAGTTTTTTTTTCTTCTTTATTCTCCTTCCATAAGCAGCTCAGACCAGGAACACTGCCCTGGAGCACTCTCACTCAGCGCACTGAGCATGCTCTCTGCCTCTCACACCAGTTGCTCAAACCAGAGGACACTCTCTGGGGCAACACTTGGGGACACTCTGGGGAACACTCTCTCTCTCTCTCACTGAGCACTCTGAACATTCTAGGCAACACTGCTCTCTCACACACACTGCGCCTCTATATATACAGCGCAAACCTGACCGCAAAGCAGACAAGACAGCACAGCACTCAAAATGGGCCTCGCGAGACAGTAAATGACAAAATTTGTGCTCACTGTCTCAGCTTCTGTGTTGTCTAGTTCACCGCCTGTAAAGTATCCAAACATATGTGATATTGATGAAAACCTCAGAATCCAAGGAATAAAATGCAATAAGTCATATTTCACAATTCTGAGGCTGCGTAAAATTATTCATGATGAAAGTCAGAGAATGAACCAACTTTTAACGAGTTTACTATGTCATATTTTCCTCTATTTCAATGAAAAATACCAAACAGCATGAAATAATTTTGTAATGAATGAATAGCTGGCATTTCGCTCTTTTTATACATATGAATTTCATTATCCAAGATGCCGTCTGAGCGGAGAACTTTTTGTGTTAAAATTTGATCGGAAACACAACTTGCTTTCATCACCACATGGCTGTCACCATGTGCTTTTGAACGATTTTCGATAAAATGTTATTCTGTTGAAATGGTCGATTGGATGATGATTTTTATACATTTTTAGTAGCATCGATGATAGAAATAGAGTCATTAAAAAGATTTCGATTGGGAAGTCCGAATTTCATAAAATGACAATTTAGATCAAAACACCGACAATAAACAAAGAAGGCAACCTGCTCAAGGGAGCGGCGCCATCAGTCATTTCGTATAGTTGCAAGCTTGTACAGAAAAGATCATAGGCATGCAATATATGAAAAGAGAGCTTATGAGCTTTACTTTCAATGCGCGTTCTCGGATTCTTTGGATCCTCTCATACTTTTTGTGAAATCAAGAATTCTTTATGGTTTTCAGACAATTCAAAATAGCGCCAAGATTAATTGTGCAAAATACCAGTTTTAAGAGAAAATATGGGCTTCTCAGCCCAACATGGTTATAATGAATAGAGTACATTAATTTTTTGTGACTTCAGCGACATATATACAACTATGTAGGTTCTGAGGTATTCATAATTTAAAGAGTTTAAACAAAGAAAATTGAGATCAATCAATCAGGGGAGGTAAGGGGGAAGATAACTCATGAACAGAATATCTCGTCTATGATGGGTGACCAAGAAATATGCACTGTTAGCACCCAGCTACATCTGTTTATTTATCTATTGTCCATTGGGGGGGGGGGGGGGGGGGGGTGGGGTTGTTTTTGTCATTTTATGAAGTGAACATAGCCTTACATATATAGCCTTACATATCTACAACATAGACCTGTATGTTTTGTGAAAAAAAATCTAAATAATTCATTTTCCACTCTTGATTCATGATTAAGCAACCAAAACCCATCAGTCACACATACCCCTCCAGTAAATCGGTCAACTGTCCAGCTTGTGAACGGACTGGTCACTCGGTCAGTTCTGTTGCCTTTTCCAGGTGTGGGTTGTTCACCCTACACGCACGATGGGAATGGAGTACCTGATGAAGAGGGCTGACAAAGAGTTCCAGAATGACTTCCTGCTGACCTGGGACAAGGCGTCTGGTCACACGTTCTCCTATGTCATCAACTGGACAGACAGGAGCTCACGCTACAGCTCCGTCTATGATGCTATGGTCAAAGTGAGTCATACGGGAAAAGACACAGAATAGAGGGCTTTTCAAGTCAATGTTGTAACAGTTCTAGTTACGGTAGAGGCAATAAGCTGCATGAGCCTTCTGAAAGATTTGAGGAAAACTTCTTCTTCTGGGTCTGATATGGAAGTCTGTCCTCACTTTGCAGACATAGAAAAAAAGATTTTTATGCATAATGCCCCAGTGTGAATTTTTTTAAATTCAAGTAACAGATTTTTAACCTTTTAGTGTAGGAGAGTCTATATTTGTTTATAAGTAAGTTAGTTAGGGAGGATTTCATTTGTTTATGGTAACAATCACTCTTTTCAATGATTTTGAAGTGTTTAACAATTTGATTTTCAGCCTGCTATATTTACATTATAAAAAAACAAAAACAAACCCCGTTTCAGCAGGCGTTCTTCTTAGCTTCCTGTGTAGACAAAAATAATATTATAATCCTGAAATATAGTAGTCCTTAAAGAGTAACAGTCTTGATATTTTTAATGAATGCTGTTCCATAGTAATCTAGATTTTCAAGAAATTCTAATTCTAATCTATATATACCGTCTACGGTCATTGGTTTTGAAATTTTGCATACATCAAAATGTAGGGCAAATATGTATTTTCTAATATCTGGAACATTTAAAACCACTTTGTTATTCATTTTTGATGACAGTGTTTTCTGCTGGATTAATTTTACTTTTTATTCACATTAGAAACCAGAATATGCAGTGTGTGTTGGACAGGGTATGTCCACTGAAACCAACGTTTTTTCATGATGCTGTGCAGGTTGGAGTTCCAATGCGCAGTGTGCAGGTGGATGGCATGTACAGCAACACAGGCAGAGTGGATGCTGCAGAGGGCTCCATCATGTGGATGCAGACAGAGACAAGAACATGAAGGTGGGGATGAAGGGACAACTGGAACGCGTGGCAACTCCAACAAGATACAGCTGGGTCTGGATCTGCCCTTTGTTAGCAAGGTTGGTTAGTTATTTTTTTTTTATGTTCTTAACACATTCCTACTGACAGCTCCATCTGCACTGCTGAGCTGACAGCCTTGGTTCTGGCTCTTTAACCTTTTCGCGACGCACTGTGCAATAGTGACGGCAACTCTGTCGACCCATTCACGTCGAGCTGTGCCCTGGTGATGGCAGCACTGCTTACTGCCCGGACGTGCCATGCCTCCGTGACGACACAACTATAAAAAAATTCCCATGTTCTCTTGTCTACCGTCTAGGGGATGCAGCTGCCATAGATATTTAGAGCAGGGTTCTAGCACTAGAAGGGCAAGTTTACATGCACTAGCGATGACCTTTGTGACCCCAGAGTAGTCAGAACAAAGAGACCTGTCTGGCACTGGAAGGCGCATGTGGAATTTCCTGCTTCACTAATATATCGGGCAGAAAGAGAATGACATGTGGTTTTAGAACTGGTTCAGCAAAGTGTTCAGAAAATGAAGGGTGAAACATGTACAAGTTTATATCAAAAAGAATCTGAGCTTGATTTATTTGTTCTGTGTATTTAATAGTTTTATAAGTTTTTTATCATCTGAAGCCAAACAGTGAAAAGTGTGTACTGTGTGCAATGATTTAATTTTGTTTAAAAAAAAAAAAAAAATTCACTTGGATTACACGTATTGAATACCTCAGGCTTTTTCTACATCTGTTCAAAGTAAGAGCGGAGTTTTATGCCCCTTTTCTTCCTCATTTGCTGTTGTCATACTAACCAAACAAACGTACAAAAAACTGTGCTCTCCTAAGTTTTACTTATGTTGTTTCTGTAACAGTAGTGTTGCTATTTTACTCAAAATGTATTTAATTCTATGCTTATAACAAAGTTCGCGCTTTACCCTTTCCGTTGATGTATAACAATTGCTTGTTAGGTTTATATAAGGAGACATAAAATAAAACAAATAAAGAAGTGTGAAAATCGCACGTCTGCAACGGTTGTAAGCACGTGTGGTGCACGCACATGCAGGGAAGCGACGTTGCTCTGCCGCGCCCGTCTGGAAAGTATAAATGGTCTCTAAATCAAAACATTGAGACTTATTCATTCTGTTGGACTCCCTTTCTACTTTGAAGGCCATTGCTGGCCATACCCTCAAGCACCCATACTTGCTGAACCTCTCTGAAATCCGATGGATACATTTATAGTTTGTGCTTGGGTCCCCAGCCATCAACATTTGAGACATTGAAGTGGCCGATCAACTTGCCAAGAATGCCACAAGTCAAGAACTGAAAAGATTCTTTACCCCGCACACTGACGAAACCCAAAGCTCAAACTTATGTCAAAGGTGCATGACAGCAAAGTTATCACGGTAAATAATGTTGAGTTGTGGCATCATGCAAATGTCATACTGAATGCATATTTCATAGTGCCATTGCAAGAGAAAATAGAGTCTTTGAAAATTTACTTATTATTGTTTTTCTGTTCATTTATGTTTTTTGTGTTCATTTTGATTTTTTAAAATGGAGTTTGTTGTATGCATCTTCAGGTATGATATGGTACAGCATACTGTGGTATGATGTAATAAAAAAAATGAAATGAAATACGTAACATGATACGTAAAGACACTGTTGAAGTGAAAAGAAAAAACAAGCAATTTAAACAAATTCATTCCAATATTCAAATATCTGTTTCAAGGACGACAGATTGTTTGATATACTAACAGATCTATTAAAGAATGAATGGATGGATCATAACTGTACGCTGTGGCTCAATCATAAATTAAAGTTTTTTCCCAAAAGAAAAATGTGAGTGTTTCATGATTATCGATACTAGTTCAATAACTACGTGTGGTCCCAGGAATATGCCCTGACAACAGAAGCAAGTGTCAACACGGGCAACACTGTGCTGGATGCCAGAACCGAATTCTCTTACTCAATGGATCCTCGCAAACTTCTCGTAGTGACCAGCCGCATTGACAAGATGTCCATTGGTGACAACTCCAACAACTACAGCCTGGCCCTAGGCCTTGTGCACCCTGCCACTAACCTTGACATCCAGACAACATCCCATGTGGGTTACTCACGCACTGGTAGCTCGATAGGAACCAACATGGCGTACACAACATCAGGCGGGGCAAAGAAGACGATAGAGCTTCGTGTCATGTTGACAAGCTGAGGAAAGTGATGGGGATCGAGGTAAGATTATTTGGTGGACTGTTTAGAAAATTGATATGTTCATTTGTTTGTTTGTTATTGTTGTTGATCTGTGCTTTATTGTTGATCTGTGTTCACATCCTTGGACTTTTAAACCCCAATTTAAGGCTTTGCCTCTTGCTGCAAACAGTATATGCAGAAAACCAGCAAAACATGGACTAAACAGCTGCCCAGCCAAAGAAATTTGTGGACAATATATGCAAAGGGAGGCATATACTTGGGTACAGGGGTATGTTGAATTTTTTTTTGTTTTTGGTCACAGTCTGGCCCAAGTGTGCGGGATGATTTCTCACATATCTATCGCCGTTTCGCTTTCACTTTTATTAACAACTTGCAGATGTCACACCATCAAATGCTGAATTCTCACAATTTTTCTGTTCTTAATTTTTTGGCACCTGATGTGTTGACTGGAAGTTACGAATACGACAGAAGAGCTAAAATCATGTGCCTTGAAAACTTCTGCTTGCAGCATGTTTGGCATAGCATTCAGTTAGCCTTCAAATACCATTCAAAGAAGCATTCAAGAATTGTTTTTCAAAGACAGCGGCTTTTAAGTTGGGAACCTGGGCAGAAATTTACAGAATGAAATTCAAGTGCTGAATGAATGGGTGTTGGATAAATGAAAGAAAGAGACAGTCTGAAACAATCCTGGACTTATGGCAGAATAAGCCAAACGAAAGAGAGTGAATGTGCAATGTGAACGCTTCCTGATCATCACTGAAAAAAAAAAAAAAAAAAACTGTTAACTAGAGACTCACTGAAATATGCATACATACAGTGAATAATGTACAGTCAAAGGTTTATCAGTACTAGTGAACACATGTCCAGAGGATGTCAGTATTTCAAATGGATAAATATTTCAGCTTGATAAAAAAATTGTATTAAAATTCTTGTAACTGCTGCAGTAAGAATAACTATAGTTGTCATTCTGGTATTTTTAAAGGATTACTATTGTGACACAATTAGAAGGTTTTCTGCATACAAATGTTTGGCTTGAAGGACTAAAATACTTTGTGCAGTGCTTTGGTGTGTGTTACTTTTGATGTGTTTCATTATGTTTATAGGTGCTTTTTCAGTATATCTTTGATGGGATAGTTGATTTGAAGACATGATGTGTATTTAGTGTTGGTAGCATACAGAAATCAGTGTGCACATGTTTAGGCACCCCACATGCACATATGCCTCTCCTATCACATTATTCACTGCCTTAACCAAATTTTGTGTTGTTGCTGTTGCTTGTACCAAGCTCACAAACCTGACTAACTGAATATTTCTCAGTCTGAAAAGGTTCCATTATTGTAGTACAGCCGCTGACCGCAGGTTAAGGCCTTCTGTTGATGCAAGTAGGTTGATCAACACAAAATGCTGCTGTTCACACAAAACACGTGCTCTGTCCTATGATGCCACTTGTAATGAGGATGAAATTCAACCTCTTAACTGTCAACCTCTTGGTGCATTTATGGTCATTAAGTATAAAAATATAAACCCAGAGGTTATAGATGCAGCTGAAAAGACTGAACCACCAAATGCAATGAGGCATGCATACAAACCAAACACAAATTCTCCACCTCAGCAGCCTTGCAGTCCAAGTATGGATTAAAAATAGTCCAACTGTGGACTTTGCAAGTGTGCAGCTATGCTCCTATTGTTGCCTGTTTGAATAAACATCTGTGCATATGGAAGTAGATGAATACAGCAATAACGAGAGGGTCTAAAAGCAAAAGTGGAAGATCTTGGTGCAGACAAAGAAACAATCAAGTGAATGGATAATTATGAATAGATACTTGAAAGATACGATGGCAAACAAGTGAAGGAAACAATTATGTACAAATATTTTGAAGAGATGAAGTAACAATTGATATTGGATTTTCATGTCAAAAATGCAGCTGAAGACACCAGTCAAGATTTGGCACTGGAAGGGGAACTGTCAGGTGATCGTGAGCACAACATCGTATTGGTCAAGAGTGAGGATGGCCAGAGGTCGCAAGTCGCTGACATATTTGTCAATCCAGAAACAAGAACATTTGAGATGACTTTCTGGTATGACAAAGGTATGAATATCTATGTTGCTGGTATGTACTTATAGCGTATATGTTCATGCATGTGTGTTTTTGTGTGTGTGTTTAAGTCCATTTTGAGAGTTGACTTCAACAGGATGACAGCCCAGATATGGTTCTTTGCAGCAGAGCATTATTGCCATTGTGTGCTGTTAACATTTAATCAGTTACGATATGTAGAAGAGAAATGTCATCTTCAGATTGCCTAGCTGTACAGTCTGCTTTTGACAGTGCATGTCAGTGTTTCTATGTAAAGTGTTTATATAATGTTGTCTGTTAATTTCAATCTTTTCCTGCTGATGTTTTTAGTTTGTTTGCCTAGAATTTTTATCGATGTGATTTAAAGTAGATGAAAAGTTGATGTAACTTGCTCTTGTATCTGTTTTCAGGTGCTCCAAGTAACACTGTGAAGTTCTTTGGTCATGTGATCCATGACAAACTACTGCAGACAGACCTCTACCGTATGGAGCGTGGTCAGAGAGTGAGCGAGACGCTGATGACTGTGCGCCTCAACTCCTCCCGTATCCTTCACACCAGGATCAACTGGAGGCCTGACATGTTCAGGGACTTGCAGGTGAGTGTGAGGCAGGGAACTCTTGGAGGCCTGTTCATTGTATGTTCTTTGTGGGTTAAAGAAAATTCAAAGGTATGCGTTGGCAGTCAGACATTGTAAGCTGGCATCCTATTGAGATTTGGTGTAAGAATTGCTATTGTTTGCTACCAATCTTAGCGTGTCATCAGTCTGGTGGTATCAGTGTCGTGTAACATATACCATCCTCCTCACACTCTTCTGAAATGGTTATTTTCCTCTGCCATCTCACAAGACAAGGATGAAGAATTTAAGCATGAATGCATCTTTGTTCCATGATTGTGACTTCTAGACTAGGGCTTCTGGTGCAAAATCAGTAATGCTTAGTACTTGCACACAGTTAATTGAAAGATGCTGAAGAATATAACAGTAAACGAAAAAAAAGAAAAAAATCTTAAGAAGTGAAGCAGATCGTGCGCACCAACTGAGGTTGCAGTACTTTCCAGTTGACCTCCCTGACGTACGCACAGGCTGGGAAGACCATATACTTCAGAACTTAAGGGGGATAGGACACAGATCTTAAGGGGGATAGGACACAGACCTGAAGGGGGATAGGACACGGACCTTAAGGGGGATAGAACACAGACCTTAAGGGGGATAGGACACAGACCTTAAGGGGGATAGGACACCTTAAGGGAGATAGGACACAGACCTTAAGGGGAGGGGGGGTATGACACAGATCTGAAAGGGGATAGGACACAGACCTTAAGGGGGATAGGACACAGATCTTAAGGGGGATAGGACACAGACCTTAAGGGGGATAGGACACAGATCTTAAGGGGGTAGGACACGGACCTTAACGGGGATAGGACACAGATCTTAAGGGGGTAGGACACGGACTTTAGGGGGATAGGACACAGATCTTAAGGGGGTAGGACACGGACCTTAAGGGGGATAGGACACAGACCTGAAAGGGGATAGGACACAGATCTTAAGGGGGATAGGACACAGGCCTTAAGGGGGATAGGACACATATCTGAAAGGGGATAGGACACAGACCTTAAGGGGGATAGGACACAGGCCTTAAGGGGGATAGGACACAGACCTTAAGGGGGATAGGACACAGACCTGAAAGGGGATAGGACACAGGCCTTAAGGGGGATAGGACACAGATCTGAAAGGGGATAGGACACAGACCTTAAGGGGGATAGGACACAGACCTTAAGGGGGATAGGACACAGACCTTAAGGGGGATAGGACACAGACCTGAAAGGGGATAGGACACAGACCTGAAAGGGGATAGGACACAGACCTTAAGGGGGATAGGACACAGGCCTTAAGGGGGATAGGACACAGACCTGAAAGGGGATAGGACACAGATCTTAAGGGAGTAGGACACAGATCTGAAAGGGGACACAGATCTTAAGGGGGATAGGACACAGACCTTAAGGGGGATAGGACACAGGCCTTAAGGGGGATAGGACACCTGAAAGGAGATAGGGCACAGACCTTAAGGGGGATAGGACACGGGCCTTAAGGGGGATAGGACACAGACCTGAAAGGAGATAGGACATAGATCTTAAGGGGGATAAGACACAGACCTGAAGGGGGATAGGACACGGACCTTTAGGGGGATAGGACACAGACCTGAAAGGGATAGGACACAGATCTTAAGGGGGATAGGACACAGATCTTAAGGGGGATAGGACACGGACCTTTAGGGGGATAGGACACAGACCTGAAGGGGGATAGGACACGGACCTTTAGGGGGATAGGACACAGACCTGAAAGGGGATAGGACACAGATCTTAAGGGGGATAGGACACAGACCTTAAGGGGGATAGGACACAGACCTTAAGGGGGGATAGGACACAGACCTTAAAGGGGATAGGACACAGACCTTAAGGGGGACACAAAATGACACAAAATCACTGCCATTGCAGTGGCTGAGTCTGTGTGCATGTCTGTCAGCAAGATCATTAAAATCAGATTGGAAGATTTTGGTCCCAGTTTAAAAGGTAATTTGTAGGGTCAGTATCTAAAGCAGATTACATTCTGACTTTTCTTAATGGAAAACTGATATGTGGTGAAGAAGAGAATCGTTTGTCGACAGAGAATCTTCTGTTGGTGCTGCTGAGATTTTCCAGCTGCCCTGGATAAAATTCTTCTTATTTATACGTTCATTCACACTCACAAACATGAGCTTTCACCATGCATTAACAGACACTGGCCAGAGATCAGCTTGAAGAAAATGTACACAGAATTTGTGAACATTGCTTGGAAGTTCATGCAAGGAAATCTCCAGATCTGAATATGAAAAGCAGGCATTAACCAAGAGGAACGCTTTGGAGACTGGACTATTTCTTATTATACATGTACACATAGCTACAGTAATTAAACGTGTTTCTACCTAGCGGTATTTTCTATTCCATGCACAATCATTAGTCATTTTCATTTGTTTTCTATAGTATCCTGGCGTTAAATAAGAAAGAATTGACAACCTTCTTGGTTATTTATTCAAAGACATATATGCATGTCTATTCCAGTCACACAGGATGTTAACTGCAGGACAAACATATGTTAGTAATATATCATGCAGTCTTTTGAACAGATTGCCTTCCTGGAACTGAAATGTGAATCTGTAAATCAACTGCAGCCATGCGTATTCATGTGTATCTTGTTGGTGTTAATGAAGAAAGAAAATTAGAACACTTCCAATGGCATGTTTCACAGAGTCCTTTGATTTACGGTTGAAAGTCAAAGGTGACGCTGAGGCCTGTGTACTCTTGTGTCCAGCAATATGTGGGCAAACAGCTGACCCTCTTCAGTTACGGCAGCAGTCAAGCCTTCCAGTCCGCGGCTCAGGACGTGGGGAAGGAGGTGGAGGCCAAGTACAAGGCCATCATGCAGGAGATTCAAGGCGAAGTCAGGCCTCTCTTTGAACGCTTCCAGGTAGAGATGTGCTGTGAATAGTGCGAACCATAACTCTTGTTTACAGCCTTTTTCATCCGATCTAAGATTTTTTACGAATCAAAGATTTTTTAACAGTTTGCAGTGTGTTTTTTAGATGATGTATCTTAATGTGTTGTCTGGATGACCTTTTTTCTCTGATGTCTCGAGAGTTGACTCCTACATGGTGACAGCCCTGATAATTATGGCCCTTTGCAGCCAGCTGGGCTGTGAGCAACATTATCTCTCTCTCTCTGACAGACTTTTTAGCAAGAAAACTGTCCAAACTCAGGCAGCATAAGAATGTTATTAGAGTCCAGTAAGGTTTTTTTTCCATTTAGGCATCATCAAAAGTGTTACCTGTGTTGAAAGTTTTTGTGATTTGACTCGGTGAGCAGCAATTTTCTGTTTATTTCTTTTGATAGCAATGATCTTGAGAAATCAGCCACAGAATTCAAAGGACTGATACAGCCATGGTATGTATACCAGGAATTGATTTAGGAAAAACAGCTAGCAGGTCTCAAAATACAGAGCATGATAAAGTGTTTTTTCACAAGCAATCAGCTGACTGGTAACAGGCCCTGATTATGCATTATTTTAGAGCGTATTATTTGATTGGCAGTGCTAGTGTGGATATACAGTTAAGCAGACAGACAAAACAACACAACAGAGCACAGTCAGCAAGAAGGATAGGTGAATAAAATGTTTGGATAGTCGTTGGTCATTCCAGTAATAAGCATGTGTATCATAAACAGAGATTATGTCTGTTTTAAATACATGTTTTTTGAATGATAACTGTCAACTCTTCTTAAACCATTTCAAAAGCATTCTATTTCTGTCATATCATTTTGTGAAGTTGACTTGGTCATTTCAACAGGTTGTAGTATGCTGAATTATTCAGGTTTGTTTGTTGTAACCAATTTTTAAAACATCCTGTCTGTGTCATTTCATTTTGTGACATTGTACTTGCTCATTTCAACAGGTTGTAGCATGCTGAATTATTTAGTTCTGTTTGTTGTAACCATTTAAAAGATATCCAGATTTTCATTTTGTGATGTTGTACTTGCTCATTTCAACAGGTTGTAGCATGCTGAATTATTTAGTTTTGTTTGTTGTAACCATTTTAAAAATATGCTTTCTGTGTCACTTCATTCTCTGAAGTTGTAGTTGCTCATTTAAACAGGTTGTAGCATGGTGAATTATTTAGATTTGCTTATTGTAACCACTGCAAAAATATCCTGTGTCATTTTATTCTCTGAAATTGTACTTGCTCATTTCAGCCATTGTAGTTTGTTTAGTCGTTGAGTTTTGTTCTCATTTCAACCGGTTGTAGTATGCTTAATTGTTGAGTTTTTTTTTTGTTTCTGCAGAGGGGGATGAAAGCTCTGCAGGTTGATCTGGACTTAATGCAGACCAATTTGCGACGATTCTACTTCAGCAATGCCTTGCATGTACAAGACATAAACAGCGCAACCAGTGACCTTCTTGAGTCGATGGTGTAAGTTTGTCTTGTTCTTTCTGAATGAAAATAGATTTCCTTGAAGTATTTCAGGTACGCTACCCAGTAACACAAAGGTTTTTCTTCCCCCTGATTTGAGTACGATTGATGGCAAGACAAAATCAGGGTTTTCTTTTGAGAATCTTCGATTGATGGCATGTGGTGAGCCAAGCTCTCATAAGGGTATGTCACTCACCACATGTTAAAATGCCAGTTTTTAGAAAGACACTAAGTACAGGAGTTACAATGGTCAGGATGGAACAAGAGGGAAAGCTCCTGACATGGTGTGACAGAGTGTCAAAGCCCTGCACAGAAGCCCTGTCCTGGAAAAGTCAGGGTAATGCCTTGCAGAAATTCTTTTAAAAATTAGACTAAAATGTACAGCCTGGAACATTTTGAACATAATTTAGAGAGCTCCACAGACAGACAGACAGATCATTTCTTAATTCAGAAACTAATGCATGCACATGCAAACACACACACACACACACACACACACACACACACACACACACACACACACACACACACAGCACACACACACACAGGCACACACACATGCATGCGCACACACATGTGCACAAGCTTGCGCGCGCGCGCGCGCGCACACACACACACACACACACACACACACACACACACACACACACACACACACACACTTGTACACTCGGTCCCTCACATGCTCCCGCACTCTCATTCTCTCTCTCTATTCTCGCTGTCTCTCTTCTCTCAGTCACTCGGTCTCTCTGTCCCTCTCTGTCTCTGTCTCTGTCTCTGTCTGTCTGTCTGTCTGTCTGTCTCTGTCATATATCTGATATGAGAAAAAGGAATTTCTCTGTTAAAAGTAGACTTTGGATACCTGTCCAAACACTAGATCTCCCTCCCACTCCCCATCCACCCCCCACAACACTAAGCTGTGGTATTCTCCATAAACACATTATCATACTACTCATCATTTGCTTCATGTGTATCTTACCACTATCTCCTTTTCTCTCCTCCTGTACTTTGTTTACAGAGATTGTGTCTTTTAAATGCATGAGTGAAATGTGGGATGAACAAGCAGGAGCATTGTGTCTTTGTCATAAGAAGAGAGAGAACTGTACCAATAACAGAACTTATGAAATATTGCTACATCAATAAAAAAAAAAATTGTTTCCTTTCTTTCAGAATGGGCATGCAGAAAGTGGTACTGCACTTCCGTCAGTTGCAGACCAGTCTTCAACAGGACTTGACCAAGTTTGTACAGGAGATGGGCCAGTACCCCATGGCTCAGAGATACGCACAGCTTGTCCCATGACTTGGCTGGTGGACTTAAGGTTGGTGGTGTTCACTGCATGCGATAATGAACACTCTCAGACAGGTTTTTCTCATTCAGTTCAATTTTGGCAAAGGATTTGATTTTATTTTGCAGAAGTTGTGTGTGCACGTGTATGTGTGTGCATGTTGGTGGATCCATATGCATGTACATATGTGTTTTATATATGTGGCCCTTATTTGTTCTTTTTATCATTGTTTTTTTAATTCATGAGTGTGTGTGTGTGTGTGTGTGTGTGTGTGTGGCTGCAGGCATACATGCATGTGTCTGTATCTATTGAAAATGCACCTGTGCTTTAGTTACCTGTACATGCATAGTATCCTCTGAACCATGACCATGAATATTTCCCATGAATAGGATGATAGCAATGACAGGGCTGTTCAAGGGTCTTTCAGTGTGAAGTAGGGGATGGGTATTGATTCGCTTCTTTTTCATCGCTATGGTTAGGAAAAAATTCAAACATCTACATCAGGAAAAATAAAACGTATATGTATACGTCTGTATGTCAACCAAGACAGTAGGAGTGAAAAGCCCACTGCTACCACTCCTGCCCCCAGAAAAAAAAAAAAAAGAGAAGAAAAAAAAGCAGAGAAAGAAACCTACATTCCAGTCCGCTTGCGATGTCACGTCTTATTTTGATCTGTCTTTCCAAGATGTCTTCATCATGTCCTTCACAACATTTCCAAAGTGGAGCATTGAAATTGATCTCAGAAACTACAAAGAATTTGGTGGTGCTTGGTGCTTGGGAAAATTGGTATACACTGGAAAATTGATTTGCCTGTGCGGCAGTTTGGGAAAACTGGTTTGAGTTGCTGCAAACTGGTCCTTTAATTGAAAAAAAAAAACATTCTTATTGAAAACAGAAAGTGTCTGTTTATAAGAGTTATGTGCCACTACCAAGTTATTTCATAACACAGATGGATGAAACATCTACCCCCTGTAGTCAGTGTATTTTTTTTCTTTGGAATGGAGTAAGGGAGGGGGGGGGGAGGTCTAAAGATAAATCTGTGAGTGGAACCACAATATGCAAATGCAATAATATATGTTTCTGTTTTCTAGCTAGCTTTCATTATGAATAAAATGTTTTTTTCCTTCCTTTAGAATGAAAAGGTGCGGTGACAGAGGGGCAGGGAGCCGTTAAACGTTTAGCCTTAACGGCTTCCACATATATTCCTTTTTTTTTTTAACTAAAATTTTCTTCCACCTGTCAATTTGAAGTTTGTAGAGCAATGTGCATTCAATCTTCTTTTTTTTTTTTTATTACAAACTCAACAGTTTGTGTAGATGTGTCAATTTCAGTTTATTATGGTTCTGGTTATATATGTGCACGCATGCTGGTGAAACACACACACACACACACACACACACACACACACACACACACACACACACACACACACACACTCACCTGTACTAGCAGTACATGCAATGTGAACCAGGTATTGAAGGCTGACCAACATGCTGGGTCAGTGTGTTGGTCAGGCTTCAGTGAAGTTTGTCCACTGAAACTGAAACTCTAACAAGGAGCAGGCACAGCTGAGCTCAAAAAAAAAAAAAACAGATAAAACCTTTCATTTTGATTACATATTTGTCTGTGTAACTTCTCTTAGTCATCTTTATTGTTTGTTTGAAGAAGGAGAAGAAAAAGTTTTTTGAAGTAATGTTAATCATGCCATGGACCGATGTTGACCATAGTGATGAGACTCCTAAGTGATCCATCTGGGCAGCCATGATCCAGGCCGTGTGTAGCTGTAGGTCACTGAAAGGGAAAAAGAAGGCACAGCACTAGGTGAAAAGCATTGTATTGACTCGCCTCTGGTAAGGGCATTGGCAGAGGGAGGGAAATGGAAAGATGAGTGGAAGGAGGGCAGGGGAAGGGAAGTTGGGTGGTCATGAGACGTAGGTTTGAATGTTAAAAGCATGTATGTTTAAATTTTGATCTATGAGCTTAGGCATTCTTTTCTCTCTGTGTTCACAGAACAGCCGTGTAGTGGTTGAACAAGCATTGGATGTACTGAGTAAACAGATTGCCAAGTTGTCTGACCTGACCTACCGCAAATATCTGCTCATCTCCAGACAGATTGACCGCAAACTGCAAGGTATCTTTCATCAAAGGGACGTCATTGTACTGCTGTTCTCTGTAGCACATTCAGTTACCATCTTGCCTACTCATATGAGTTGTGTAACAGGTAAACTCCGCATTTACTTGCAAGCTGGGGGGGGGGGGGGGGGGGGGGGGGGGGGGGGGGGGGGAAAGAACAGCTCAAAGACAAAGAGAAAATTCAGCCAAAGGCCACTTCAAGAGATGTTATTGCTGCACAGCTTTATACAAATAACAAAACCAGTTTTTGAGTGTGGTGTAAGGTAAAAAGAAAAACCTTACTGATAGATAAAGTGGAGGTGGCCATGAGTTCACATTTAAGACAAACTAGCATTTAAATTATGAAAATCAAATCAAATCTTAACAGTTAAGGATTGTTGTCAAGTGACCTGAATGAAGCCAGAATGAATGTTGACAGGGTACACACAAGCCCTGCAGCAGAACCCCCAGTTCCAAGGCTTGAAGCAGGCCTATGGCTCAATACCACCCGGCCTGGGCCAGCTCTCATTCGGCAACTACAAGCAGTTGGCTGGTGCTGCCAATGCCACCCTGATGAAGGCACTGGACAACCTGGGCCTCAAAGACACATACCTGGCCATCATCACCAAATCCAAGCAGCTCATTGGTGACCAGTTCCAAGACATTGTGATGAGACCTGAATTCCAGCAGATTTACATCATTGGCAATGAGATCTATCAACAGGTGAGTTTTGGGATGGGTTTTAAGATCTGTCAGTAGGTTAGTTCTTTGATTGATGTTAAGATCTATCAGCAGCTATTTTGTTGGATCAGAACAGGCACCACTGAACACCACCAAAGTGACTTGTCAGCAGTGCAGTGTCTTCTCTGGTGGGTTGCCTCTTGATGACTAGACATTAACTGCTCCCTGTGGATTGCCGGTGCCGGGGCTATGGCTGGATGGGCCAATCAGTGATTGTGGACAGGGGGGTTGGAATGAGCAGCGTGAGTGCAATGCCATTGAGGTTGCACAGATGATGGGCCATCACAAAAGAAAAAAAAGATCTTCAGCTGCAGCAGAGATTGATTATGGGTGTTGATATCTAGTAGCAGGTGAGTTCTGTGATACAGGGCACTGCTACCTCAGGCCCCAGCAGCAGACCTAGCCTGAGACTGCCTGGAGCAACAATGGCTCCAAACCAAGTAGTGGGACAAAAAGCACCAGCATGGTTTTCTTTGTCAACAGATTGGTCTAAAGCATAGCATGATGATGGTGAGATAGATTAAGCTTGAGTTTAGTGTAATGAAATTTATGTTATCATAGCAATCAAATATCAGCCATTTTGGAAAATGGCATAATTTTGAAAGAAAGTTTGCACTGTTTGAAAGTTCATGAGATGTTTATACATCAGAGTCATATAAATAGTATATAAACACACTGCTTAAAATAGAAGCTGTTAGAAAAAAAAGACATAAGTTAGTACATGAACTTGTAAATTCATGACACAGACATAACTTAGTTCATGAGCTTGTAAATTCATGACACCCCCCCTCTTTGGGTCTGAGGACTATTTTTACCTCATTTTCTTTATTGTCTATCACAAGTACTATTCTGCACAGACTTATTGAAAGCACGAGTTCACCTTCAGCTGCATTGTCATTGATTCAAAGTTATTTTCCGTGTAAAACATGTTTTCTTCTCATTCATTTGGCTTCTTGTCTCTGTCGCTGTCCATGAAAACTTCTTGATGGATTTCCTCACACGCCTACTTCCACCTTGCTCATGTTGCTCTCTCTGTCTGTCTCTTTCATTCTCTCTCTCTCTCTCTCTCATCTCTCTCTCTTCTCTCTCTCTCTCTCTCTCTCTCTCTCTCTCATGTCTGTCATCTCTCTCTCTGTCTCTCTCTCGCTCTCTGTCTCTCTCTCTCTCCTCTCTCTCTCTCTCTCTCTCTCTCTCTCTCTCTCTCTCTCTCTCTCTCTCTCTCTCTCTCTCTCTCTCTCTCTCTCTCTCTCTCTCTCTCTCTCTGTCTCTCTCTCTCTCTCTCTCTCTCTCTCTCTCTCTCTCTCTCTCTCTCTCTCTCTCTCTCTCTCTCTCTCTCTCTCTCCATGTCTCTCATTCTCTCTGTCTCATTCTCTCTTTCTCTTTCTCTCTCATTCTGTCCCTCCCCCCCCCCCCTCGCTCTCTCTCTCTCTTTCTCAGTATATGTGTGTATTATCAATCTGTATACATGTGCCAACCTTACTTGGCCCATGGACAGCATTCCTTGATCTTTCTCCTTTCTTTTTTCTTTTTTTTTTTTAACATATCTCATGTGACAATGCTTTTTGAGAGTGTGTGAGTGTGTGTGTGTGCATGCACGCTTGTGGGCCCATGCACATGTGTGTAATTTGTGTGTGTGTGTGTGTGTTTCAGAACTGGCCTGTGGAAAACATTCTCTGATCTTTCACCCTGCTTTCTTCATCTTAAGTTACTTTGTGTGTGCATGTATGCACTTGCATGCATGTGCATGTGGGTGGGTGGGTGCGCATGTGTGTGTGTGTATGTGTGTGTGTGTGTGTGTGTGTGTGTGTGTGTGCGAGCGTGCATGTGCAGTGTGTGTGTGCGTGTGTGTGCGTTTGCGTGTGTGTGTATGCACATGTACTTACATGTATATATTTGCATGCGTGTTGCAGGGAATATGGGCCTACCACTACTGGCATGTGGAGAAGAACATGCACATGGCGGTGGCCAGTTGTTGCAGCTGGCCAAGGACATGACTCTGCTGGAAATTGCCCGCATCAAGAATGCTGTTGTTGACCTTGACAAGTCCAGAGTGATTGCCTTTGATCCCAAACATGGCGAACTGCAGTTTGAAATTCATCTGCCCAGTGAGTAGCAATCCACAGTACAGCACAGCTGAATAGGAAGTATAAATGCAGTCTTGCTTTTGACTAGCATGGCACCTTCCAACACACCTTAACCCTTTCGCTGCCACACCCTTTTCTGCTCTGAGAATTTGCCACTGTATTTTGGGTCGCAGAGGGTAATAATCAAAAAGAAATTCTAGTACAAAAAGCACTTTTATGCTTTGTAGTTTTGTTTGAAAGAAAACATGAAGAAAATTAAGCTGTGTTTCCATGCCCAGTGTCCATGAAATCCCTGGCTGAGCCCCCCCAGACCTGAGAGTGGGCAAGTACATCAACCGTCTTCGCTCCTGGGCCGCGAGCTACATTCCCTCACCGCGTCATTCCCTGTGGACCTACATCAACAGCTACCTGCCCAACCTGAACACCGACACCTGGCTGCCGCCCTTCACAGGTGACCCACAGCATCCCTGACACTCTCATTTCTCCCAAGACCATACAGCGTAGCTATATGCATTTGTGTTTGTTTTTTTCCTTCCTTCAACTACTTCTCCAACAGTTAATTTCACACATTAGAGTAATTCTGAAAGTCAGTGCATGGTATTTTCGCATTTGACTAGTTTCCGAAAATCTTAACACATGCACCCCACCGACTGATTGAAACCTGTTCAGCCTTTTCAATCCTTCTGAGTTTATGGCGTGGTCAGTCTTTCCTGCCTGGCCAGCTTAGGCTCACCTGCCTGAATGGAAGGGATACTGCACTTTAACTTTATTATCTCAAAAACCATTTTGCCAGAAGGTTTAAAAAAAAATCACTTAGGTCCATCAAATGACTGTGTAGCAAAATATTGCAATGTCATGTGATATGTGTGCTTTTGGACTTTCGGTGTTTGGAAAGACAAATGCATTAAACAGACTGGATGCTTTATTTTAGCGCTAGATATCCAGAAAAACTGTTCTACCATAATGTGGAAAACTCCAAACAGTTATCACAAAATAAATAAATAAAAAAATCTTTTTGTAATGTCTTAAAATTCAATATTATGTATTATGGATTTTTGGACTTATGATGCTTTGATGAATTCAAACATTATTGTACTATTTTATATATAATGTTTTGTTTGCATGTAAATTGTAGAATCAGTTTTGGCCCAAAACTCTACAACTGTAGTAGTATTTATTAACAAAGCTTTTATTTTCAGCTGTGTCCAATTAAAAAATGGTAAATTGCATAGTTTTGGATTAACACCAGTTTAAATACATCAGTTCTGTTGCCTGAGCGTTGCTTGGGGCGCAGGGTCATAGTACTGCTCAGTGGCACCTAGTCATTGCTCATGTGCACGGTTGATTGAGTTAAGATTAAAATTTGGTCGCATACACACCCACATGCACACACACACACACACACACACACACACACACACACACACACACACACACACACACACTTTTAATGGATAATAACAAACAGTTCTCTGACAAATTTAAGTTCATGCCTACTCTCCTTCACTTGTCTTTCTTTCTGTCAATCTTCCCTTTACAGCACACGCTTTCGTCCTGGGCGACCAGCACATGGTGACCTTTGACCAGAAGCACTACAGCTTGCTGTCGCTGCAGTTACATCCTTGCTCGTGACATGGCTGATGACCGCTTCACTGTCATTCTGAGGTACAACAACCGTCCAAGACGCCCGCAGGTGCAGTCCGTCATTATCCTGCTGCGTGGAGTGGCCTTTGAAGTTGACCGAGAAAACAAGGTCTGTATTGAAAGATTGGAAAATGATTATAGAGAAAACAAAAGAAAAGAAAGAAGAAGGAAGAATGATAGATGTTTTTTTTATCAGAAAAGGTTAATGAAGATTTGTTGGGATGCATGTTTTGATTGGGTTTGCTTGACAGTGGAGTTGGCTCAGCAGGAATTTTAGGGAATGAAAAAAAAAAGATTTTGGTAGATAGTCATCATGCTAGACAGGTGTCAGGTAGTGTGTGTCAAGATGTCATGGTGTTCATCCATATTGACACAAAGCCAGATTAAAAAGAAACTGCTATGGAGATCAAATCTTAATCTTTTTGTTTGTTCCTAACAAAACTTACAAGCAATCACTAAAATGATAAAATTATTGAAACTGTCTGTATCCATCAATCTGTGACCAAACAAGTTTAACTGCATGAGTCTTCGGTATTTCTTTTGGTCGGCATGTATATATTTCTGCAGTTGTAGAGTTTCAGCTGATATTCGCAATCAATGTAACATCTGTGTTAATTTTTTTCAAGATCAGCAAGACTTTCTTTTCTCAGAATTTTTTACCTTAACTGAGATCTTTACAGTGAGATCCAGAGATTCCATTCTGTTCAGATACTTGCCCACCACAGAGGCAACAAGGACTCTAATTGCCTCTGTATCGTGACTGTATTCTCTATCGCTCTGCTTCAGGGCTTCCTCAGATATTTACAGATTGCAGAGAGCCATATGTTCAAACTTCGATTTTGTGCTTGTGTCCATGGGTGTGCGCTTCATCATCTGGTTTAAAAGGGAAAATGCTTTATGATTAAATTCCTGATTGCAGGTGAAGGTGAACAACAAGGAAACAGAACTTCCATTCTTCTCAGGAATCATCAGTGCGGTCCGACAGCAGAGTGTCATCAGTGTTATGGATGGAGAGGCCCTGACAGTGGAAATAGATCATTCCAGAAGCATCTACAGGTGTGTATAGGTGTGGAGTGTCTGAGGCTCACTTGGATGCTGTTTACTGCATCACATTGATTCAGTCCATTGATCCCATACACTTGCAATGTAAATGAAACCTCCCATACACTTGCAATCTTCTCCCTTCCCTCTTTAATGGGTGTCTGTCTGGTGTAAAAACATTTGTCAGACTGTCATCAATCAGGGGAGTTAAATCTTCTTCCAGCGGAAAGTTAGCAGTGGCATGACTTGATCAGAGGAACTAAATCAAGTCCTGCTATAGGTAAAGTCAGTTCAGTTACTGACTGCATTATGTCAGGATGAAGAAGGGAGTAACTTATCCTAAACTTGTCAGGTTTTTTAAACGAAACTTTGTACATTTCTTTTTAATTGCTTGCACACAGAAGGGTACACTCTTTTTGAGCATGACATTGCAAATATGGCATTGGATACCTTACACACACATGTATGTGCGCACATAAACACACACACACATAAACACACACGCACGCACACTCACACACACACAAAAGAGAAAAAAAAAAAAAAGAAGAAAAAAGAGAGGATATATGTAAAAGACAGAGTGTATGTAATTGAAAGAAATCCAGAGCAACAAAAGGAGTGGATAGATAAGTGAATAATGAATAGATTGATGGAGAAAATAAGAGAGAGTGATTAGAGCAGAGAAGAGAATATAGCTGTTACATGTGTGAGTTAAATAATGAGTAGTATGGAAGTATGTCTGTCGGGAGTATTGCAGGCTGGTGGTGTAGGAGCGGATAGCCACATGCTCTTTTTGGATGTTCATGCCACATGCGCATAGGGTTCCATGCAGTAAGATGCATGGCATGCTTAATGTTGTCACCCTGTGAACGCTGAAGTACCAAGACTTTCACGTTGTGTCGAAATCTATGTTAAGCATTAAGATGCATGGCATGCTTAATGTTGTCACCCTGTGAACGCTGAAGTACCAAGACTTTCACGTTGTGTCGGGGATGATGTTGATGCATTAAGTCATCATTTCATTCATTCATTCCAGCGTGTTAATGGTAATGCAGAACCAATCCTTCTGTCTACCAGTGTGGCGCTCAGTGGCTGGTATCATGGACGAACAGCAGGACTGCTAGGCACCTTCGACAATGAGCCCTTCAACGACCTGATGGACTCCCACCATCAGATCACCAATGATGTGGAGGCCTTCACCAATTCCTGGGGAGGTCAGCCGTCGCTACTGCCGATCCCGAAATCTGGCTGACATCGGGGAACTGGATTCAAATGCAGAGGCAGTGCAGGCGTGCCAGAAATTCCTCACTCATTCCTCCTCCTCCTACTACTCTCTCCATGCTTCAATCAGGTGAGAAAGGACCAGAAGGATTCTTTGTCTACCTCTGTCTGTCTGTCTGCTTTCAGTTAGATATAAGACTATTAACGGCATGGAAATACATAATAAAATTGATGTGATGGAAGGGATACAGTAACTTCATTTTCAGAATGATGCCAAAAGAAAAATGCGTGATAATCATTGACGATCAATTGATAACAGCCTTTTACCCATAGTCTGCTGACAGATTTTTCCGGTCTTTTATGCCGACAAAAATTTGATCTTATGCAAAAATGCATATATTTATCATTTTGTTTTGCTTATAGTTTTCAGTCAACTAGATTAACAAAAAAGTATGTATCATCAAAAATGAATCCTGAATTGTTCGCATCTTGATATTGCTTGTACCAGTTTGCAAAACAGTCTTCCTCTTCATCTGAATTGTACATATCTGCCAATTTTGGATTGTTTTGCATTCACCTCTCTCATTTCAGTGTCACCAGTTGCATTGAGAATTTCATCCCAACTGTCTTGATTGTGCAGTTCTTCTAAATTTGAACACCTTGACTGAACAGAAAACAGCATTGAGCAAGAATCTGTTTTGACACACCACCTAATTTTGGATGGTCTAAGTGAAGTTTGAAAAAATGCATGGTTGAATCTGTTATTTCATGTGCACACACATCAAACGTTATAGTTTCCCAGGTTCACACACAAAAAACAGTTTCAAAGAAACATATATATATATATATGATGGTGTGGAGTGATAAGGGGTGTGCAGGTGAAGACAGCAGATGGTGATAATGCAGGAGCCAAGGGACATCAGCCAGTCAAGAAAAGGCAGAGGACAAAGTAGAGTTACTCCCTTTTATTTCCCTTCCATAAGGAGCTCAAACCAGGAGCGCTGCCCTGGGAGCACTCTAACTAAACACTCTGAGCACACTTTCTGCATTCTCTGCATTCTGCATTCGGGACACACACACAGTCCCTCACACACAGTGCCTCTAAACATGTAGTGCGAGCCGGACCGCAAAGCCAGCGACGCACTGCTACAGTCAAAACAGCCTCGCAAGACAGGAACTGACAGAAATTTGTGCTATCTGTCGCAGCTACAGTGTTGTCTGGCGCGCTGAACGTGCAAAGTATTCAAACATATTTGATATCAATGAAAACCTGAGAACCCAAGGAATAAAATGCAGTAAGTCACAAATTTGTGGCTGTGTAAAATTATTGATGATTAAAATCGGAGAGTGAACACACTTTTAACGTGTTTATGTAATATTTTTCTCTATTTTGATAAGAAATACCAAACAGCGTGAAACAGTTTTGCAATGAATGAATAGCTGGCATTTTGCTCTTTTCATACATACAGATTTTATTCTCCAAAACAGTGTCTGAGTGGAGAACTTTGTTTTTGAAAATTGGTAAAAAAAAACAACTGTCTTTGCACACCACATGGTCATTGATATGTGGTTTTGATACGATTTCAATAAATACTTACTCTGTGGAAATGGTCTATTGAATGATTATTTTAATACATTTTTAGTTGCATCTGTCTTAGAAATGGGAGTCATTAACAAGATTCCAATTGGGAAGTCCGAATTTTTGTCAAACGAAAATTTAGATCAAAACTCCGACAATGAATGAAGAAGGCGACTTGCTCAAGGGAGGCCAGCGCTGTCAGTCATTTCATATAGTCGTAAGCTTGTGTGGAAAAGACCCTAGGCATGCAGTATACAAAATGAGAGCTTATGGACTTTTACTTTTAATGTGCATTTTTTGATTCTTCGGTTTTTCTCATACTTTTTGTGAAATCAAGAATTGTTCTAGGTTGGTTTGACAGACGATTGAAAATGGCGCCAAAATTAATTGTACAAAATACCAGTTTAGAGAAAATATGGCTTCTCAGCCCAGTATGGTTGTAGCAAATAGAATACATTAATTTTTGTGACTTTAGTGACATATTTAGAGCTATGTAGGTTCTGAGGTATTCATGATTTAAAGAGTTTACACACACACAAAAAAATTCGAGATTCAGCAACCAAGAGAGGTAAGGGGGAAGGTAACTCTTGAACAAAATAATTTGTCTGCAATGGGTAACCAAGAAATGTACCATTAGCACCTGGCTACACATACACACACACACATATACATATATATATATATATATAATTCAGTTCCCATTTATGAGTTGCTGGTCTTCATTTTCTTGTACTTTCTGTTCTCTTTTTATGGTGTTTTTTGTAACCTCTAAATATTTTCATTATTTTCAGAATTTCTTTTAACTGGGGTAGTCAAATGAAATGGAATGGCTGGCACTATCTGCAAAGTCTGGTTTAATTCACCTAAGGTCAGCAGTTCAGCTAGCATGTTATCGGATTTTGTACAGACTGACACTGTCTTTTATGTGTGTTCCTTTTCAGGATGGGGCTGTTTTTTCCTCTTTATGTTGTTGTTGTCATACCCTGGCTAAAAGACTCCAGGGATCATCTGAATAGCAGAAGTACTCAAACACTATGGTACAAATGCATCAGCTGGGGATGAGAACATTATGTGTGTGACCGTTTTTGATTACCCCGGCGCTTGAGCAGCTACACTCCGACTTCAGGGGATTTTGGAGACTGATAATGTTATGCTAGGAGCTTGTCACAACTGAATACAATCGCCGCATGACTGTGCTGAGCATAACAACATTTTGATGTAGCCTTGGTGTTCTAGCCTGTGTCAACTGGTCTGACCTCCTTTATGTTGACAGTTCTGAAAAGGCCCTTTGTGATAGGTCAGACTATTTTAACAGAATGGAGCTAAAACTAGACCCTCAACCTCCCTTCTGCCTATTCTCAAACATAAAGAAAAAAGAAGCACTGAATTTTTAAAGGTATAAAGGCATGTTAGCCATGAAGAAAGTTTTTGCAAAACTGCAAATAACAGACCTCAGAAAATGTCTGTCAAGGTGGTTAATCAGATTGCATTATGCTGTGCACAGTGTAGTGCTGTAGTACAACATAATTAGACTGCATCTCACAGAACATGTCATTACAAGTGTATATAATGTAACATGAACATGTGTATGTAATGTAACATGTGTTACATGAACATGTGTGTATAATGTAACATGCCTTGTGTGAACAGGTGGAAGCCAAAGAGCTGGTACGTGTGTGTGTGAGCTATGTGAGGTCTGGTATCAGCGTAGAGGAAGCTAAGTGCAAGGCAGGCCAGCACTACCGCTACGTGTGCGGCCAACTGGGCATCAGCCTGGCCACCCCTGCTGAGTGTGGTCAGTGACATGCTACCTCTCTTGCCTCCAGGGCTGTCCTGTTTATCACATACATTCATTGAACCAGTTAAAAGAATTGAAAATCTGCTATAGAATTCCATGAGGGAACTGATGAAAAGATTCATACTAGAAAAATATGTGCTGTTTGGAAATGTTTTGCCATGATTTCTTTTGTGGAACAGTGAATAGTATTCAGCTTTAACTACATTTATGTTGAAAATGAAATTTTGCTAACATCTAATGCTATATGAAAATAAGAACATAAAATCTATTATAAACCGGATAAAATTGAATCAAAGTTTTTTTTTAAAGATATTTTTTAAATGGATCTGGAGCAAAATACAAGCATCCTATGTTATATTGTTTTATTTCGCCGGTACTGTTTTAGTTGTTTAAAGGGTTGATGGATATTAATTGTAATTTCATGCAAAATTCTAAAGTGAGAGAAGTGCCTGAATGTGCAGTACCTTCATCTTTTAAAATTTTTTTTTTTTATTGTATTTGTGTTTGATGCTGTCTATTTGTACTTTTCCTTGTGTGGTGTGATAACGGGGGGGTGGTGGTCCTTGCAGTCAGCTGTGGCCTGCCAGGCATGAAGAGCCTGGGGGTAGGGGAGGAGGTGGTGCAGAAGCCGAGTGGCCAAGAACCCCGGTCGGCTGACGTGGTGTTTGTTCTTGAGGAGAGCAATTGTAACACCTGGGCCCAGCGGTCACTGCCCTCGATAGCCACACACCTCCTCACAGCCCTGAAAGGACGAGGTAGGACTGTGTGTGTGTGTGTGTGTGTGTGTGTGTGTGTGTGTGTGTATGTGTTTTAGGTGTGTGTGTGTGTGTGTGTGTGTGTGTGTGTGTGTGTGTGTGTGCGTGCGTGTGTGTGTGTGTGTGTGTGTGTGTGTGTGTATGCAGAAGAAATCCATTTTAGCATTAAAGGGATATTGCAAAATGTCCTTGTGATAAGGATAATGATGCATGTTTCCATTTAAAAATTTTTTTTTTACTCTTCTACTGTTATAAACTGAAAAGAAGATTTATTGTTCTGCTGAACAAAAGAGACAAACAAAATTGTTTATCTCTTTTTTTCAGTGGAATAGTAAATCTTCTTTTAAGTTTGTTTCCCTTTCTGTCTGCTGTAACCTCACTTTGAAACTAACTATTCTGCTGTTGATTTCTGTGTGCTGAATCCAAGTGGTAAAGTGGTGCTGGGTGTGCAGGTCTGACAGCCAATCGCTTTGGGCTGGTCAGTTACTCTGGCAACAGATCTCATGACCAGCACTGGGTGAACACCATCGAGGGAAAGGTGTTTGGTGAACCCTCCAACTTCCTGAAGGCCACAGAGAACCTCAGGTCTGTGTCAGCAACACCATTTGTATGATCATGACTTTGACAGTATACAACTCGAAGGCTTGAAAATAGTGTAAGGCAAAATGTACTAGATGATGCAGCTTTTTGTCAAGAAATGCAGTCCCACTGGGTGTTATAAATGCAATAAATAGTTTTTAGCTGCAAAAGGCAATGTCCATTGAAGCAGCTTTTTTTGTGCTTTTGCCCAAAGGTGCTGAAAAGTATGGTTATGGAAAGATGGTTCAGAGTACCATGAAACAGACCATAGAGTGACAGGTCATTCTGTGGTTTAGGTCTTTCACCCCAAACCAATTTTGCACCCAGTTCAAAGAGATAAGTGACTCTGTTCGTCCTTCATTGTTATTGTATTGAATGTTACTTGTCTTGCCTTAAGAGGACCAAATAGCTCGAAACACATGTCTGTTTAGAATTTGCTTGTCCTTTCATTTCACGGCACAGTAATCCTGTGTTTTCTTATCTACATTATCTCAGCTGTGCAAATACACAACACGGGATGAAACATCTTCATTACGTTCACAGTAGCTCTGTGGTGCATTCTATGTTATGTACCACTTGCAGTGAAACACGTCCTTTTAGAGTGTTGAGACTTGCATGATGTGAGACAAACACTTTACATCAGACTCCATGAAAACCTTGTTCAGAGATGTCCCACTTTATGTGATCTTTGAATTTCTGAAGGAGATTGATATTTTTTTTTGTGGTCTAAGATTTTACGCGTACGGAGGAAAGATTTTTAACAAAATTTCCAGAGTGTTTTTGGAAGGTATGTTTTGAAGAGTTGTGTGAATGAGTTTAAAAAAAAAAAATTTAAATGACTTGCGAGTTATTTTCAACGTGGTGACAGCCCTCTGCGGTCAGCTGGGCTATAAGCAACATAACCATTACAATCACTGTATATCTTGCATGCATGTGAAATCCCATCACCAGTTTTCAGAAGGTAGGCCAGTTTGACTGTTGGAATGGATGACAGGTTATACACAGAGCATGCATCTTCTGAAAAATCAAAGAATTCATGGAAGAAAAAAAAACAAATGAGTGATTGATATTTGACTGAATGACAAGTGAAACAACTGCATGTAGTGCCAGCGGGCAGGATTTCAGTCGCCTCTGTGCAGGTAGGCAGGCTGTTCTGTAAATAAGAGCATGGATTGTAAAATGTGTAGAGCTTGGTCTCTAAGGAAAGATGTTACTATGTAAATAAGCGCATGAATGGTAAAGCGCTTTGGGCTTGGTCTCTAACCAAGGAGAAACGTCAGCTAGGAATTCCCAGTAATAATCTGAATCAAAAGAAGCATCTTCACTATGTCTGCTGTACAAATATATAGCACAGAATACCCATCGACATTGTGTCAATTTTCAGACTGGTGTACCCGGGCCGACCTGGCAATGCAGGAGCAGCACTGCATGAAGCCATGAGATATCCCTTCCGTGTGGGTGTGGCTAAACTCCTGGTGCTCTTGCCCTGTTCTGCGTGCACAGGAGACCTGTATGTCCTGGAGCAAGCGCTGATATCACATGGCTTTAAGCTCCATGTGCTCCGTGCCCAGAACTTCACCATCAACGGCCTTCCCAGCTCTGATCGAATCTTTGGTGTGTCACTCTTTGTGTGTGTGTATCTATGTCTGTGTGTGTGTGTGTGTGTGTGTGTGTGTGTATGCGTGTATGAACAAACAAGAGAGAATAATGAGCTATTGGTGTCTGCTGGACAGTTACTTCTGTATTCATGTTCACCTTAATAGAAAGATCTGTGAATGGCCATTTGTTGTTCACATGTCCAGAGACATTATTGTGTCTTGCCAAAACTGCCTCAAAGAAAGAGTTGGGCAGATTCTGCATCCCTCACAATGATCAGAAATCCAAAGCTGAGGCTTACGTCAAAGACCTCTGGAGAGAGGAATGGAGCTCACAGACAGATGACAAACTCTTCCAAATGCATCCAAACCTGAAAAAGTTTTTACCATGTTCCATGGGCGGCTGTAAAGAAGAAACAGTCTTGTGCCATTTGCACACAGGCCCCTCTGTCTCTGTTTTTGTCTGTCTGTCTCTGTCTCTCTCTCTCTCGCTCTCTGTCAGACAGGGCAAATGAAAATGGAATAGTCAAAAGTGTAAGGTTTAATCTTAAATTGAATTTACTGTTTTGTTTTTTGCTGTGTCATCTTTCATTGTATTTGTACTAATTGTACATAAATATTAATTGATATGTTTTAAAAAAAATTTTTTTATTGATGGATTCAGGGGTCGACAACTGGCAAGCCTACACACCAAAATCTGTCTCCAAAAACAGTGATAAAATCTTCCAAAAACTGGACAAGCCAGACGGCAGCTGTGCACGACTCGCTTTCAGTACCAACGGCTCAGTCTTCGATGTCAGCCATATGCAGGCCAGAAATCGCATTCAGAAAGAGTTTCTCGGATCATTTGCTTCTCAGAGTGCTATGGGTGCCAAGTCTCCTCGCTGTGAGATATGCAGCTGCTACGATGATGGCAACGGCCAGGGTCGCACTGTCTGTCGACTGTGTGGCCAGTCTGGAGAGTGGAATGTGAGTATGAACTGTGTCATTATGGCTTCATTATGTGATTTGTTTTACTGTGGTCTCTCTTTGTCATTATCCAAAGACCTTATGTAGTAAAATGTCATTTATGACTTCATGCTGTTTTTTTTTCTTACTGTGCTCTCTCTCTCTCTCTCTCTGGTTTATCCAAAGACCTCACATAGTAAAATGTCATTTATCGCTTCATACTGTTTTTTTTTTCTTCTTTACTTTGGTCTCTCTCTCTCACTCTCTCTTTATCCAAAGACCTTATGCAGTAGAATGTCATTTATGGCTTCATGCTGTTTTTTTCTTTACTGTGGTCACACACACACTCTCTCTCTCTCTCTCTCTCTCCTTTTTATCCAAAGACCTTATGCAGTAAAATGTCATTTATGGCTTCATGCTGTTTTTTTCTTTACTGTGGTCACTCTCTCTCTCTCTCTCCCTTTTTATCCAAAGACCTTATGCAGTAAAATGTCATTTTATTGCTTCATGCTGTTTTTTTCTTTGCTCTCTGTGCTCTCTCTCTCTCTTAAAGAGTTCCTCTCATCCTTCTCAGGTAGTCGAAAAGAAAGAAAAGGTCCCATGCCGGCTGCACACTGGCCATTTGTATTTTACTCATTCGTACCTTTTAAAGAGTGAAGAAGCTCTGTGGTGAATTCCATGTCAGGTACCACTCACAATGAAACATATTCTTTTAGACTGTTGGGACTTGCATGATTTGAGACACAAACATTTTACAGCAGACTCCATGAAAACTTTGTTCAGAGATGTCCCACCTGACTTGATCTTTGAGTTTCTGAAGGAGGTTAACATTTTTCATCTGATCTAAGATTTTATGGAAGAAAGATTTTTAACGAAGTTTCTGATACATTTTTAGAAGATGTATATTAAAGAGATGTGTGAAAGTTTTTTTTTTTTTTTTTTTTTTTTTTTGGATGATTTGTGAGCTGATTTCAATGTAGTGACAGCCCTGATATGGTCGTTTGCCGTCGACTGGCTATGAGCAACATTATTGTACCTTACCTCTGTCTCTCTCTCTTATCCGAAGACCTTAAAGAGTAAAATGTCATTTATTGCTTCATACTGTTTTTTCTTTACTGTCTCTCTCTCTCTCCCTCTCTCTCTCTCTCTTCTCTCTCTCTCTCTCCATCTCTCTCTCTTGCTCTCTTTGTGCAAAGACCTTAAAGAGCAAATGTCATTTATGGCTTCATACTGTTTTTTTTTTTCTTTACTGAGGTCACTCACATCTTATCCAAAGACCTTACATATTAAGATGGCCACTTAGTAAGAATTTTACTACATAAGTGTGTTTTGTTGGCAGCAGAGAGGTGAGTTCCCTTGGGAGGAAAAGAAGGAAAACTTGGTAGAATGCTTATTTTCAATTAAGATGTTGATTATAAAGAGCGATTACTCAGTGGGTCTGTCGGAAAAGGAGCATGGTTAGCTCCCTTGCACTCCAAATTTGATTTTTTTTTCAATTTTGGACATGGCAATGTACCACACCTCATAGGAATAAGGCTCATGTTTGGACAGGTAAGTATGAGAACTATCATTTCTACCTTAGCGCTTCTGTTAAACAGATGGGATCTTAAATTGAAAAAAAAAAAAAAAAAATGGACCTTTTTTTTTTTTTTTTATTGAAGATCAGGATGTGCAGACCATCGTAAACTTAGTTTAGTTTTGTCTTCTGCTCAGGTCTGTCTCATTGACTCACTTTTTTTTTATTGTCATTTGTTTATTTATTCATTATTTTATTTATTGTCATATTAACTGATGTTGCATTGAGAACACACACACATGCATGCATGTGTGAACACACACACACACACACACACACACACACACACACACATGCGTATAGCATGCACACCCTCCATGCATTCTGTTTTTCATGCTTCAAGTTCGGCCAGTCTTTCACAGTGCACTTTCGTGCCATGTTGGGACTTACATCAGTGTGAACAGGTAGTGCTGCATGGTATGGTTCTGTGCGTTTTCAGTACATGCCGGCCTGGCTGCGGTCTTCCAGCAACAGTGTCATGGGCATTGTCAACGACCTGCATTATCAGATGATTGTGAGTTCCATCAACACAAGTGACGCACACACTCATCCTGTCCACCGCAACCACTGGGCTCATACATGTATCTGATGAGCCTGGTGTTTGGGATGGATAAAGTGGATGTATGTGTCTCATACATCTGAACATGAATGTGTGTATGTGTAAGAAACTACACATTTGGCAGGAAGGGGGTGGTATACTTGTGACAAATCATTTCAAGTGGTTTGTGTGGTTATGCCTATCCTTTTTTTTCATTAATATCACTTCAAAATCAAGTACGGAGTTGGAAAGATATGCCATTAGAAATAAAGTGGAATGTTGCAGTACCTGAAGAGTTCAGGTATAGACATTTTAAAAACACAGGCAAAATGGCTCTTGGTAGTCACAGGGCCAGCCAGAAACTCAGACACTTATCGTTCCGCTTTTTGTTTGATGTCATTGATTGGCATTTTCACAGACATAGTGGCTTCTTTTCCAATCATCAGTAGCGCTGGCCATCACAGATTTAGTTACCCTCAGGATTGGAACTTTCTTTTATCAAAAGATTGTAAGAACATGAGATTACTAACTGAAAGTCAGTTTGGCAAATACTGCAATAAACGCTGAGGAGACTGTATCAGTCTTGCTTTTGAATTGAAGCTGATATGAAGGTGGTGGTGAACAGTTGGTAATTAGCTAATTACGACATGTGCTGTCTCCTTCTCTCAATCTCTCACTGTATGTTTGCATCTCTCTCTCTCTTCTCTCTCTCTCTCTCTTTTCTCTCTCTTTGTCTCTCTCTCTCACACTTGTTCTCTCTCTCTGTTTAGTGTATTTGAGCATTTTCATCCTTGGAGCAGGGTGGAGGATGGAGAGCAGGGCAGCAGTTGATAATCAACTTAATAAGTGTGAAGTGCACTGTCTCTCTTGCTTTCTCACTGTATTTGTGCATGTTTCTGTCTCTGTCTGTCTGTCTCTCTCTCTTGCTCTGCGTGTGTGTGTGTGTGTGTGTGTGTGTGTGTGTATGTGTGTGTGTGTGTGTGTGTGTATCTGTCTGTCTGTCTGTCTGTCACATACAAACACACACAATATTTCTTATATTTGAGTCTGGTTTTATTCACTTTCATGATGTGTTTTGGTCTGAGTCTGGGTTTCATTTTGGGTTTAGAGGTTTTTTTCCATGTAGTCTGAAAAAATGTGGGAAAAAAAAGTATAATCAGATCAGTACAAAAGGCTGAATGAGCTTGATGAAACCCAAGATCAATTTTTAATGGGAACAAGACATAGGTGGTGTCTTTTCAGTGGCATGATTTAAAAGTGTGTATATTAGTATGAGGCAGAGCTGTTATACATCATGGAAAGTTGTTGTGAGGATCACGATGTAAAATTGTGGGCATTGCAGTTAGATCCTTGATCAAGCGCGTGTTATGAGAGGATAACATCATTGATCAAGTGTGTGTTGTGAGTGGATCATTGATCACAATCATTGATCAAGTGTGTGTGTTTGAGGATCATTGATAATATCATCAATCAAGTGTGTGTTGTAAGAGGATCGTTGACACAGTGTTGTTGTGGGAACATCATTGTTCACAATATTTGCATGGAAGGAACATTATTGATGACAACCTGTATTATCTTGCTACTGTTGCAGACTTCTCTGGATGCTCGACCTGTTGTTGCCAACTCTGCGTGAGAGAAGACGGAGAACCACCCAGGATTCTGCACATTCTGTGAACTGAATTTGTTTGTGTTTCTTCTTTAATGGTTGAGACAGCTTCTTGCCACCGTTTAGGCTTTGCAACACTTGGGTGAGGTGGGTGTAGGGGTGGGGGGTACACATGTGAAGCTACAACTGACTTCTGGTATTAAGTCAGTTGTGAAACTCTTGACTCGCCTGTTATTCTTTTTTTTTTTCCCCATCGATGAGGGAAAAGCTCTTTGGACCTCTGGAGAGCCTCCGCCATACAGCAGCCTTCATCAGTGCCTTTAGGGTTCCTGTGTGAGTGAACGACGAAGAAGAAGATGCCCCTTTTCTTTTTTTTTTTTTTTGTATATCATCTCACAAGAAGAGGTTCTTGCTGCATTTATCTAACTGTGACATGCAGTATCTCTGTCAGTAAGGAGAGCTTAAAGCATTTCTTCAAAATCTAAACAGCATCGATCGATAGTGTGCTAAAGCTTTCTTTGTCTTTATCACTCCTTTCTTTTTAAAAACAAATCTTTTTTAAGGTAATGAAATGAAAAACACAAATCAAGTGGATTGATGGAAGTTGTGTGTGTGAAATTCACTTTCACTTTGATTATTTCTTTGTCTCTTCCTGTCGGTCATTCACAGAGTCTGTGTGAAGAAAGCAAGAGACTTTGGACCGACTGTTTACCTCCAGTTTTGATTTATTCATAGTTTTGGTTTTAATTTGCTTTGAGCTCTAAACAGCATAACTTTACACATATCTGCCACTTTGTGTGTGTGTGTGTGTAGTGTACTTGTATGAATTATCAAATGGGGTAAAAAAAAATAAAGAAGAACACCCCTTGAATTGAACTTCTTTCCCCACCATCTCTTCTTTTTTCCACTAAATCAGGTACTCATCCTCCCTCTTTTTTTTTTTCTTTTTTGAATTTATCATGGTATATATGTGAGAATTTTGTATCAGCCTTAACTTGACAATCAAAATAGTAATTTTGAAAAAAGAAAAACAAAAAAAACAAAACAGTGTTTAACTGTATGGAGATTTCTGAGAAAATGAATTATAAGAATGTTGAGAAAAGGGCCCAGTAGGCATCAGCGAGTATTTTTCAGCCTTTTCTTTCTTCTTTCCATGGCTAGTACTCCCATGACAACCATTGGCGAGATTTTTGCTTATGCGATCATGCTTAATTACACTATGCCACTTTTCAGTGACATGGCCATTTTAGCTGTGGAAAGTAATAATAAAAATTCTAGCAAACTGACTTTTGAAATATATACAACTGATTTTTCTCCAAGGTATTTCGATGCACTGTTCATTTAAAGTGGCTTTAGATATCTATTTGAGAATTGAAAAGTATTTTTGCGGTGAGGCTGAGAGAGATTTCCTTGTGGGAGCTGTTTTGGGGTGGAACAATTAGTGTTTTTAATCGGTTGATGTAGACTTTTTTGTATTTCGGTGTTTATTTCTTAGGTTTTTTTTTTTTATTTTGCTTTGACTTCATATCTTGTTATGTATGTATTCATTTGTTGATTGTGTGCATTTGTGTATCTTCTTAGAAACTGTACTTACTGCTCGAGACAACCATTGATATCCATTGTGGGTTTATGTATTGATTTTATTTATTTGTTAATATGCCGTTTATGTTTTTTTTTTTTATTATGAAACTTTCCCCTCCTTGTATTGGCCTTGAATATGACTTTTCTCACAAAGTTGGAATTGTTGCAGTTTGTTTTCACTGACTGAAACCATTTAATACCAGATTAATCCATGGAAGTCCTTTCTGTGTCCTTGTCTCTCTGATTCCCTCTCTCCCTTTCTCATTCTGTCCCCCCTCTCTCTCTCTGTCTGTCTTTCTCTCTGTGTGTTTCTGTGTGTGTGTGTGTGTGTGTGTGTGTGTGGTCTGTGAGTGTGTGTGTGTGTGTGTGTACACATGTCCGAGATTCAGACCATCAAATGGTTTGGGTAAATGGTAGGCTATCAGTGCTCAAGACCCCATGTCTGCAAGCGCTCACACACCCACAGACATACTTGAATGGAGTACCTCAAATGTGTTGCTATTTGTAGGGAATCTCTTTTTGTAATCTCTGTTTAGTTAACAAGTTTTGAAAATTCTGAAACATAACACCAACAGATTGTTTAAAAAAAAGGAAAAGTTATTCCCCTGACCCCCATGAAAAAAAAAGAAACCCACTGCCATATAATATGCAATATACAGCGCTAATCTTTTTCACAACATACACACGCAATTGGATGAAGTGGGTATATGGTAAAGTGAGCATCAGTTGCATTTTTTTTTTCCTGAAGTACATGAAAGCCTCACTTGAATGCAGCAATGCCAAACGGTACCAGGACAGGTAACTTTTACTAATCTAATTTTTACATGTACTTTTACTAATTAATTTTTACATGTATTCATTTCTTCCAAGATCCTATTTTTTTTTCAGCAGCTTTGTGCATACACCTCTGTAAATTTGTAGGATATGGTTTTTGTATTTCCCAGTATTGAACCCGCTGTCAGAATTGCTATATATTGTTTTGGTTCTGCTACTTTGAATCTTTCATCTCCTCTTCCCATGTCTGTCACTATTTGTGTGCTCTTTCATGTTTGGTGTTTCGTTTATTAAATATCAGAAGACTGGTCATATCCTTGTTAAATTCACTACACTTAAAAGACATGCGTTGATTGTTTATTTCAAACTTGTAAGCATACATCATGATCTTGTACCTTGTTAAAGTTTATTTCATTATTTTCTTTTCTTTTAAAACTTCAAGAACACAGGGCTTACTTTGAAATATGATTCATTCACACTAACACACATGTGCGCACACACACACACACACACACACACACACACACACATCACACGTACATGCATGCTCATATATGTGCATACTTATGAGAGTGCAAAGAGAATAAAACAAGAAATACATGGCCTTAGCCAGTTTTTTAGTATTTTCCATGTATCCAGAATCTTGTCCTCAGTACATGCACAGTGTACATTTGTAAAATTCATCATAAAGAAATAAAAGATCTAACCATGGTAGTTCACACCCACACTGCATGAAATGAAAGAGGGCGTTGATTTTGTGTAGATTGCTGAGATTTCTTAGACAGGTTGTAAGAGCAATCAGTTGTTTTGCCAGCTGGGGAAATTTTGACAAGTTGTGTATAGTCCTTTCTTCTCTCTGTGTTCGCAGGCTGATAGTAGTTTTTATCTTTCTAAAACAAAAAATGTCCACATCATCTGTTTTCTTCGTTTCACTAAATTTATTTGGGGGATGATACTCAAGGTCATTATAGTCTCTATGGTTTTGAATCTTTCTTGGCTCACACATGCAAAAAGGAGAGTGTTGAGATCTAATGACCTAGATCGATTGATGGTGTAAATTTGTTTTCCCCAGGATAAGATACTGATAATATGTTATCATTCTGGGTCAAGAGTACTTACGTAGCTCCTGTATTGAGTTAAAGACCAAGCTGTAAGCGCTTCACACACTGGTCATTAGTAGAATGGCTGTGCACAACAGCTAACACTCAAAAAAAAAAAAAGAAGAAAAAAGAAATAATTTTTTTTTTCCAGCAGTATGTGATTTGACCTCGTGCAAAATGATAACTACATAATAACAAACATTTTTATGTATAACCTGGCTCTAGGTTCTAGGCATATAAATAATTCAAACATGGATTTAAGCTACATATATTTCACATACACTGACATATCAAAAATATACTGCATAGGATGCATGCATAATTATAGGTATGTACACAAGAGTTTAATCTAACATGCATGTGTAACAGACATACACAGATATTTTTCATTCAAAAACTGACATGGAAAATGTGACGACAATTTCAGTAGGGTGACGTTTTCTTAAGAATGGAGAGGGTATAACTATTCTGTGAGTTAGAGTTGATACTGCAGTGCTTCTAATTTTCACTTGAGGATGCAACAGAAATATAATGCGAACAGGAAAAAAAAAAATGAAGAGAATCCTAAGGCTGTGGATCTAAATGGAGAAGCCAGTGACACTTTGTGAGGCAATAGAGTGAAAGCAATCATGATGAGAGAAAAAGGAGAGTACATGGAAACCAGATCACAGACAAATAAGCAGATGCAGCCACTAATGATAGTGCAACTGATGTGTGCAGCTTTGTTCTTTTTAATTTTCATTGACGTTGCAGGAGCCAGTAAAATTTCATCATCAGATGAGAGCAAGACTGAAGGTGATCGACAAAGGATGCTGACTTTTGAACTTGCTGCAGAAAGTTTTGATTTCAATGGAAGTAATGCTGATAACTGTGAACACTTCATCTGATCCCTTGATCTTACAGCACAGTGGAAACTTTCATATATCTTTCAGTTCTTTACATAGATTATACTTGGCTTGCATACTACACTTATTTGGATTATTTTAAAAGAAAGCAATCTTAATTCATCACGAAAGAGTCGACTGTAAATACCAACCTAATCTTTCGAATCTACTTAATGAAATGAAACAAAAAGTCAAAAGCAATTTTACAATTAAAAAAAAAAAATCATTTCCACATTTCCGAGTCATTCTTGATCATCAGAACTTCAAGTTTTAAATAAATCAAAATAACAGATTCGCAATAAAATGCATAAAAAAAATCTCTCTTTGAAGATAGATAGATGTCCCATTCTTCATTTTTTTTGGTTTTCATGGCATTATTAAGATTAAAAACCTGACTGATTATGACTACTATGCAACGAGAAAACAAAAATATAAAAATAGAAACAAAGCCAAAGCAAACCATACCTGAAACCATCTTCATTTGTTTGCTGATAAACTGCACATTGTTAGAAGAAATGAAATCAAGCCTTGATCTATGTGCTCATTGTTTAATGTTTGTTTAATTTGGTTCCGCAGTTGAATAAAAAGTAAACATTAATTATGACTAGTAGCAAAAATCATATGACCCTTTTATGTCATAAATAAAACTGCAGTTTTATTCTGTTCTTGCTCTTGCCTCTGGCCATTTTTTCTGCATCTGTCTGTCTCTGCCTTTCTCCCCCACAGACTGTTACCAATATCTAATTCTGTAATTCTGACCAACACTGCAGTGCCCGTGTCTCTCGGGCCTGGTTGACGCCGGGATATATTATGAAAGGAAGCGTAGAGTACAGCCCTGTCATGTAGTCTCAGACCGAAATGGAAATCCGTAGCATCATCTTAATCACCCTCATTCTCATCGATCAGCATTAAGGAAAAAAAAAAGTCTCAAGCTCTGTGACCCTTCATGCCCTGCTCTCATGGCGACCTCAGTTTCGATGCCCTCTCCACGTTTGTGGCCTTGGTTTGGTTCCGTCGGGGTCACTGGTATCGGCGATTCCATGGGGGCTGTCGTTGGACGGACGTGGTGGTGCCCTCCAGAGGGAGAGCTCACTCACGCCGGCTCCGCGACTAAGCAATTATTGTCGTCAGTAGGGGGCTTAGTAGGTGGTGTCCTGCGTATGTTAGATCAGAACAGGCTCCACTGAACACCACCGAAGTGACTCGGCAGCAGTGCAGTGATTCTTCCGGTGGGTTGCCTCTTGACGGCTTGACATTGACTGCTCCCTGTGGATTGCCGGTGCCGGGGTTGCGGCGGGGCCGACTGGGCTGTGGCTGTGGGCAGGATGTCGGAATGAGAGCGGCGTGGGTGCACTGCCTCTGAGGTGGCGCAAAGGTTGGCACAGCACAAAAAAAAAAAAAAAAAAAAAAAATGTAATTCTTGCTAAAATGGTTCCTTTGTATGACTATACATGATATTTGGTGTAACGGTATAAAGTTTGTATATATGTTTGTGCCTGTGTAAATTACACTTGAAAAAGGATAAAAGTATTATGTCTTGAGTCTTGTACTTTATTTTTAAAAATCAGATTCTTTACTGCTAGGGCACTTGTGGGACAACAGGAGCGATATGGTACTGTTTTGAAATGGAGGAGGAAGGGGAAGAGTGTGTGTGTATTTTTGTCTTTCATATGTGAGTGTATGAGAGAGAGAGAAAGTGTGTTCGTGTGCCTGTGTGCGCGCACATGTATATGTCTTTAGAGAGAGAGAGACAGAGATGACACAATAGACACCATGGAGCTGATTCAATTGATTTTAATATCCTGGTGCATACGCTACACACAGAGCTGACCAAAGATCCATCTGTGACTGGTTCACATTCAGTCCTGTTGAACCCGTCTCACACTGTCATTTTCCAAGAGCAGAATATGCACAGGCAGGAAGCATTAACTAATACAAATCCACAGCGAAGACCACCGTTAACTGACAAGGAAAACAACGTTTTTTTTGTGTTTTTTTTTTCTTTCTTTTTTTTTTTTTTTTTTTTTTTTTTTTTTTTTTTGCAATCAGTCTCAAACAAAACCATGCCACTATCAATGTGATCATGCAAGTGAAGAAGGACAACAGAAAATCTTGACAATGTCTCTATGGCAGTCCGAGTCAAACAATAGCTGGAATTGAGAAGAAAAAAGCTTTGGAATGTGTGGCTCACAACCATAAAAAATATGACCAGACATTCACAACCACGGAAACATAGGAGGTAAAACTATTGAGTAGGAACATGTTGCGCCTCCAAGTAAGGATGACAGAACCAGAACACAAAACATCACAATTTCCATCTATGAGTTGTAGCTAGTGTGCCATTTTTGAACCAGAGAGTTATGATGAAAACATTTTGCAAATTAAATGTAATGTCACACACACACACACTCTCACACACACACACACACACACACACACATAAACACACACATGCATACAATTAATTACACATGCACACAGCTCACACGTGCATACCAATCGTAAAAAAAAAAAAAAAAAAAAAAAAAAAAAATCAATCCATGGCTAAATTCAAATAACGATGACTGTAGGTAACACGAACTAGAAAAAACACCCTGAATCAGCACATGAAGGCTTGACAATAACTGTACACATACACATCAAAGCAGATAAGAAGCCCATAATGTGAAAATGTTTACAATACGCACTGTCACGACTAAAAACAATCGGAAGAAAAATAAAGTTGACACCTTCATGGTTTTATTTCATATGAATATTTACACAATTATCTGATTTCACAAAGAGTGTTTTCTGACAAACATATATGGGTCGCTGAAAACATTAAAGGCAAGTTTTTCTTTTTGTTTTTTTTTTTTTTTCAAATCAATATCACAGTAATCTCTTTTGTAAATGGTCCAGCTACAATAACATACAAATAAACTGGACTAAAGGAATGACCAACAAAGCATGGATGGAGCTGTTAAAATCGGGTTAGAACAAAATCTATGTAATGAAAAGAAAAACCACTCTTGTGACTTTGTGTTGCACTGTGCTGGACACTTGATTTGTTCACTTCAGTGAGCCATGTCCATGTTCTTTGCTACACTGGTGGGCAGTCATTTCTTGTGGACCTTTGGTAAGATGATCAACATGCAGATTGATAAAAAAAATAGTCGTCATTACCAATGTGCAGCTGACAGTTTTTGTCAGTGGTATTATTGTATTATTCAGGATTAAGTAGGCTGAACAGAATCTTCAGAAAGGTGGTGCATTATCAAACAAAAAAAAAAAAAAACCTTATCAAATGATGGCTGAATTAACCCTGATGATCCATCAATGGTCAAATTGCATTTTATGTCAACAGAGAGGGCCAATGGAAATGTGTGCTTACTCAACAATCAACTTCGCCTTCAGTCTGTGCTTTGCTGTCTTAGGTAAGGAAGAAAAAAGAAAAGAACACCTGAACTGCCAAGTATGTACATTGTACCAGTCTCGTTTTTAAGTCGACCATAAAATCTTAGGTGGATGGTCATAACAGTCAAATAATATGTTTTCATATTCCTTGTGTCACTGTACTAGAAAATAAGAAAACAGCTAGTATTATTCATAGTTGTATACAGATTTTTAAAAACTAAAAAAAGCTGAGAGGGAAGAAATTTAGACAAAATCATAAAGCACTGATGACTATTGTCCAAGTTGTATGGAAATATGCATTCTATTCATAAGCCAGAATATTTCTATTGAATGGTTTGAAATCCACAATTAACTGTGATAATCGCACATGAAATCTATGGCACTCAAACCCGTCATACAAGATGTTAAAGGCCTACAATATTAAAACCAAATAATTTAAGATATATTGAAACTGTGAAGGAATAACACAATATTTCTCTTATCTGTTTTTTTTTTCACAATTCTAACTGAAAAAATAGGTAAAATACACACTGATTAAAAATGTTTCGTCTCACTTCAATAAAAAAAAAAAATTGTGACCAAATTTGATACAGTTTGCCTGCTAAAAACTCTCTCTCTCTCTCTCTCTCTCTCTCTCTCTCTAATAATCTCAACATGAACTCATTGGATCACTCGCTGCTTTATCTGTGGTGGTGTTTAAGGGAGAGACGCATGAAACACATTTACCGCTCGGTGTTCTTTACCCTTGCCTTAAAACAGAAATGGGTATTGGGCATTGTTCGTACAACACCACACATGGTACACAGGGGATGTGCACAGCAAGTGAGATCTAGAGAAAAATCAAGTGATACCAGACATCAACACATGCACAACATCAAGGTTTTGTTTGTACTGAATCTTTGGGTTCTTTCCATGTCTAATCATTTGTATCCATGAGCCTGTGCTCTCTCTCTCTCTCTCTCTCTCTCTCGCATACACAAATGGTGATCACAGAGCACTGGTCATTAATATGTGTTGACATTGACCAGTCACATAAAGCTACAACATATTGCCCATGCCAACAATGTTGATGACCAGGAAAGGTATGGTGTCTATTCCAATCACCATCAGTCACTGGAGTCCAAAATAGTTAGATCTGACTCAGAATCAAAAAAAAAAAATGCCCAAAAATCAACAACAACAAAAAATACAATATTAATGTATACAGAGACACTGATAAAATGAGTCTACCAGTGTCCAGTCTCTTGTCTAATGTCTGGCGCCATGACAGTCAAATACAAAGTGAAACTTCCGGTGCCTCTCTCCTCTAGCGTCCTCCCCTTCCATGGCATTGCCCTTGCTTGATCTATTCAGCACAGCTGCAAACAAACTGGCCGCCATGTTTGTCAACAAAAAGAGGCCAGCTGTTCACAGTCATTGCTGGAAAACAACGGAGACCTTGACAGTAATACTATCATCGTGCTGTGACTTGCCTGCTGAACTCATTCTGTCCCTTTTCTACAGAAACTGACCAACAGTAAGCGATGCACTAAGAAAGGAAGATGGCTCATATTCCAGTCAAGTGACGTTCTTTGTCACGAGCTGATCTGAGAAGATAACCGTGTACAAAATATATTCTAGAACTTTTACGCACGCACACACACACACACACACACACACGCACGCATACAGAGGATGGCATGATCTATCCCTAACAACAATGCTGAAAATCCTATAGATCTCTGACAGTCAAGGTTGGTGTCTACAGCTGTTAGGTGACAAAGCACAGGACACACTGACACAATGGCCAGGGACATCGGCGCCTTCTTGACTGAGCTGTCGTGTCGTCAGTTCTGAGCTGAAAGGAGCCCTGACTCGCAGAGCAGCAGCAGCGAAGGAAGCGGCTGCTGAAGGAAGCGGCATCATGAGGTGGAAGCTGTGAGCACACACTGACCGGCTGTGGACCTGAAGAGCCCAGTCAAGGTCACTACCCTCACTCAGTGTGACCACTACCCTCACTCCGTGTGACCACTACCCTCACTCCGTGTGACCACTACCCTCACTCCGTGTGACCACCATCCTCACACAGTGTGGCCACTATCCTCACACGTCTGGTGTGAGAATAACACTTTCTGCTTCCACACTGAACATCCACACTGAAAGAAGACTCGGCCACACACCAACTGTTGATGATGCTTGAAGTGTATTGGCAGCCCAGATGGTGTGCATGAACTGTGTCAAGGTTCAATATCAAGTAACAAACAGTTTCAGAAAAACACTGAAACCAGAGCTGACCACAGGCTGGGTCACGCGAAAGTCTTACTTCAAAACCTGCACCCAGTTGAGGTTCTTGTCTTACACACGATTGCAATCATACGCAGAAGAAGAACAAGGCTACATCAGCAAGTAGAGGGACTTCCCTGTAATATTCATCACGAGTTACATCCATCATGAAAAACAATGGAGGTGTACCTCAGACAACCAGCAGTCTGGGACTTTGAGAGAAGCTAAAGCAAACATGCAGTTGTGTCTGGGAGTCTGGGAATTCATTCAAGTATCCGCGAGTCAGAGTTCCGTGGTGGGCCCTTCGTTCACATGAAGGCTGGAGTCAAAGAAATTCTGAGGGAGTTTCAACATGTACTCACTGAGAGGTCTGTTATCCACTGCGAAAGGAATCAGGGTGTTGGACTCCCAGGGAGGGGAGTAGATGGGCTCTAAGTTATCTGCCTCACATCCTGTGTCTGCTCCTGGTGGCCTGCTGTCTGCTGATCCCAACCGCATGACGTCATTGTGGCTGAGCGAACCGTTGCTGGTGGTGGCCGGTGTGGGGTAGATGGGGTTGAGGGTGTGCTGGGCGATGTTGCCACGAGGGCCAACATTTTCTGGCCTGCTGTCCATCTCTGATGTCGCCCGCCTTCCCTGGCTGGGCCTGGTAAGGAGAGGGGCAGGCGGAGGGGGGAGGTGGGAGGAGAAAGGAGCCACACGGGTGCTGGCATAAGGATCCACAGCAGAGGTGAAGGGGGTATCCTGGACACCACTGATGGCAGGTTTCAGTCTGGAGCCCGGCAATCTGCGGGGAAGGGTGACATCCTCGCTCCCAGGGTACCCTGATGCCTGGTGTCTGTACGCGGTGGGTAGGGTGTTCAGAGTGTGCAGGGCCTGCACTGGTTCCAGGGCCACCGTCAGCTGCGCAGGGTTCTGGGCCCGTGGGGTCCTGCTCAGGCTGTTGAGAGAGTCTTCAGCGCAGGCCGACTGTCACCCTGGGGGTTTGAAGGAGGACACAGCACTGGCTGCATTCAGCTCATCCGTCTCCTCTGGCACAAGTGGCCTGAGTATAACCCGACTGCACAGAAGGGGGGGGGTGGGGAGGGGAGTGGGTTGGAGCTGGTTTGTGCTGTTTCCAGTGCGTTTCGTTCAGGACTTCACCGTCAGGCATGCCACCGTCTTGGTCAAACTGACCCCCCGCGTTAGCTTTTGCTCCCCCCATCGCCCCCTTCTTCTGCTGACCCGTTACCCCCTTCAACAGAGGCATAATCGTGGTCCTCGCCAGAGTACCGGGAGTCAGCCCCCGAGTCCGAGTCGTACTTGGACACGGTCATGCAGCTTTCCTGCGTTCCACCCTCGTCCTCCAGCAGCTTGGAGCGCTCTGACACAGAGGCTGTGCCAGACTTGTGACGTCGCTTGCTGTCATCATCATCGTTGCCCGCGTCCTCATGACCCAGTAGTGACGTCTCAGATGTGATGCTCTTGTGCTTTCCGCCACGCTGCCGTTTGTCACATCCTGCCGTAGACCCGGTGTTCTGAAAGCACCATGCCACCAAAGTCAGCCTATATGCTTAGAAAGCAACATGCAAAGGGAAACTACTGCAAGAAAATTTCATTGTCAGTATGTATGAGCACATGAATTACCTCTACAGTTTATGTATGTTATTCACTGCACAGCACTATAAAGTAGTTCAATGCCACATATTGTAGTGTGGTTGAGTTAATGTGCTGTAATGTGATCTAGAATAGTGTTTTGCATTGCAGGGAAGTGTAGTGAGTTGTAGCGTGATCTGGTGGGTGTTTTGTGCTGTAGTTTACTGTACTGTAGTGTGATGTGGTGTGATGTGCCTTGTGTGCTGTAAGTGTGCTGTCATGTAAATTAGTATACTGTAGTGTAATGCAGTGTTGTGTAGTGTCTTTCAGTGCGCTCCAGTGTGTTGTAGTGTAGTGTATTATAAAGTGTGTTCATCTGTCAAGTCGACGAAGACCACTTCAGTCGTCTTGGGATTGAGGGAGGTGAGATGATTTTTGGCTGATCAAGCTGATGCATGCACAGAATGTGTGGTGACGGCTTGGACAGGGAATGTGGGAGACCCCCTTGATTGCTGTGTGGTGTGGTCTTTCCTTGCCTGTCTCTTTTGTTGCGTATTATAATGTTGTGTGTTGCAGTTTACTGCAGTGTGTTGTAGTGTAATGTATCATGATGTTTGTGTAATGTCATGTGTTGTAGTGGAATGTACTATAATGTAGTGTGTTGAAGTATGATGTAGAGTATTGTAAAGTATCATAATGTAGTGTGCTGTAGTATACAATAGTGTGTTGTAGTGTAATGAATTCTAATGCAGTGTGTTGTAGAATAATGTAGTGTGTTGTAATATATAACACAGTGTGTTGTAGCGTCTGAAGTGTGTTACAGTGTAATGTATTATAGTGTAGTATGCCTTACTGTTATATTGTGTTGCAGTGTGTTGTAGCATAATGTGTTAAAATTTATGTGTTGTAGAGTAATGTATTATGATTCAGTGTGTTCTAGTGTAATGCATTGTAATGTAGTGTCTTGCAGCGTGTTATAGTGTAATGTGGTGTGTTGAAGAATAATGTAGTGCATTGTATCATACTGTAGTGTAATGTATTATAATGTAGAATGTTGTAGTATACTGTAATATGTTGTAGTGTAATGTATTATAAAGCAGTGTGTTGTAGTATAATGTAAAAAAAATTGCAAATATGTTACTTGAAAAAGGAAGTGCTTTTACGCATGCCTGACATGCGTTAAGAATTTTGTCTTACCGGAAAATACCGGAATAATCGCACTCCGCCACAAATTCCCATTAGAACTTATGTTGTAATGCAGTGTGTTGTAATGTGTCATAATATGGCATGTTGTAGTGTAAAGTATCATAATGCAGTGTGTGTGTGTGTGTGTGTGTGTGTGTGTGTGTGTGTGTGTGTGTGTGTGTCTATGTGTGTGTGTGTGCATGCATGCATGTACGTGTGTGCGTGTAGCACGCAGTAAAACCCCTAAACTGCAATGGGGTCTGACAGTGATGGTTGGATTTTCTTCCCCACTCCACCAGACCATCAATGGTGATCTGTGTGCAGCATTTACTGCACATGAAAAACCCAACTGCTGAGAAAAATCCACATCAATAAGCAAAAACAACAAAACACTGCTCTCGGTGCAAAACAAAGACAGCAGGTTGTTGGCACCCTACTAGGGCCTGCAATCATCCCTAGGAGAAATGCCTGAAATTTAAACAGTGAGCACTAGAAACACAGTCTATTCATACAGAACCAAACACAAACACTAACCGAGGTACATGCAACAGCAGTTGAAGATGAAGTTCCTTCAGGTACTTGAGGTAACGGACGGTCTTTGAATGATTTCTGCAACAGACATTTATTGTCAACATCTTCGTGATGAACAGAGGACAGCATGCATGGTGCCAGCATCAAAAACACTACATCTTCCTGCAATCATTTATTGGATGTACCTCGGTTGCTCAAATTTCTGACAATAATCGCATATGTTTGCACCCTCAGGCTTCATTGACATCAGTATAAATTATTAAGCAGAGTACTGTCATGATGCATCAGACATAATCCTGTCACTCTCAGTGATCAGTGTAAAGTGTGGAATATGGTCTCGCATGACATTTTCCTTCACATGCAATGGTCCACCTAAAGATTTGACTTTCTTTTTCCACACCATGCTTTTAACATCCCTTTTACACCCACGTTTTAACATCCCTTCTACACCCATGCTTTTAACATCCCTTCTACACCCATGCTTTTAACATCCCTTCTACACCCACGCTTTTAACATCCCTTCTACACCCATGCTTATGTATAACTTCCCTTCCACATCCATGTTTATAACCTCCCTTTTGTACCTGTGTCTACAACATCTTTTCCACACCCATGCATACAATTTTCCTTCCATTCTTACGCTTATAATGTATGAATTATAAGCATGGGGTGTGGAAGCAAAGTTAAAAGCATGGGTGTGAAGGAAAGTTTTAAGCATTGGTGTGGAAGCAAGTTATAAGCATGGGTGTGGAAGGAAAATTATAAGAATGGGTGTGGAAGAAAGAAAGTTATAAGCATGGGTGTGGAAGGAAAATCTATAAGCATGGGTGTGGAAGCAAAGTTATAAGCATGGGTGTGGAAGGAAAATTTATAAGCATGGGTGTGGAAGCAAAGTTATAAGCATGGGTGTGGAAGGAAAAGTTATAAGCATGGGTGTGGAAGGAAAAGTTATAAGCATGGGTGAGGAAGAAAGTTATAAGCATGGGTGTGGAAGAAAGTTATAAGCATGGGTGTGAAAGCAAAGTTATAAGCATGGGTGTGGAAGGAATATATGTATCCATGGGTGTGGAAGGAAAATTTAACAGCATGGATGTGAAAGCAAAGTTATAAGCATGGGTGTGGAAGCAAAGTTATAAGCATGGGTGTGGAAGGAAAATTTATAAGCATAGGTGTGGAAGGAAAAGGTATAAGCATGGGGTGTGGAAGGGAAAATTCATAAGCATGGGTGTGGAAGCAAAGTTATAAGCATGGGTGTGGAAGGAAAATTTATAAGCATGGGTGTGGAAGCAAAGTTCTAAGCATGGGTGTGGAAGGAAAATCTATAAGCATGGGTGTGGAAGCAAAGTTATAAGCATGGGTGAGGAAGAAAGTTATAAGCATGGGTGTGGAAGGAAAATTTATAAGCATGGGTGTGGAAGGAAAAGTTCTAAGCATGGGTGTGGAAGGAAAATTTATAAGCATGGGTGTGGAAGCAAAGTTATAAGCATGGGTGAGGAAGAAAGTTCTAAGCATGGGTGTAGAATGAAAATTTATAAGCATGGGTGTGGAAGGAAAAGTTCTAAGCATGGGTGTGGAAGGAAAATTTATAAGCATGGGGGTGTGGAAGGAAAATTTATAAGCATGGGTGTGGAAGGAAAAGTTCTAAGCATGGGTGTGGAAGGAAAGCTATGTTCTTGTTTCTGGTCAATTTAAGGAAGAGCATTCATTGTTTGGGCAAACTTTAAACAAGATACTAGATGATGATTTTCATCCAATAAAATAAGCTTCTGATCTATGCCAATTTGACCAAGTGTCCAGATATGACTGTGGTCACCTTCATAACAACTTGCACTGACAATAGTCGATTTAAACTCGTGCTTACCCCGGACATATATATATATATATATATATATATATACAGCTATTTTGTATCTAAAATTTTGTATTACAGCAAAGACAACTTCTGGCATAGTCACTCTCACTGGGAGAAACTTTGAGGAGAACTGAGTCTCTAGAAACACAGAATGGAAGTAACGCAGGCAGGAAGTCTGAAGGGTCATTATCTCACCACAGCACTGTCTGGAGGCAGAGACGGCAGATCTCCGAAGGAGGTGATGAACTTCTCCTGATTCTTTTGAAGACGCCTGAAAAAACACACACACACACACACACACACACACACACACACACACACAAATGCCACTGGATCTACAGCATCTACTATGGTTAGCAATGCACAGATTGTGTCTTTTTCTCATTCATACAATGGAACATTCAACAACAGTCATGGAACACAAAATCATCATGCTCCAGAAAATTAACGGCTGTTGTAAAAACAACAACAAAATAAATTACAATAACAACAAACAAACAACTTTTCAAATGTAAGAGTAACACAAAAATTATCATGCTCCAGATACTTAATCAATGGCGTTTATTAGAACATCATAAACAACAACTAATCGACCATCTTTCACACACATAAGCATATTAAGCGGCAGTAGAAACAGTCAGCGCAGTCCATGTCCACCCCCACTTTGAGCCATTCTCTTGAAGGAGAGTGTGGACTAATCCTTTCATCTCAAGTGTATGCATGGGAGACAACTACCTTCAGTGGCAGCTGACACTGAGTTCTGGGTTGGGGTATTGTGCGGAGATATTCTTGTGTGGGATCAATGTCTCCCTGGTCAGGTCAGCGAGCTTCCCTCCATCCTTTTTGATACTGTGGCATTGGTTTGGACAGGTAAATATGAGAAAAAGGAATTTAACAAATAAAAGTAGTTCTACAATACACGGACTTGTCCAAACACCTCTTGAGTAAGAAAAGGTGCAAAACCTATGGTATGTTTGAATATGGGTGCATGATGTGAACTCACTAAGGGTGATCACTCTATCAGCTTAACTGGATATGGAAGTGAGGGTAGCTCCCTGCTCTGCCAATTTAAAAAAAAATAATCATGATGATATGGCAATATTTCACAACAAGCAGGATAAGGCATTTGTCTGGACAGGCAAGTGTATCATAAAATTAATTTAAAAGTAAAACTTCTGTTTATGTCATCAAAATCAATTTTAGTTCACAGTTTCTCCTAAAAACCTTTTGCTGTTCTCCGTCAAACATATCGTACAACATGTACATACACATAAACAGACTACAGCTTTCTTCTTCTTCTATCTTTTTTTATGTAGGAAAAGCAGAAAGTCTGAAAGCTTGTTCATTTTCTGACTGACGTTTGCTTTCCTCAACTCACCTTCTGACTTTACACAGGCCAATGAGAATCAGACAATGATGATGACCACTGCAAGGATCACGCCAATGACGGCAAAGTTACGGGGGGTTCTTCCTCTGAAGGTCATCCCAATCACAGTGAGTTTTTCTCTCTATTCTGGTTATTTCATGTTTGCAATATAAATCATAAGAAACAAACACAACACAAAATACCGACGAATATTCACACATATGCGCACAGGAGTACAACACGCAAAACACACACACACACAAAAAGACACATGCATACAAACACACTTATCAATATATATTTCTTCCACATGATGTTAATTAAACCACCTAACGATTTGCAATTCCTTGAAAGGGTAGAATCCTAGCTGAGTAGGAAGCTACATTACATGACCATTAAGAAACAAATATGATGCTGACTTGAAATACACTCACAAAGACACAGTAGAAATTGTAGCACATGTATAACAAACACACACACACACACACACACACACACACACACACACACACACACACACTCACACACACACACATGCATGCAAACACCAAATAATAACAATGCATTTGTGGATGCAAACGTGTTCAATGGTCAGGGAAAGAGAGAGTCACTTGCTCAGGGACAGACACATCTAGTCAAAGGATGACACTAACGGCGAAACTCCGGTCTTTACGATCTAAGTCTATTGCACACTTAGTCTGAACTCCAGTCTTTTCATCTAAATCTAGGGCACACTTCACAATAACAATAATAAGAATGAATACTTATATAGTGCCTATTCTCAGCTAGAGACCAAGCTCTCTGCGCTTTACAATCCATACTCATTTACACAATGGGCTGTCTACCCGAGTAGTGCCGACTGAAGAGCTGCCATCTAGCGCTTCATTCAGTCGTTTCTCGTATCATCCAGTCAATATCATTCAATATCATTCACTCAGTTTCCTTATTTTCATCATTCTTTCCATTTCTCAGGCAGGGTGCATGCTATGTGTAATGTGTCATCCATACCAACGGCCAAACTGCCTACTCTTCCGAAAGTTTAGAAATGGGAATTTACGTGTGTGCAAGATGTTATGTGTGTGTTCACACACAGAATCTTGGTTTATAGTCATTCAAAGGACTGTATGGTAAAATGGAGTCACAACCTAAGTTAACTCCAAGGGAAAAATTCCCCTGTACCGAAACGGCAGGATCACAAGTCTGGCGCTCTACCAACTGAGCTATTCCGGCTCTTACTTCATAATTAGGTTAAGGAACACAACGCCCCCACACAGAAACCCATGAACTCACAATTGCACCATGGGCTCTGGACAAATTGTATTTTTCATGTGCGTTGATGCAAATGAAACAAAGATAGCGAAAGGAAGGCACAGACAACAGGAGAAAAAGAGGAAAACCTACGCTGCTGTGCAGCCAGCACCCTGGAGTAGACGGGCTGGGTGCGCTGCCCCGTGCCCCACTTGGAGTCGGCGGCCATGCTGACCCTGTAGTAGGCACCCTGCTCAAGGTCCTCCAGCAGCACGGTGTCAGCGTCTCTCCCGCTGTGGTGTTGTGTTCACTGCCTGTAAGGTATCCCTCATCAGTTGGCAACAGTCTTCTTTACCCTTCGTCTGAAGAGAGAGAGAGAGAGAGAGAGAGAGAGAGAGAGAGAGAGAGACAGACAGACAGACAGACAGACAGAGAGAGAGAGAGAGAGAGACAGAGACAAAGACAGAGAGAAACAGATAGAGGCAAAGAGAGAGAGACAGACAGACAGACAGACAGGCAGCCAGACAGGCAGGCAGACAAAGACAGAGAGAGAGAGAGAAACAGACAGACAGACAGACAGAATAGAGATAAAGGAATGACCATTCTGGAATGTATTGTTCCTGTAGATAAAGTGAAGATGAAACATGTATTCATGTATTCACATGCATGTGCATACTGATAATACTTGGGGAACAGAAGAGTTCTGGAATCATGGAGGTACTGTCTTTGGAAAAAGGTACGTTCACAACAATTTCTCCAGAGGGGCATTAGCTGGAAGTGTGTTTGTTTTACTCTTGAGTTTGCCCATTTGTCTGACTTCTATCAACTAACCTTACTGATACTATGTAACTGAACACAAAGTAAATTAAGGACTGACCACAAGTGCACCGTCTCCTTCAAAACAAAACATTTTTCAAGACACATACAACAATTAATCATCACCACTAAAACTATTGCTGGTGCCATGACTATGCTACTACAACAGCCATCTCTATTATCATTACATATCAGCAGTGTTTAGATGAATGTCTAGGAGTTTTGACAAAGTCTCTGACCTTTGCATCGGTTGTTGGCAGTATCTGTGATGACACAGTAATAGATGATAAAACGTGTAATGTAGACATCAGAGGCCAAGCTGGAACATGCCTGGTAGGTCCACGTCACACGTAGAGTACCAGGTTGGAACACTTGGGAAAAATCGACGTTTTCCGGAAGAGCTCTGGGAACTGACAGCGGAATAATACAACTTTAAAACAATTCTGTGGAGCAGCCTTTCCTTGCTGCAGTTAACATCATTTATGAAATATCTTCTTTCCTGATAGCTTGACAAGCTTTGATCAACAGAGAAAGAGACAGTGGGTGAAAATAATGTATGAAAAGAGAACTGTGGATGTTTAAATGCTGTTAACAACATTTCTGGTATTATGGGATATTCTTTTGTGATGCACTGCATAACATTCTATCACATTATGTTGTGCTTCTTTATTCTCTTCATGTTGAAAAAACAAACACAGATTACTCTCTGTTTTCTTAGTTCTTTCTGCAACTTTCAACCTCTGTTAACGTCTTGCAAAAATAGAAAACAGCAGAGTGTGACAAACGATGTACAGAAATTTGATGAGGCATGCACATGCCACCATCTTTTTGTGTAGCAACTAAAACTTTATTATGCTCTTTTGTTCTCTAGAAATTGGGCTGCTGTAGCACACTTCTCTCTGGCTGCCCAGTGTATATTTTATCTAGATCGCATCACGTTCAGAATTCATTCAGCTGCCAGACTGGTCCTCAAGGCCAAAATAGCAAGGCATGCTAAGCATTTTCTTTGAAACTCCACTGGCTCCCTAGTCAAGCTAGAATAAATTACAAACAGTGACAAAGTGCTGTCCTTAAACATTTTCTGGAGCTCTTTTCTTGCATACATGGCTTAATACTATCCAGCCGAGAGTGGCGCGTGCAGCACAACTCCCTGCTGCCGCGCGCTTGCGCATGGCGCTCAGTCCCTGCCGACGCGCATATTTCGCCACTTTTTAATTAATTTTTACAGTAGCTAGTCAACAACTGACAGTGTTGCATTAGGTGTCATAGGAAAGAACAAACATTCAACTAATCGAACATAGTAAATTTGAAACATCCACTTTCATGTGTAGACACGACTGTGCATTGAAAAACATGTCTGACAAGTAAAAAAAAATTCTTTGCTTACATTCTATTCCATTCTGTTACAACACCAAATCAGAAGATGAAGGGATGGCTGCATCTTCAAACAATTCACTTTCCTCTTATCTTTCATAGCTTTCTATCTCTCTATCACTCCCCTCATCACCAGATCCACTTTGTAATATGATTTCAAGTGCTTCATTGACCGAGAAATCGCTGCCACCCCTTCGTCTGACAGACATTTTTTTCGCGTGTGCTTAGCGGCAAAGCCCGGTGCCGTCAGTTCCTTTGTTCCAAAGCTGCTGGGGTCAGCCAAGTTCATTATAGAGCACTGAAAGTAAGGTCTACTACTCACTTCAACATCCCCAAGACTAGTTACAGAGCTTATTTCCCTTGGATCATTTTATGGAAAGTGTAGGAATTTCTTATGTTCCAGTCACACGGTAGAGTGTGATACAGCAGAACGTACTGTCTGTCCGTCACACAGCTTTGGGTGCTGCGACTCGAGAGAAAGAAATCCCGTCACACTTTGTTGTGTGACACGGCTGGTAAAGGTTAACTCCTGTCTCACTATGTCCATCTCGAAATCAAAGACCTCAAAACAGTGCCACATGTCTCATTTTGAAAGAGAGAAAAGCGAGCACATGTATCACCATTTCTAAAGGCTGGCTTCCTGTAAAATGTTGGTGCCAGTACAAGACTGCAGTTCTTGCATACCATTTCGATGGGTCACTTCTGCATATTTGCAAACCTCACTCAGCACATATTCTTCTTCTCTACTGCATACTGAGTGGCCTTTCATTTTTTCCACCTGAAAGCTCAATGATACTTCAAGATGCAGAACAAAGAGTATGGGAGAAGGCATTTTTGAATCTCTGCACTGCCAGTCTGGAGATAGTGCAGAGAAACTAAAATGCCCTCTAGTACATGCCATAGATAGTGCAGAAAAACTAAAATGCCTTCTAGTACATGCCATTTAGAAAGTGCAACACCTGATCTGTGCCCCAAATTTCAAATCAGTCTTGAGACATGTCTGTTTCAGCAGCTTTTCCATTGACCCATGGTATTCCATTGACCCGAGGTGTCTGTTGTGTGTACTGTAAGGGAGGGGTGGGTGGTCTGTGCATTCCTGTGGGGCAAGGAGAGGGGAAAGGAGTGAGACAGTGGTGTTGGATACTTATATATAGCGCATTTCTTGTTATACAACTCAATGCGCTTACATCCACCATTTGCACTTATTCATACAATGTTCATGCACACAGCAAAAAGAAAATACACAATGGCAAACGCACTTACATGCATAAACTGCCTCACTGGACTAGTTGTGGAGGAATTTAGGAAAGACCTAGTCATCTACAGAAGAGAATACGCTTTTTTGAAGAGATAAGTTTTGAGCTCAGATTTAAAAAGAAAAGAGTAGGCTGATTACGAAGGTCTTCAGGGAGGGAGTTCCAAATAGAAGGTGCTCTAAAACTGAAGGCTCTTTCGCCAACAGATTTCAGAGAACGCTTAGGGATTTTCAAAAGTTTTTGTGAAGAAGAGCGAAGGGTACGAGAGCTTTGGTAAGTGAAGAGAGAAGAAGAGAGATAGTGAGGAAGAGATTCATTGAAGTGGCGGAAAGCAAGAACTGCCAGTTTTGAATTGCCACCGATACTGTATGGGAAGCCAGTGCAGTTCCATCAGCATGGGAGTGATGTGCTCATACCTCCTCCTCTTCAAAACTAGTCGTGCAGCGCCATTTTGGACTCTCTGCAGCCGAGCAATCTGTTCTGCGGGAAGCCCAGCATAAACAGAGTTGCAGTAGTCCAGTCTTGACATCACCGTGGCACAGACTAGCCTGACAGCTACTTCCCTGGATATAAAGCGTCGGATGGAAGCAATACGTCTCAGCTCTAAAAAAGATGAGCGACAGACTACAGATATTTTTGATTCTGCATGGTCAGACACTGATCAATGGTAACACCAAGGTATTTAACAGAGTGATTGAAAGGCAATTCAGTGCCATCACAACAACTATTGACTCTGACTCAACGTTTGAGGCAGGAGGAGGTTCCAACGGGCATGACTTCAGTCTTTTCACAATTTAATTTAAGCTTATTACTTGCCATCCATTCCTGCACACTGCTGATACACCGAGACATCCCAGATTTGAACAGAAACAAACTCATCAGGTGTGCCACTCTTAGAAAGCTCTGTGTCATCAGCATACTTGTGAAAATCACAATCATGGTCCAAGATAACATCCGACAAGGGCTGTGAGTACAATGTAAACAACACACTGGGCCCAATACTGACCCCTGAGGTACTCCATATAAAAGAGGTGACGAAGTAGACCTTACACCACCCACAACCACCGCTTGCGACCTATCTCTGATGTATGACTTGAACCACTGGAGAACTATCCCATCAACACCAAAAGTGACCCTAAGCCTTTCAAGTAAAGTAGTGTGATCTAGCGTATCAAAGGCAGCACTCAGATCAAGCAAGGCTACGAGAGAAACAAGTTTCCTGTCGGATTTGCACAGTAAACAGTCGAGTACGCTCAATACAGCAGTCTCAGTGCTATGATTCTTCCTATAAGCAGACTGACAGGCCTCAAGAAGGCCATGGTCTGAAAGATGAGTCTGAAGCTGCTTCAGCACAACTCTTTCAAGGATTTTTGAGAGGAATGGGAGGTTGGACACTGGTCTATAGTTCTTTAACTTATTAAGGTCTAGTCCTGGCTTTTTCAAGAGAGGGGTAACGATTGCCTGCTTAAACTGAGGAGGTACTATGCCTGACGAGAGAGATTTGTTTACAATGTTTGTAATCACGGGAATCAAATGAGAGGCACACCGTTTAGGAGGGAAGTAGGGATGGGGTCAAGGACACAACTTTTGCTGGAAGATTCACTTATGAGATCGGCGATCAGTTTTTCATCCACTGGATTAAAAGTACAAAAAGGTGGTCCACAGTATTTATCATAAAGGATTGGTTGGGAAGGATTTGCATCAAGATTGTCACGGATGGTTTTGATTTTATCAACAAAGAATTCGCTAAATTGTTGAGAGATCTGAGAAGAAGGAATGTTCGTGGGCAAACTTAATTTCTTTTGTTTGCCAAGTAGTTCATTTGAAAGAGAAAACAACTGCTTTGATGAAGAACAAGAGTCAATTTTATCACGGTAGTATGACTCTCTGGCATCCTGGAGGCAGTCCCCTGCCTCACACCTGTTCGCTGCAAAGATCTGGCGGTGGATGGTCAATCGGCTCTCTTTCTCCAGCGTCTCTCGCTGCGCCGCGTTGACGTCGAGCAGCTCTCACGTCCTCGGAGAGCCAAGGAGCTGAGGGACGGTCAGTAACACACCTAGTCACTGCAGGCGCGTGTCGGTCCAGAATTTCCCGAAGGCCATCGTTAAGCACTTCAACTAATTGTGTGACATCTGCATTGCTTTGCTGTTTATGCATGCCCTGAGCAAAACTCTTGACCTCTTGGTCAAAAACAGCCACACACAATGCTTTCATGTTCCTTGACGTAACAAAGTCTTTTCCGAGGAGGGTGTGTGGAGATCTTCAAACTACACACAACAACATAATGGTCTGAAAGACCAGCATAGTCACGAACTTCATCCACAGAGAGAACGCCGTCATCAATGTTTTTCCCACCACCCAGTCAAGAATATGGCCATGTTTGTGTGTTGGTGTTTGAACAAACTGAGACAGATTGTGATGATCAGTCAGTAGAGTCTTTTTAGAATCACTTGGCGATCTGAATCGTCATCATAATGAAAATTAAAGTCACCAAGATAACAAACAGTATTACGTGTAGCTGCATAAGAGGATAAGAGATCTGGAAACTCCTGTAGGAAGGCAGAGTTAGACAGCGTATTGGACTTACTTGGCGGAGGTCTGTAAACACAAACTAAAGAAACAGTAGCAGCAGTGCCTCGTAGTTTCATTTTCACACACACTCAAACGAACAAAATTTCACAGGAGTGAAAAAAACACAGCATGAGAGTGTTTTTCGAATCATGAAGGCTAATCCACCACCTCGTGATCCAACACGAGGAAACGAGTGGAAATCATAATCACAGGGGGTCATAGCAGCGATGTAGGACTCGTCACCACGATCGTACAACCAAGTTTCAGTCAAGACGAAAATATCGGCTTTTAAATCAGTCACCATTTCATGGATTTCTGCTGCTTTTTTGCGACACGATCGGCAGTTGAAAAGCAGCACCTTTAATGTCCGTTTGTTGTCTGCCTTCTTTCGCTTGTACCGTTTTCTTGGAAGATTGACACCTATACCAAAAGTACGAAGCCGAGATGTTAATTCACTGGTCAAACGAGATGGACTTACATGAAGAGTTGATCACGTCTGTAATGCAGGAATTTATCACTTTGGCGCACAGAGATAGAGCACTCAACAGAACTAGACGAAAGATCAGGTATTTGGCTAGCTTGATGCAGGTGAGTACGATGGCGGACGCATCGAGTTCAAAGCAGCAGTCAGCCGTGTCGAAATGGTCGTGCACAGCACGAACCAACGCAGGTAAAGTTCGGCATAAATGGCCCACAGCACAAAAGCACCAAACATCACAAACATTTTTTCACAAACTTTCAAATCAAGCACGCTTCCTTTTCCTCTTAAACGAAGAAAAGAACAGAGGCGACAGTCACTCCAACCTCAGCGGCGAATGACCTTGACCCCCACACGTCCACCCTATTTCTATATGGAGATTTGTCGAGCCAGGAGACTGGCCAAGTACTGCTAATATGAATACGAAAGTAAATATTTTAATGAGGGTGAACAGATAAATAAGCTGAAAGCTTCTTTACACCATGCCCTCAAAAAAACAAAAAAAAGTATAAAAAGATTTATCGAATGTACAATCAACTATCTGCCAACTATCTAGTGGCGGCTGGACAATGTGTGGCTCATCACTTGATGCTAACCTGCATTTTTGAGGAAGTAGCAGTGGGCCCAGGTCAGCCCACTGCTGATGATGCTGCCGTCAGGGCGACGCTCCTGCCTGGCCACGCCCACAAGGTAGTGGTCGGCACGCTCCCTCCGCTCTGCCCCCTGGCTGGACACGGTGATCTGGAAGTGTCTGCTGTTGCTGGATATCTCCTGCCACTGTACCTGGTTCTGCCACAGACACACACACACACACACACACACACACACACACACACACACACACACACACACACACACACACACAGACACACACACACACACACACACACACACACACACACACACACACACACACACACCAGACAGACATACACGTGCATGATCTCTTCACATTGTTACATACATGTCAATAGAATTTTCTGTTTGTAACAGATCAACAGAATTCAAATTATTCTCATTTTTCTTCTTCTTCTTATCATTATCATTGAGAATATCCCATATTCTAATGCATGCACTGATAAACCTCAATAAGAATAATCATGGTCTATGTGCCTAACAAAAGGAAACAAGAGACAATGAAATGGGACAAGTCAAAGGCAAAGAAAAAGAATAAGGCACAGCCAGCCAACATAAATCCAAATCACTTACACACCAAATTGTAGGTGTATGGATTACCCTGCAATAAAATTAAAGATCAACAAAATGGACAAATTTGATATTGGAAAAAAAAGAGATCTTTTGGTAGAATGAATCAAACAATACACAATTCAGAATGATGAATGAATCAAATAATACACGATTCAGAATGATGAATGAATGAAATAATATATGATGTGTAGAATGACGGGATGACAATAATGGCAGACAGAATGATGGGATGACAATAATGGGCAGACAGAATGATGGGATGACAATATGGCACAGACAGAATGATGGGACGACAATAATGGGCAGACAGAATGATGGGATGACAATAATGGGCAGACAGAATGATGGGATGACAATATGGCACAGACAGAATGATGGGACGACAATAATGGGCAGACAGAATGATGGGATGACAATAATGGGCAGACAGAATGATGGGATGACAATATGGCACAGACAGAATGATGGGATGACAATATGGCACAGACAGAATGATGAAATGACAATAATGGGCAGACAGAATGATGGGATGACAATATGGGCACAGACAGAATGATGGGACGACAATAATGGGCAGACAGAATGATGGGACGACAATAATGGGCAGACAGAATGATGGGATGACAATATGGCACAGACAGAATGATGGGACGACAATAATGGGCAGAGAGAATGATGGGATGACAATATGGCACAGACAGAATGATGGAATGACAATATGGCACAGAAAGAATAATGGGATGACAATAATGGGCAGAGAGAATGATGGGATGACAATAATGGGCAGACAGAATGATGGAACGACAATAATGGGCAGACAGAATGATGGAACGACAATAATGGGCAGACAGAATGATGGAACGACAATAATGGGCAGACAGAATGATGGAACGACAATAATGGGCAGACAGAATGATGGGATGACAATAATGGGCAGACAGACAGAATGATGGAATGACAATAATGGGCAGACAGAATGATGGGATGACAATAATGGGCAGACAGAATGACGGAACGACAATAATGGGGCAGACAGAATGATGGAACGACAATAATGGGCAGACAGAATGATGAACGACAATAATGGGCAGACAGAATGATGGGATGACAATAATGGGCAGACAGAATGATGGAATGACAATAATGGGCAGACAGAATGATGGGATGACAATAATGGGCAAACAGAATGATGGAGTGACAATATGGGCAGACAGAATGATGGAATGACAATATGGCACAGATGGAATGATGGGATGACAATAATGGGCAGACAGAATATGGGATGACAATAAGGCGCAGACAGTGGAGTCTGCTGTATGAATGGAATGAAGTAAATGGAGTACAAGGCCAACTGCAGCACAGAATGGGGCATGACCAAAGCCTAGGAGTGACGCCAAAGCAGCGTGGTGAACTGACCTGGTCTTCATGATGACACTTGAGCACCGCTGTGTTTCCGCGGCACCAGGCCACCAGAAAAGAGGAGGCTGTGGACTGGGCGTTGTCTGACCAGCACAGGTCAAACTGACCTGTCCATGTGCCATCAGCCTTGAAGTCTGTCTCCACGATCAGGGATGCCGGTCCCTGTGGCTCTGAAAACCGGACAGTGCGGGCTTCATAAACCATCTGTTTCCTGTGCTGGTCTTTGACATTTCAGTGCACAGCAATGTATTATGCTTAGCTGTCGTTCAAATAGACACAAGTCTCCACTGACACTGGACCTCGTATGCTTAGCTATATAAATTTCATCTGAATGATTTTTTTTTTTATTGTGGCACTGGTGGGCTGGGGGATATCACATGTCATTGTAAGTTGTATGCTCTTCACTAGCAGGCTGGGGGACATCTTTTATCATTCCAAGTTGTATGCACTTCACTGCCTCCTTTTTGGAAACAACAGTAATAGGATGAGCCTCAAGGATTCCATTGGTCATGAAGTTCTAATGTCCACCAAAAAAAACATGACAGTAACAGGGTGAGCCTGAAGTTTTTCAGTTCGTAATGAAACTCCTAATGTTCACCAAAGACAAATGCAATTAACAAAATCAAATACAACCCCTCTGACATGGTCATACAGCCAATGAACCATTCAAATATGTGAGAAGATTCAGGCAGAAACTCAAACCTCAACTATTTGATATTAGATGTCTTCATTCAAAAGGGGGCAAAGTTTGTGTTCGTTAACACTGAAACATTTTCAGCATTTTGAATTAATCTGTACTTACTGTCTCTCAAGCGCATGTGTGCGCACACGTGCGTACATACATGCATGTGTGTGTGCGTGAGATGCTCTGGGATCAAATCTGCGGTCATTCTAAAAGCAGCATCTCAAATCTTTTTTTTTTTCCCTTAGATTTCAAAGAGTTGAGACACAGCCTCAGAGATGAAGAGCATTCTTCTTAACATATTGTTTTCATGTCAAAAAATCAGTTGCGATGCATTTCTGGCCTCAACTGGTGTTAGAATTATGCCATTTTCTGGCCTTAGTCAGGTTCTGAATCAGATAAATTTGGAATAATTAAGTTTGATCTTACATGTAATGTGTATCCAAAGATGGGCTGCATTGGATTCAGCCCAATTTTTCTTCTGTTACATCTCTTCAAAATCTACTTCAACCCAGACAGGGCTATTTCCTTATTAAGAAGGAAGTTATTTCTTTTCTCTTTCTGGCATGATGCCACAGATCCTGCCAATAGAAACTGAAGTTATTGCAAATGTCTCCAAGTCAGTTTCATGAGCAGCCTTTCATCTGAAAATGTGAAAACTTAAGACACTTTTCCTAGGTCAAAGAACATCAATGAGCTGTTTGGAAATCTATATGACACAGTGTCTGAATGCTGGAGATATAAAGATTCTTTATGACTCAGATGCACTTTCATTTGAAAAAATCAAAGTTGAATTATTACTGCTGAATTTCTATAGAATTGAAATAAATAAAAACACTTTTTTTTTTCCCAAGTGACACAGCGTAATTTGAGGGTTAGATCTGAAACATTTCCCCGTTTTTGTCAGCTGATGTGGACAGGACTTTACATTTGTGGCTGCTGTGTCTAGTGACTATTCTCTTTGTCCTGGTGTGTAACCATAGAGTTTTGCTTGATGAAAGTCCCCCCTACCCAGAGCAGTCATGAACTGAACATATACTGCCTTCACGACTACTTCAGGTTTTCCTTTTCAATCTTAAACAGCATGGTTTAGAATACACATTAGATTTATTTCCCTTGAAAAGGAAGTTGCTTTGACAATGTCAAAGTAAATGGCAGATGATGGAGAAAAGAGAAGATAACTCCACTAGACATAAATGCTGTGAATGAGTGATGAACTGCATAGCCGACATGCTGCTGGCCTGAAATCATTTTGGCACTGTTTGTTTGTCCATAACACAGATAACTGGATGCTGCTTGGCTGTAGACACTGACTGCTGTGTCCAAGCTTGTGAAAAATCATTAGGAAGGGATACCTCTTTGACTGAAAACCCCTTATGGTCCTGGTGACTTGTCACCCCTGTATAGATTTCACATCTAAATTCATGATCACATTCTTTATTTCAACTGGAAAATCAGCCGACTGGGAGCTGCCTTCATGTGGGTGACCATTCTCAGGGTCAGAATTGGACATGGCTGGCACTGGAAGGTTTGTAGGTGTATTGTGCTGAGACTGAAAGTGACCAGTGGGTGTGGAGACTGAAACCGGCAATTAAAACAGGCTGATGTTCAATTAAAGCTTCTGGATGGGCTTTCAACAATACAGTTATGAATTGTTTCTTAACTTAGCAAAAAAGAGAAGAGATATGACTGACCTAATGTTCCTTGTTGCCTACAAATTTACCAAGACCTATGAAATTTACTGAGATACACTTAATCATTAAATTCTGCTGACAGAAAATCATTTTATATTCTATGTCTGGCATATTCTGGATCTGACTGGCAATGTTCCCACACTCAGCATGTCATATGAATGTGGATGAACCAATCGCTATGCCAGAAATAATTATATTGTACTTTTAAGCCAGGTGTTGTCTTACTGGCCTTCCAAAAGGACACATTGATTTTCCTGTGTTGGCAGGCTGAACACCTTAAGCTTGTTTTTTCCAAAAGGATACGTTGATTTTCCTGTGTTGGTGGGCTGTACACCTTAAGCTTGTATTATGGGTCAGTTACTGAAACTCCTTCCCTGTGGAGGGAGAATATGGTGATTAACAGCTCTTATGTGACAGATTTTCTGCTGCAGAGAAAATGGCTTCACACTGAAGTGCAGGAATCAGGGATGCTTGTAATACAAAGAAACCTTTACATTGTCTCTCTCTCTCTCCCACCCCCACCTCTTTCCTTGTGACTGTGGTGCTATTTGCATTTACTTTTACTTCAGATACAGATACTATTCATTTTTCAAGGCCAAACGATCACTGACTTTCAAAAGCTATTCCACAGGTCAAAACCGGACTGAAACTCCTCAGTGTTCATAAAACAGAATGATTGTTCATGGACATACTAACTGATAAACATTATCCCTCCTCCTATCCTTCCTCACGCCCCAGGAAAAGTGAGATCTGGAACCGGCCGAATCCATCCATCAAATTCACTCACTGTCTTTCTTTGCGACGAGGAGGAGGGAGGAGTGGTTTCGGGACACCTTGTGGTCAGATGTAACGGCGTAGAGCTGCACGGAGTAGGCACTGTCGTTGCGGATGGGCAGGAGGTGGGAGGTGTTGGGGTACAGGGTGCTGACCTTGCCGTTCACTGTCTGATCGTTGGAGAGCTGTGCCACTGTCGACTGCTGTACAGGGATGTACAGCAGCTGGTAACTGTGGATCACGCTGCGCCTCAGGGCCATGGGATATGCTACACAGCCACAGACACGTCTTTGATTAAAGGAAGGAGAGAGAGAGAGAGAGAGAGTAAGAGAGAGAGAGAGAGAGAGAGAGAGGGAGACTGAGACAGAGGGAAAGAGAGAGAAAGCGAGAGACTGACAATGATAATGACAAAGATTTTATAATCCACAACATTACAGCCTTTAGAGAAGGGAATGAAAATACACAAGTTTTAAGCACATATCAGTTTTATGCACTGATTTTTACACACACACACAAACACACACACACACACACACACACACACACACACACACACACACACACACACACACTGACTGACTGAAACCATTTACTGTCAGAATAACATAGTGTTGTACTCACACACACACACACACACACACACACACACACACACACACACACACACACACACACACCACACACACACCACACACATCATTGATCATCTTGAAAAAAATTGCTTTAACATTAATTGTTATCACAGCTTTGTTCTAATTTACTCTGTGTTATCTTTATTGCATGCGCTACAAATTCAGCAACAATTTCACTATGACTTGAGCGCGGTGTTTACAATTCTTTTCTGATCAGGCACACTTGGGGAAGGATCCTACAATGGCACAATGTTTCTGATTATTGTCACTGATAGTGCAGCAACATGAAAAATGAGATCTATTTTCACAGCTATTTCCACATCATGGACAATTAGCATTCATTGGTCATTTTGGAACCACCAAAATGAGATTTTTTTTCTTCTGGCCTGAATCTACATCAAAATCTCGAAATATATACTACAGCTGACTTAAGGGTTGGGGGTCAGCGGTGGGGGAAGGAGGGTGGAGAAGAAGGGAGGTGCAATCTGTAGTCTGTTTCTGTAGCATTACATGTCCTCATGGGAAAATCTGCTCTTTAGGCAAACTGGCCTCTCCACTAACCAATCATAATGTCAGTGCACGATTGTGTGAGACTGTTTTTAGTGCTTGAAAAACTGATGCTACTAAACCCTTATTGGTCATTGATATTGCACATCTCTGCAAGAGGAATTTTTGTTATTCTATAACCAGCAGGTCCCACTGATGATGCACACAAGACAGGAAGAATAGTGGCATCGCAGTATGAGTGTTGATCATGCACTGGGCAACGGGAAATGCCTGGTGGTGTGTGTACATCTCCATTCGAAGTATTAATGTCATAACAGAATAGGGGGGAACCAAAAGGGTTAAAGAGAATGGGTTCATGAGAGAGAACAGGAAATTAAAATGACAAGATATTGAGAAACAAACAAGCGAAGGACAAGATGAGAGAGAGAGAGAGAGAGAGAGAGAGAGAGAGAGAGAGAGAGAGAGAGAGAGAGAGAGAGAGAGAGAGAGAGAGGTTGTCCACTAAAAAAATTTCACAGTCAGTTACAAGAAACACACAGCCTTTGCTGACATGCATGAGGCACAACCTGACCTTCCAGTACACGATGACGTTGCGGCAATGAGGACGCTCACAGAACACATCCGTGAAACAGCCGATACACATTTCAGGGGCTACTTCAGGAACTGAAACAGCACATGGACAGGACCTCCACGCAGTGTACAGTGATGATTAATGATGATAAGGATGAAAAGAATTTGAGGAAGAGGCAGAAGGATGAAAAAGTGATGACAACAGATTTTTGAATGATTTAAAGAAAAAAAAAAAAAATGCTCAAAAAGCATGTACAAGAACCATCAATATTGCTTTTCAGCATACCGAAATGCACATGAGACTATTGCTTATCCTTGACAATAGAGGGCATGTCTTGCTTTTTCCTTTCTTTCCTTTTTTTCACTTAGTAGGTCAGAGAGAGGCAAACTTACCTATATAAACCCTACTGAAAGGGATGACATTAAAAGATTAGATGAAGACTTGAAGTTTTGTCCTTTTTTTTTTTTTAACCTAATGTTTAGGTGGACTGAAAAAAATCTCATCACAAATCAAAGGATTGTCTGTAGTTCTGACCCAAAAAAAAGGGGGAGGAAGAAGAAGAAGAAAATCAAGACAACCATTTGATGAAGTAACGTAAGTACACCGATAATTATGATGTGAAGATAAAACCTATGACAACTATGACTGTCTCACTGGCCAGTGCGCAAGTTAGGGGAGAGGAGAGGGGGAAGGGGGTGGGTGGGCAGTGGAAACAAACCAGACTGAGCAGTGTTGAAGACTCACCGGATGGATCTGTGCGGACCTTCTCGATGTACTTCCATTCACTGCGGTAGCCGTCCGGGGGGCGATGTTTCCGCGGGGCAAGGGCTTGACGGCCACCCGAATGGTGTACTCCGTGAACGGCGTCAGGTCACAGATCCTTGCTTGGCCTGGGCCTTGCTTGAAGAAAATGGTCTCCAGCTGCAGGGTAGAACAGTATGGGTATAGTCAGTTCAGTGAGGTGTCTACCATCATCCCTGATCCCCCCCCCCCCCCTCATCCCCATACTCCCTCTACAGGCACTTTTCCTTCATCCCACCATCTCTGTACATTTTCACTACTGCCCCCCTCCTCCCCCCCCCCCCCCCCCCCCCCCCCCCCCCCCTCTCTCTCTCTTTCTCATGTGAGTTTTTAAACAGAGAAGGCTTGATCCTTCTAGAAGTTTTCCTGAACAAGATATAATAGGAGGCGACATCATGGACACCTCTTGTATTTTTTCAGCTGCTCCATTAATACCTTAAACTCACTCCTTTTAGTTTGTTTGCATAGCATGTGCCATTGAAATTGCCAAGGTGATCCCACTCTACCTTACTTACTTTGATCTGCATAAAAATGACTTCTATTTCAAAGATGCCTTTCATGTAGGGTAAATGTTCCTTTCAATAGGTGGCATACTTGAGCTTCTCAGCTCTTTGCCTTGTCCGGTGCATCTGAACATGCTCTCTCCCACTTCTTCTTGGAAATCATGACCAAAAGGAAATCAACCTTGAATAGATTCTTCATTAAACAGTTCAGCTTGACTGATTCACACCTTGCTGTGGTAGTCCTACAGAAAACCCACATATTCTCAGTAAGTTTTCAGTCTGGTTCATAGCTGGGTCAATCCAAACCTAAAGCAGGGCTGACTGGTAAAGTACACTGTCAGCATGCACACAAATAGGTCACTGTCCTGTTGCTGCAAAATCTTGCCATTGGAATAAACCACACGTGTGTGTGTGTGTGTGTGTGTGTGTGTGTGTGTGTGTGTGTGTGTGTGTGTGTGTGTGTGTGTGTGTGTGTGTGTACAGTTTTAGAAGTCTTCCCTAAAGAAAGTCCATGTACAGTTCTCTTTAAGTGATCTGTTATCAATGTAAAAAGAGAGGCATCTCCTCTTGCCAATATCCTACACTGGTACCCTGGTGGATACGTTAGTGTGTCATATACAGCAGCGGTCTCATGTTGGTCTTTGTCCACATCTTGACTGTCCTGTGATACATATATAGATATTACATCCAAGATATTAAAAAAAAAAAAGCGAAGGAACATTCATATGTAACTGACACAGAGCAATTTTTCTTTGGATAGGTTGGGTGGGGTGGGATGGCTTTGCCACTCAGAAATGAACTTCATTCCTTAATGTTTCTGATTAATTCTTCGGACGTAACAGTTCTGTAGCTGTCTCATGCCTTCTTCTTAACACCATATAGTTGCTGAAGAGTCCAGCACTCTGTTTATGTCCAAAATAGCTGATTATACATAACAGAAACCGATGAGCCTTTGACACACAAACTGACCCCCCAACTACTAAATTATTTCTCTGTGACTTTGGGCCACTGGCTGGATGCTCTGTCAAGAACCTCACTCTCAAAACAAGACTTTTTTCCTGAACAGGCTAGCATAAGAAAAATTCCCTTTTTCCTCTTTATTTTCATTTTATTTGTACTATACTTCTTTTGTTTTAACATAAATAACCATCCTCTGTACTGCCATTCCACACATGGCCATACTTATACGGACTGTCCTTTCATTTGCTACTTTATGTACTTGCCTGTATGTATATATGCACAAGCGTAAGTATACGTGCACAAACACATGTAACAGATAGACAATGAAACCAACTGAAACATAAAGCTTACCTGATGCCAGTGCGAGGAATTCCACTGAGAGAGGTACTGGACATAGGCCACCTTCATGTACTTTGTCTGAGTGGTCCCACGTGAGCCAGAGACAGGTGGCGTTACCTTCACTTCGCTGCAGGCCAGCCACAGGGGATGGCTTCACTGCAACACAACCAGGGCTCCTATGGCCTTCACTGGTGTCTATCTGACTGACCCACCACTGTCCACACCTGTGTGACCTTCATGACCTTCATTGGTGTCCATCTGACTGACCCACCACTGTCCACACCAGTGTGACCTTCATGACCTTCACTGGTGTCCATCTGACTGACCCACCACTGTCCACACCAGTGTGACCTTCATGACCTTCATTGGTGTCCATCTGACTGACCCACCACTGTCCACACCAGTGTGACCTTCATGACCTTCACTGGTGTCCATCTGACTGACCCACCACTGTCCACACCAGTGTGACCTTCATGACCTTCATTGGTGTCCATCTGACTGACCCACCACTGTCCCACACCAGTGTGACCTTCATGACCTTCACTGGTGTCCATCTGATTGATCCACCACTGTCCACTGTCCACACCAGTGTGACCTTCATGACTTTCATTGGTGTCCATCTGACTGACCCACCATTGTCCACCATCAACACTACCATTACAGCCCCCATGACCATCATACCTGTGATAAACCAGTCACCATGTGTTATTTGTTCGTTACATTCAATGTATGCCAGCTGCATGGTTTCCGTGACCAGGTCAGCCAAGGCACAAGAGAATACACAATACTTAAAAAAAAAAAATTCCTTCTCTTTGCAAAACCTTGCATAAGTAATTTAAGCTTTCCACAGGTGTACTTGCTTTATGTGCTAATGTATATCAAATGACCAGAAATTGGGGGCAAGTTCCTGTCAAACTTCTGCATCATTTTACCAAAGTAAGCAAAAACAAATTCCACATTATTTAGCACCAAAGAAAAAAAAACCATCAAAACCAAAAGCAACCAAACCATGGCAGAACAACAACAACAACAAAAGCCTTTTCATATCTACTGGCACCAAAGTAAACAACAGCAATCATTAAAAAGTCTGTTTTCTTGTATATGCTGATAGTTCGTAGCAGGAAACAGTCCATGTTAGGAGATTATTATCATTATCAAGAGTACTTATATAGCACCTATCCTCGGAAAGAGACCAAGCTCTAACCCTTTGCTATCCATGCTCTCATTTACACACTGGGCTGCCTACGGAAGACCCAAAGGAAGAGCTGCTTGCTAGGTGTTACATTCTGTCATTCAGTCATATATCAGTTCATTCTTTCGTTCTTTAAGAGTTTGCAATGTGTATATGTGCCATTCCATAAAAAACGCAAAGTTGGCTTTCTCTCCCCAGAGTTAGTGATGGGATGTTACATGTGTGCAAGACAGGGTCCTTATGAAAACATACTTTCTGTGCAGTGACTGTCCCCTGTATGTCTTCCTTTCTTCTCCTTCTTTTCTCATACAGTCTGAAAGGCAAGTGGTCACCCACTGATACTTCTTCCAAAGTGAAAAGTGATGAAATCGTCATCATCATCATACCGTCATTATATTCATTATGATACGATTATCATTGATATCAATTATGATCATTACAGCATCACCTGTGACGATGCAATCAACATAATACATGCAATATAACATAACACACAGAAAAATAACGCATCCCAGTACAAGACAACAACTGCGCACATTACAGCATAGTGATGTGTGCTGTGGGGCACTTTGTGTTGCAAGGACCGATGTGGTGTGGTGTGCGGCACCTACCGATGGTGTCTGTGCGGACATGGAAGGTCTGGGAGCGCGAGGTCTGTCTCCGCTGGGTGTTTGGTCACCTCCACTGACATGATGTAGCGATGCCCAGGCAGGAAGCGGTCCCGGCCGCCACGCACCCATGTGCATGATGTGTTGGTCATGTGACCTTGCGGGCAGTCCTTCTGGATTCCGCTTCAACCAGAGACACAAAGAGAGGGAGATGTGAAGTCTGAAATAGTTCTGGGACATACAGAGAGAGAGAGAGAGAGAGAGAGAGACAGACAGACAGACAGACAGACAGAGACGGAGAGAGATAGAGACAGAGAGACAAAAAGAAACAGAGAGACAGAGACAGACACAGAGACAGAGACACACAGAGAGAGAGAGAGAGAGAGAGACAGACAGACAGACAGACAGACAGAGACAGAAACAGTGATGAGGGGAAGGGAAAAAGGCTGCGAGATAAAGATTAATAGATAGGTAGGCATGACTTGGACTCACACTCAAACTATCCCAGGAACCCTAAACGGTCTTTCGATACAAAAGTGTGACAACACGTACATTCAAAACAGACCATAGCTTTATGCTTGAAGCTGAACCACAATTCATGCAGGCTCATATATGAAGCCATTGTTTTCTTCCCATATTCCTGCTATCACGGACATATTTTGCTCTATAGGTTTGTTGATTGCCATTGCTGAATATGTCTTGCTGTACATCACTTTTTTGTGAACGGGTCATTCAAAGCTGTACACTGGCATTGAGACAGATTTTTTTAAAAAATGCTACACACACATATACATACAAAAATGCATGTTTTTGCCCGCACAAACACATATACATCATAGACATTATACTCATGCATCACAGAGACATAATACAGAGAGACTGAGAAAAAGAAGTGACGTAGAGAGAGAATGGGGAATGGGGAGGTGAGAGGGAGAGAAAAAGAGTGAGAGAGAGAGAAAGAGAGAGAGAGAGGGAGACAGACAGACAGACAGAGAATGGGTACAGATACACAGAAGAATAGAGATACAAATGATCAGTCAGACTGAAACAGAGAAAGTCAGGGAAAATGTCAAATGAGTTAATTAATGAATAAATTAAGGATGTGAAAATGAGTTTCAGTTCTTAACTTTATACACTATACTTTGTCATATATAATACAGCCAGAAAAAAAACCCATTAAACCACATTAAAAGGAAAAAAAAAGAAAAAGAAGGGTATGTTAAGTTCCAAACCAGTTAATAGGAGCACACACCTGTCTCTATCCCCCTTTGTTCCCTCAATGTGATGCGAGGTACTGTGCAGGAGGGTCAGGCAGCTCTATATGTATCAACTATGTATATAGCAAGCAGCCAGCCAAAGGAAGGAGGTAACTCCGACACTTTCGTTTAGAACGTAAAAAAACAAAAGAGCTTAAAGATTAAATCCATTCACTGAATTCCTTGCCTCTACAATCTTAAGTTTCAATCAAATAGCAGTCATGTGGCAGTCATGTGGTTTTTCATACCCTCTCTTGGTGATCTCAGGTCCGAATTAATTTCTTCGTCCATGCACATGCAAAGTTGGTGTTAAATCGGGAAGTTCAAGGGGACTGTTGCTGGAAAGGCGAGAAGGGCGATGTTCATGCACATACTGTCATCAGTAGGGGCTTAGTGTGGTCTCCGGAAGCTCTGTCGCTCTGAACTGATGCCACTGAACACCACTGTAGCATAGTGTCTCCTCCAGAGAGCTGTCATACGACAATACTGATTGCTCCTGGAAGACTGCAGGTACACAGGCTCCCACAGGGCTGGTGTGAGTGTGGCTGTGTATAGAGCAGGAATGAGTGGCTTGGCAATAATGCAACAGAGAGGGTTTGAAGCATGACACCAGCACCACACACACACACACACACACACACACACACACACACACACACACACACACACACACACACACACACACACACAGGCTTGGCTTCACTGTTGAAGATTATAGAAGAAGAGGCCCATGCTAACTGGAGGCCAATGCAGGATAGGCAGGCCCGGGCCCTGCGACTGCAGATAAGAGTCTGATCAAGGTTCAATGTCACACAATACACATTCATTCCTCTTGTACTGTTTGTCTTCAAGGGTGGCCCTGCGGGTGTCTTCCAAGGAGGAGACAGCTTTGTTAACGGTATGATGCAAGTGTTGCAATCTGCAGCAGGGGAGGACTGCTGGCAATGGTCATTATGACAGGCATTGAGAGTTTTTTTCACATCATTGTCATACTGCTTCTTCGGTGCCCCTCTGTCCCAATGGCTAGTGGAGAGTTCACCATGCAGGGTGATCTTGGGCAGGTAATGATCCTCCGTCCTGGAGATGTGTGACCTGGACTTCAGTAACATGGCCTAGATGCTTTGGTGAGCTCCACCTGTTTGAGGACTTCAACACTGGTGATGAAGTCACTCCAGAGAATATTGGGATGGAGCAAAGACAGCACTGATAGAAGTGCTCAAGGAGTGATGGTAGAAGGTCCTCACCTCAGAGTCACACAGGACAGTGGTATTGGCTTTGCATGCTCTGATCTTGGCACATCACTTTCAGGGCTTCGTAAATCCCCCCTGGGGTCATTGGAATCTGTGCACAGCTGAGTTTCCTTGCGATGTTGATCCACCACTCATTCTGGGTCTCTCAAAACTTGAGCTGGAAGCTGCTGTATACTTGACAGAAGGCAACTTTCTCCTCAGGACAAGATGGCTGAGCCAAGTGAGCCTGGTGAGCAGACCTCTTCTTTCCAGCAATTCTTGAATTCCACCAGCCGCCATGGTGAAGTGGTTAGCCTTGCGGACTCCCAGCTGGGAGGTCATGGGTTCGAATCCCATCAGAGTCATGTGGGTTTTTCTGCCCTGACTGGCTCCTACCCAGAGTTGAGTTTGCTGCAGACTCAGTTGGGAAGACTGGGACCACACAGTCGAGTTTCATCCACTTAATGGATGCGTTTCTGAGACTGTTGCTCAAATTTCCTGACCAACATTGCAGGTGCCTGTATCTCTCGGGCCTGGTTGACGCTGGGATATATTATGAAAGGAAGCGTCAAATACAGCCCTGTCACGTAGTCTCAGACCAAAATGGAAATCCATAGCATCATCTTAATCATCCTCATTCTCATCAATCAGCACTGGAAAAAAAAATGTCTCAATTTCTGTGGCCCTTCATGCCCTGCTCTCCTGGTGACCTCAGTTTCGATGTCCTCTCCATGTCTGTGGCCTTGGTTTGGTTCCGTCGGGGTCACCGGTATCGGCGAGTCCATGGGGGCTGTCGTTGGATGGACGTGGTGGCGCCCTCCAGAGGGACAGCTCACTCACGCTGGCTCCGCAACTAAGCAATTATTGTCGTCAGTAGGGGGCTTAGTAGGTGGTGTCCTGCATATGTTAGATCAGAACAGGCGCCACTGAACACCACCAAAGTGACTCGGCAGCAGTGCAGTGTCTCCTCCGGTGGGTTGCCTCTTGATGACTTGACATTGACTGCTCCCTGTGGATTGCCGGTGCTGGGGCTGTGGAGGGGCTGACCGGGGCTGTGGCTGTGGGGGTGTCGGAATGAGCGGGGTGGGTGCACTGCCTCTGAGGTGGCACAGAGGTTGGGACACCAAAAAAAAAAAAAAATCTTGAATTCCCTTGTTTTCATTGAACAAGTCCTTGCTCTTTCTCGTAGCAAAGCCAAAGATGTCCTCAGATGTTTCTGCATGATGACAGTTTTCAGCTGCTCCCCATAACCTGAACCAACTGCATGCAGGATTGAGACTGCTGCTTTCAGTGTCATCTTTCACCTGCTGTTTGTGCCCCTTTCCTATCGCTACAGGGCTTGGTACACACACACACACACACACACACACACACACACACACACACACACACACACACACACACTATATTTGTCTACTTTCTGTCTATCTGTATGCGGGAGAACAAATGAACAAATGAACCAACCAATGAACAAACCTTTTTTAATAAGGGAAAAGAATAAGCATGATATAGGCTTTTTTACATTTTGCCTTCCATAAAGAAAAAAAAAAAAAAGCAACTTCAAACGTTAATGAACTATATAAACACATGAAAAGAATACTAAACTGAAGTGCAAATCACTATCTAAAAATCACACAAGCAGCTTTTCAGAAAAAAAGAACTTCTTTGCAAATTTTTATTTTAAATGAGAAAGGTAGGACGTCAATAAAAGTGGTAATGTGAAGAGTATGTATATGGAAGACATAGAGAACGGGGTAAGAAGGAGCACAAAAAGAACATTCACATACATTTATACAAAGATACTGTACTAGGACCCATACACATGAAATATGAAATGTATGAAAAAAGTCAAATCACGTTAATATCATTCAACACTGTTCAAAAAGTTTTACATAAGATATGAGAAGTAGCGTCATTTGAAAACATTTAGACAAGTATTTAACATTAATTGAAAACAGTAAGTTATTTCACAAACCACCTCCAGAACACACAAGGCTAGATTAAAAAAATTTCAGTCCTTGGCAGGGGTACTTTGATCTTGCTGACATTGCAAATCTGACTTATTTCAAATACGTTTTTCAGAGCTGGTGGGGCATGATTGAACATTATCTAAAACATGAAAATTGCTTTCTTATAAGTGAGTTTCCATTTCAGAGGATACATGTCTAAAAGTTTACAATTAGAGGGAGTTACGGTTGAAGATTTCAGGAGAATTAATTTAACAGTCGGTCTATGAAGCCTGAAGAACAGTTTTAAAAGGTTACCACTGGCTGAATCCCATTGTATAGAAGAGTAATTCAAATAAGACTTAATATATGAAATAAAAAACAGCTCACGACAATGTTTGTCTAAGAAATGCTTTACTTTTGAAAGCTGGTAAATATTTTTCAGATAAAGTTTACAGAGCACTGTGACATGAAAAAGCATGACACATTACTGTCTACAATAATACCAAGACCTTTATGATGATCAACTTCCTCAACCACCTCATTATTTACACAAAGAGACAGAATCATATAAGAGATTTTGTCGGTTTTGCGTGGAGGTTATTATCAAGTATTAATTTTCTGAGGATCAGGACAAAAGTGATAGAGTTCATACAATTTGATTAATGTTTTTTTTATATACTTTCTTGTAAAGCAGCAAATATCTTTTCAATTTTTGTGTGACTAGTGTGTATAATGGTATCATCAGCGAACATTTCACTCAGACTGTCAAAGTCAATGAATTGAAGTAAACTGTTAACACACACACACACACACACACACACACACATATATATATATATATATATATATATATATATATATATATATATATATATATATACACATATATATGTATGTGTGGAGAATAAGATAGGTCTCAGTACTGACCCTTGAGGGATGCCGTGACTAATAAATAATTTAGGTGGTACAGATTCATTTACTGAAATTGTTTGCTTTCTAGCTGAAAGAAATGAAGACAGGAATTCAAATGAGTTTTCAAATATGTTATAAAACTTCAGCTTTTTAAGAAGAAGAATGTGATCTATAACATCAAAAGCTTTCATAAAATCTACCATGAGAACACCTGTAATTTTGTCATTATTCATATTAGTGAACCATTGACCAACTAGGTTTGTCAAGAGTGGTTGGTTTGCCCTAAACCCCACTGGTTTTGATGAAATAAATTGAAAGAATTGAAGTTATTGAGAAAATGTTTATTCTAAATTCCAATGGTTGAAACAGTACAGAGAAAATAGAAATGGGCCTGTAATTTGATGGATCACAGTGATCGCCTGTTCTTTGAATTGGTATTACTTTAGGGACTATAAAAGTCTTTGGGAAATGTTCTTTTTATAAATGCAGAGATTGTAAATATTAGTGTTTCGGAAATTACAGGGGCTGGCAGTTCAGAATTTTCCTGTCAATGCCATCAAGACCAGTAACACTAATTTGCTTTCAGTGAATATGGGCATTGTATACTTTGTGTACAAATAACAGTGGAAAATCTAAACATGTTGTGATGTTCTTCAGCCAACTAATGATTAGAACAACATCTAAACCATTCTGTGAGGATATATTTGTTTTTGTATAGAATTTAACTACATAGCAAAAATGAGTATTCAACTTTTCAACTGATATATCTTTCAGTGTTGTAACACATGCACAGAAATTTTTATTATTAAGCTGAATGATGTCTTTCCAAACTGATCAGTTGTCTGCTTTAGAATGAATAAAGTCTTTGAAGCATTTCTTTTCAGCTGAGTATCTAAAATAATTTACAAAACTGCTATAGAACGAATAAGCTCTTTGAAGCATTTCTTTTCAGCTGAGTATCTAAGATGATTTACAAAATTTATCTGTTAACAAATTCTTTACAAGAGAGAAAGAGACAGACAGACAGACAGACAGACTGACAGACAGAGTAACAGAGAGACAGCAAGAGACAGACAGACAGACAGACAGACAGACAGACAGACAGACACACAGACACACAGACACACAGACCAACTGACTGATCAACTGACAGTCAGTCAGACAGACTGAGAGACAGAGGGGGAACTCACTGCGGAAGCTGGGGGGGGGGGGGGGGGGGGGGGGGGGGGGGGGGGGGGGGGGGGGGGGGGGGGGGGGGGGGGGGAGAGAGAAGATGGGGGCAGGGGGCAGGGGGGAGTGGGGGGCAAAATGTGAGACAGTGCATCTGATATCAGCTTTCCCTTTAGAATGTAATTAAGTGGCTGATGTTTCTCTGTTTGTTCAATTGTTTAATGAAAAGAAAACACATTGTTTATGAATAAGACGGTAACTTATGGATCCACTTCTATATCTTCTGGAAATCTCTAAAGGTAAATGGAATCAATCTAAGAGCCCTTATTCATTGATTACATCAGATAGTATGATTAATATGGAGCAGAAAATACATTGTGTAATTGATATTGGTTTTTGTTTTACTTTGTGATGTTTTTTTCCTTGGCCTTTGTGTTTTCTGCTTTGTCAATGTATCCAGGTTATTATATGGTGCTGTCTACACTTGTGTTTCTCTGGCAGTTCTCCCTACCTGGTGTTTCAGGCTCTGTGTCTTTCTCAGTGTTATCATCACTTGCTTGGAAATCTGACTCCCTCCTTCGCTCCCCTCCCCTATGTCTTTTCTCCCGGCCCTCCTCTCTCTGCCCTTTCTGAGTTGGCTTAGTCACTAATTTAATGCTTTACACTGTCTAAATGCTGTTTTCATCATTTTATATCATTAATTCATTTTCACAAATAGAAAATGTAACTTTGGATGGAAGCAATTACTTGTTCACATTAAAACTGTATTTCGTGTGTATTGTTATTACAATGGTGATCATAGTAAGTTCCATCACTGATTATGACTACTTAATATGTTATAAGCCAAACAAAAACAAAGTGCAGACGAAAAAACTGTCCTCGAATGGACAGCACTAAAGGTAGGTTCTGGAAGAATATGACTGACAGAAGGAAGACACAGGCTTCATTACAGAGAGGTTGAAAGCACAGAGTCGTGGCAATTTGAAATACTTTCACAGGTATTACTATCAATGTTAATCTAAAGGAAAAGTTTAGTGATACTGAGTTACACATACAATCCCTTTCGAATTCCGATGGAGGCTGAAACAAAACAACACAAACTCCTGTAAAGACGTTTTTTGAAAAAGGGGGTATTCCTGCTTTATGATGTCTATAGGCCATCCCTCTGCTGCCTGCAACCATCATTCTCATGATTTTTTTTTCTATCTTACCTCTTTGTGTGCAATGATGCAAAGAAAGTCAAATACATATTCAATGCAGATTTCAACATGGCGTAAGACCCTTGACAATAATATCCAAAAAAGTTGTTGAATTAACCCAAATCTTTCTACTTTTCTCTTACTTTGACGAAAAAAAAAAAAGAAAATATGCTGGATGCATTTAAAACTATGTTACATACAAAGTAAAGAAGACACAAAAGACAAACAAACTAAAAGTAATACCAAAAAAAAATCAAAGCAGTTCAAATGCACAGTGAAAGAAAGATTTAAGAGAAAGAAGGACATTCACTCCATAAAAGGCAACATTGAAAGAATTACATGGGATTGTAAAACTAATGAAGCAGCTTGTCCACACATGTTCTTAACGCCATAACATGGGGGGCCAGAACAGCTCAGTTGGTGGAGCGCCGGACTCGTGATCCTGGGGTTACCGGTTAGAATTTCAGTACAGGGGGATTTTTCCCTCACAGTTAACATTGGTTCTGACTCCATTTCCCATACAGTCCTTCGAATGTGACTATAAACCGAGGTTCCATGTGTGAATGCACACATAATTTGCACACACGTAAATTCCCATCAGCAACTTTGGAAGAGAAGCCCGGTTTGGCTGTTGGTATGGATGACACGTTACACATAGCATGCACCTTCCCCGAAGTTGGAGTATGGCTGCCTTAATGGTGGGATAAAAAAAAAACAGTCATACACATGCAAGTGTCCAAATCTTCAACTCGATGAAGTGGACACTCAAAGAAAGAAGATAACACACTTTAAAGCCAGGCTGGTTTCACGAACAATCCACATAGGACATCTGCTGCCCAAATGATGCAATGGATTATCCCATAATGACCCATCTGAAGCTTCAATAAAGCTAATGAACAATTCCTATCAACATACTGGAAACCATCTCCTGTTACAAAATGGTCAATGATGCATGTGGACATTACTCAAGAAAAATGACAAGATCACCAGTGACCCACATGCAGCCAACCCAAGGAACAAAATGATCAGCAACTGAACCCACTCAAGACACAGATATGATCACTAATGATGTTCCTTAAGCCCACACAAGGATTAAAATGATCAGTGATTACACAGCTTAAGCTAAACTGAAGCAAGAAGTGATAACTAATGACATACCTACACCCAACATGACAATCTTTGGCCTTTAATAAAGCACCCAAAGGCTCACATGGGTCAGCAGTGCTCTTTAATGACCCATTCAAAGACCCATGTGAGCCTGCAGCTCTCCCTAGGTATGTACCTGATGACCCACTTGGGACAAAGAATGATTTCTGATGATGTACTTGACAACCAAAACCTTCTCAAAAATGAAATGCCTGAAGATTAACAAGAGGTAAATGATGATTCCTTCAGATATACTTAAAGACCAACACCAGGTAAATAATGATCACTCATGATGCACACCTGAAGGCCAAGCCAGGTAAATGATGATCACTAATGACACTTCTACAGGTCAACACCAGACAAAAGATGTACACTAAGGATCTACTTGAAGGTCTGCTTTAGGTAAAGAAGAATCATAAAGACATACCTGAAAGCCAGCACCAGGTAAAGGATGATGACTGACTAATGTGGAACTTAAGGGCCCACACCAGACAAATGATGATCAGAACTGATGTGCCTGAGGGGTCACTTCCGGTACAGGCTAAACAACGATGACACACCATAAAGCCTACACACGTAAATGGTTGACAACTAATGACATACCTTCAAGGCTACATCAGGTACAGGAGATCCCTAATTTCAGACCTGTAAGCCCACATGAAAGAAAGGGTAGTGCATGAGGTACCTGATTGTCCAGACAAGGCCGACATGGATGAACTTGGGGTGGTGGTAATCCTGGCCCAGATCCCACTCACAGGTCATGTTCTCCCAGTTGTACACCGTGCAGTTCACTCCCTTCACTGTGGCCACAGGGTCTGGACACACAAACACATCATTCATTCAGCCATTGAGGACTTTGTGAGGGATGCTGCCTCCACTCATAAAGGAAAAAAAAACTTGATAGAAACTCACAATAAAATCTGAATTACTTAAAGTGGATAAATAACGAATGAAGCTAATTCCATTAAAAATCAATCAAACCTCTGATCATCTAGAATTAAACCAACTTTTAACACTGGCACAAACACAAGTTCAGACTTAGGAGAGCAAGATGAGTACGAACCACCATTACACAAACGATAGTGTGATGGTACAGACTTCTGTGTGAACTTTCCTTGAATTAATCCCCAGCGACAGTCTGATGGTTAAGACACGTGTATGCATCTCTGTTAAACCAAATGATGGTTTCATGGTAAAGACTGCTGTATGGACCGCTGTTCAACTAAGACATAACACACACACACACACACACACACGCACACACACACACACACACACACACACACACACACACACACACACACACACACACACACTACACACACACACACACACACACACGCACACACACACACACACACACACACACACACACACACACACACACACACACTATACACACACACACACACACACACTATACACACACACACACACACACACACACACACACACACACACACACACACACACTATACACACACACCACACCCCACACACACACACACACACACACTATACACACACCACACACACACACACACACACACACACACACACACACACACACACACACTCACACACACACACACTCACACACACACACACACACACACACACACACACACACACACACACACACACACACACACACACACACACACACACACACACACACACACACACACACACACACACACCCATACACACACACACACACACACACACACACACACACACTCACAGTCAGCCATGACGTGCTGAGAGCCGATGGTTCTAGGACGGCCGAGTTCCTGTCGCAGCCAGCAGACAAAATGGCCCTCGTCCTGGGGCTGGTGGATGGGATAGCGGAGGCGCGCACCGACCGTGTGGTGAGGATGTCCATGTAGTGAGAAGGGATGCTGACCCCATTGCGGGTGAAGTACAGGTAGGTAGAGTCCTCCAGCAGCTCCAGTTTGGTCAGATTACAGAACAAGATGAGGTCCTCGCCCACACAAACAGGTAGGGGTTGTCTGGCTTTACCACTGCAACAGAACATCACACAGGGTCAGGCTGGGTCAGACCAGGTTACACTATTCTCCACAAATCCTTCTGTAACTATGCATAATGTGGATGTATGAAATGCCTGAATTGGAACATGAAAAAAAAGCCTTCAATGAAAGCATTGGTCATGATCAACGACTTGCATGTTATAAGCTTACATTTCTGCAGATACATAGGTCTAATGTGCTCTTTGTTTTATCATACATGGTTTACAGTCTTTGCCAAAGTGAAAATGACACTCTGGATAATTTCTTAGTCAAGATGATGGGAAGGGAGGGGGAGAGTAGGGAAGGTGGGCTCAGATCATAGTGGGTTTGCTGATGTGGGTAGGGGAGGTGAGGGGCAAATTAATCTGCAATTGGAATTGATGGGGCAGCAAAAGGCTATCCATCAAAACAGGACAGCGATTTGCTTTTAATTCTTTGCTCGTTTTTCTTCGCTCCACAGAGGAAAGGACAACAGTGTGAGTGGAAAGATAGATAGGACTACAGTGTGAGTGGAAAGACAGGACAACATTGCGAGTGAAAGATAGGACAACAGTGTGAGTGGAAAGATAGGACAACAGTGTGAGTGGAAAGACAGGACAACATTGCGAGTGGAAGATAGGACAACATTGTGAGTGGAAATATAGGACAACATTGTGAGTGGAAAGATAGGACAACATTGTGAGTAGAAAGATAGGACAACATTGTGAGTGGAAAGACAGGATAATAGTGTGAGCAGAAAGATAGGACAACATTGTGAGTGGAAATATAGATCAACATTGTGAGTGAAAAGATATGACAATAGTGTAAGTGGAAAGATAGGACAACATTGTGAGTGGAAAGTTAGGACAATAGTGTGAGTGGAAAGACAAGGACAACATGTGAGAGGAAAGACGTGACAACAGTGTGAGTGGAAAGATTGACAACACTATAAGTGGAAAGCAAAGTCAATAAGACCACACTTTTTACATGTCACTACTTAAAAAGATAGGGGACCAGGAATTATGGAGTGTAGGGGGAGTGTGACATTCAAAACTGAGGGGGGAAGGGAAATATGTTAACTGCAGGTGGCAGGAGGGGCTAGGTATTCAATCCTGACAGCAGAAAGGAAAAGGGACATTAACTCCTGAGGGTGTAGGATCATAACGACTACTGCGTGAGGGATGGAGTGGGAATGTTTAACAGTAAGCATGGAAGTGCTGGTGCCTTCCAATTCTGAGCATGAAAACAAAAGTCAAAGCAATGAACTGCGAAATGAACACACACAAAAGAAATCAAAGCAACAATAACCTGGTACTCTTCTTCAGCCAGGACAATGATAACAAACAAATAACATGGGCAAAATGCACAGTGGAGAAGAGTGGGCGAACAATTCTCCACAAACTATGAGAACAATGTTTATATCAGAAATTTAAACACATTTTCATTAATCTGCCATGACTTATGCACATTTTGACTAGTAACAGAAGCCAAACATACAGTTTTTTTTTTCAGACAAAGAAACTCACTGTATTCATTTAATGTAATCTTTCATCTCACACTTGTACTAATGTTTTGCTTGCATCTCTATTTTCTGCCATGTGGATGACCCCCATCCCAACATTCTCATTTTACACAGGCTATTTAAACCTCCATTTTGTCATTCTGATATTTCATTTTTCGTATTAGGCCAGAAAAATGCTTGGCACCATCATTTTGCTTGTTAATTGCTAAGACGCATAATATGTCAACTTTAACCATAAACTGAAGTGTTCCTCAGTAATTTCATTCAAGAGAAGGCGCCCTCCTAAATGGTGTGGTAAGGCTGGAATATGATTACTAGTGAGGGTGACAAGGCATGAACTGTCGGAACATGACACTGACTTTAGGGATGGGATGCAAACTGCTGGGGGTAGACGTGGAATATTAAACCACAGAGGGTAGGGCTGGACAGTAAGTACACTGGGTAGTGACAGGGATATCGAGTTCTGAGGGTAGGGATGGAATGTCAACTGTTAAAGCTACCGAAGACAGGGATAGGGTATTTACTGGTGAAAGTGGGTGTTGGACCATTAAATCCTAAGAACACATGTGGGATATTATGATAAAGAGTGAAAGGTAGGAAAGTGATTACTGAAGGAAGGATTAAGACATTAAAACTGAGGTAAGAGTGGGACATTGTCCATTGGGAGTGGGACATTTACAGCCAGTGGTGAGAAGGAACAACAGAAGGAACATTCATTGAAGAGGAAACATGGAAGAACATTCATTAATAGCCACCTATGATGTAACATTCATCATTAAGGACATAGGATGGAATATTCATTATGGAGAACATTCATTATTGAGGACATTGGATGGAACATTCATTATTGAGAACATTCATTATTGAGGACATAGGATGGAACATTCAGTACTGAGGAGACCAGTCATTATTAAGGACATGGTATTCAAACACTAACTATTGAGTAGAATATTCATTCACTGCAAGTGTGGCATAGCAGCGGATGCCAAGGGAGAGGTGGCAGATCTCCTTTCGAGGACACTGATGTGAGAGGTCAGTGTCAGGCAGCGCAGCAATCCTTCCTGCCATATGGGTGATGGATATGGCGCGCCGGCGCGATCAGCAGCGATGGGCAGCTGCGTAACTATGACTACCATGGCCTGGGATACTGTGCTCTGAGCCAGGCAGACATGAGGGCACTCCTTATGGGGTTGGGCTGAAAAATTGCCCTCTTGGCCGTAGTCTGCATGTACCCGCCAGTTTTAGGGACTCGTGCAGTGCTCCAGCAACTTTCGTCCTGCTCCTTCTTTGAGGCAACCTCACGCAGCACAAGACCACCACCACCTGAGGATGAAGAAGGCCAGCTGGTGGTCCTGAAGACAGCCTTTTGGTTGGGGATAAGAGGCGAATTACACTGATGCCCATCGTTGGCAGACCACCAGCTGGAGACCAAAAGGAAACAGAGCTTAGGGAGAGACATACGACAGCCCCCATGCACAATTTGCCCACTACTGCCTGCAACAACAGTAGCCACAGAATATCCAGACCTATGTCTGCACATGCACGTGCATGCTGCCTGACTCTGACCTCTCACATCAGAGTCCTCGAAAGGAGATCTGCCACCTCACCCTTGCCATCCGCTGCTATGCCACACTTGCAGTGAATGAATATTCTACTCAATAGTTAGTGTTTGGTCTCCTCAGTACTGAATGTTCCATCCTATGTCCTCAATAATGAATGTTCTCAATAATGAATGTTCCATCCAATGTCCTCAATAATGAATGTTCTCCATAATGAATATTCCATCCTATGTCCTTAATGATGAATGTTACATCATAGGTGGCTATTAATGAATGTTCTTCCATGTTTCCTCTTCAATGAATGTTCCTTCTGTTGTTCCTTCTCACCACTGGCTGTAAATGTCCCACTCCCAATGGACAATGTCCCACTCTTACCTCAGTTTTTAATGTCTTAATCCTTCCTTCAGTAATCACTTTCCTACCTTTCTCTCTTTATCATATATCCCACATGTGTTCTTAGGATTTAATGGTCCAACACCTACTTTCACCAGTAAATACCCTATCCCTGTCTTCGGTAGCTTTAGCAGTTGACATTCCATCCCTACCCTCAGAACTCGATATCCCTGTCACTACCCAGTGTACTTACTGTCCAGCCCTACCCTCTGTGGTTTAATATTCCACGTCTACCCCCAGCAGTGTGCATCCCATCCTAAAGTCAGTGTCATGTTCCAACAGTTCGTGCCTTGTCACCCTCACCAGTAATCATATTCCAGCCTTACCTCAGGCCAATAGGACGTTAATCTCACCCACGATCGAATGAAAGGAGAACATTCATTATTGAGAACAGGACTGAACATTCATTGAAGAGGGCACAGGATGGATGATTCACTTCTGAAGACACATGATGGGACATTCATTATCATGGACAAGGAGTGAAACATTCATGAGTAAGGACACGGAGTGGCACATTCATTATCGAGGACATTGGAAAGAACATCCTTAGTGAGGACACAGTTTAGTTCTGGAGGAGGAGGTGGGAAGAGCTCATGAGTATGGATCATGTGGACTTTCCGTTTCTGACACTGACAGCAGGCTGGGGAGGGGTGAGGTGCATTCACTTCTGATGCTGGGGATGGTGCCTACAGAAAGGGGGAGGGGACAGAAACATTCACGGCTGAGGAACACTCAGTGGTGGTGGTGCACTCACTCCTGAACAAGCAATGAGAGGATTCACACACACAGAGACACAGAGACACACACACACACACACACACACACACACACACACACACACCTTCAGTGCACATCAACAACTCCTCAAACATTTTATGGAATAAGCTACAAATCTGCATTTACAACCCAATTGACTTCACAATACTTATGCTCACAAACGGAAATCCTTGTACAGTTGGGGAATCGCAACACTCTTGA
>JADBJO010000201.1:190000-202500 GCA_016801955.1 Conus betulinus
CTGCATCGTGCGCTCCAAGTCGTCACTCGGTGACTGCCAAAACGCAATGGCGGATGTCGGTCAGAAATGCGGATTGCAAGTCTGCAAGATATCTTACCTCATACATATAGCTGCACAGTTCACAGCGGATAGCAATTATGATGCTGCAGTTCTGAAAATAAAATATAAGTTTGATTTTAAACGAGTCTTTCCGGCTATGAGGGACAGATTCTGGCTTGGTGATAGGGCAGATTACAGAGTTGGGTTTTGTGCAGGGAGAGGTACTGGGTGGTGGCCCAGGTGTAGTGATTTTGTTCAGTTTGGAGTGTACAATAGATCATTGAAGTTTTCATCGCGCCTGAAAGCAATCATGAGTTTTAGGCTGTTAGTATGGTGGGTTCTGCAACTGAGACTGTGTTTTTGTGCAACCTTCTCCAGCAGCAAAATACACCACAAAACAACACTAATCTTTCTTTTCATGGAGGCCACAAAATGAATGACACAATTCACAAGCATTTCACGAATACTTATGAAGAAGAAGCAATGATAGCAGAGGTACACATGTCTTTGAGACTGTGAAACAGACATACAGTCTTTGAGACTGTGAGACAGACATACAGAGAACAACATTCAATCATTTCTGATTATCTGTCCTTGGACAGGCAGGTCTAGGAACTGTTCAACAGTTCATTTACCCAGGGGCCATCATTAGCCATGAGGGATCCACCAAAGACATTACCAGCACTGTCCAGATCGAAACCTGCACGGAAGGACAGTAACATCTCCATGAAACACGCGAATAGGCTTCTGCATGTACTACTATATTCTACTTTCTTGTAAACTCATTGTGGGTCTGGGAAAAAAAAAAAAAAAAAAAAAAAAGAATCCACGCCCAGGAAATGAGGTATTACCACAAGATACCAACATAGGACATTCTGATCATATCATGAATGAATACGAACGTCCAGCAAACCATCAAAAGCACAACATATCATACGAAGAGCTGCTGACATCAACGAAAAATAAACTAGGTTGAGTTGCAAAGTGAAACGACTGCAGGCGGAAATCTAAACAAATCTTAAATAAATGTCAGCGAACCGCCCAGAGGAACGTGGACAAACGAGTCACAACACAAAACACTAAGTGCATTTTCGTTATTTTTTTCGTTTCTTTTTCGTTTTTGTTTCACCTGAGGAAAGACATAAGAGGTCGAAACGCGTTGTGTTTTGTCTTGTGACTCGTTCGTCCACGTTCCTCTGGGCGGTTCGCTGACATTTATTTAAGATTTGATTAACTAGGTTGGTTTTGCTAAAAAAAAAAAAAAAAGGAAAATCAAGGGAACCGCTGAGAACCAAGGAGAAGGCAGGGGGAAAAAAGACCGAGGGACTGAGACCACTGCAAAAAGTACATGGAAACCATCTGTAGAGACCCGGCCTCGGCATACAACCGACAGAGCTGGAGGAACCTGGTGAACAGTTCTTCATTCACGCGCCCAAAGGGCTCCTCACGGAGTTAAGCGAGGAGAAGAACATTCAATGACAAGCGGAGTTAATATGAGAGAGCCTGCAATGTATAGCAAACAGGTCCATTCGATGCGGGCATCCCGAAGATAAGATCGAATTCTCTCTCTCTCTCTCTCTCTCTCTCTCTCTCTCTCTCTCTCTCTCTCTCTCTCTGTCTCTGTGTGTGTGTGTGTGTGTGTGTGTGTTGTGTGTGTGTGTGTGTGTGTGTGTGTGTGTGTGTGAATTCCCCCCATTACTCTTCCCCCCAACTCTTCACTCCTTTCGCCCTCTGCATACACACAAGTACATACGTGTGCAGCCAGACAACGGGAAATAATTCTAGCTGTCAGCCCTGTCGACCGAACTGGCTATACAGATAAGGAAATGCAAAGTGAATTAAATGGACCACCCCCCTGCATACAAAGCAGCCCAGCTTGCCTCTCCTGCGTGAGCACCTCGGCTGGCAATCAGCTCCTGTCTGCACCTGTCTTCCATCTCTCTCTCCCTTCTCTTTCTTGTCCATCACAGTTTTAACCTATCCGAAATATTGTAACAAATCCCGCGATTATCTAGACAGACAGACAGATAGACAAACAGCTAGACAGACAGATAGATACATAGATAGACAGACAGACAGATAGACAAACAGTTAGACAGATAGATAGATATATAGATAGACTGACAGACAGACAGACAGATTCAGTTGCAAGGACTGCAAAGAGTATGAAATCAAAGAAAACATAGCTTCTACCTATCCCTCCCTCCCTTCCATCTCTCTCTGTCTCTCTCTGTCTGTCTGTCTGTCTCTCTCTCGCTCTCTCTCTCTCTCTCTCTCTCTCTCTCTCTCTCTCTCTCTCTCTCTCTCTCTCAAAGAACGGGGCAGCATAAAGACACAGCTTTAGCGACTGACCGTTCCAGCTTCCCCTTCCTTAGCGGGAAAACCACAACGGTCAAGGAATCAATAGACCAGTCTCAACACAATCCCATTATGCTAACAGTTTTCTAGCTTGGAATGCAAAAAAGAGGGACTGTAGGGAACAGTTGGGGAGGGGGGAGGGGGAGGGGGGGAAAACGATCGTGGCTATCTCCATCAAAGCCCTCCCCAGACTCCGTCTATGTGTGACACCACCCATCTATTTCACTGTATTTCAGGAGTTGCCCCGAAAATTACTTCACCCTCCGTGGGGGATCTCTCGCCCCCCAAATATGCATGGAATATTTTTTTTGCCCGAGTTGACGGATGACGAGGGAAGTTGGAGCCGGCAGGACGCGGGAGTGTTACCGTCTCTGGAGCCAGCGCACGCACGGTCCTATCCCACCACCTCCCTCCCTCCCTCTCTCCACCCCTCCCTCCCTTCCTTCATACATCGATGTGGCCTGAGCGGTTCGTATCTACTGTTCTGTGCAAGCTTATCGCCTTTCACTCCCAGACTATATCCTTAACAATAGTCTGGTAAACTGCATTTCCATTCTCCCCCCCCCCCCCCTTCCCCACCTCAAGCCTCTACTACTCCCTCCCTCCCCCCCAACCCCCCTCCCCCATCCTCCGTTCACATGACTGGCTGCCCACCTTTCGCTCCATTGCGTGGTTATACTATCCGCTCTTCGATCCACCCTTCCTCTTCCCTCTACTTCCCATGTCTTAATCCCTTCCTGTATTTCATATAAGCTTGGAACTACTTCTTCCCTTTCTAGGCGCCAACCAACATCTTTTGCAAAACTTCGACTCCTCTTCCCATGTGTCTCCTGCTTACCTCCCCTCTTCTCATACCTGATTTGATTCATGAGTACTCTACGAGTTTGTTCCTTTAAAATGAAATATGACCTCTCCGAAGATAGTGGAAAGAGTGGAATATTTTTTTTTATGATATACACGTTTATAATTTGTTGTAATATATGAATTTTGATGATGGCACCACAAACAAATTTTTCCTTGTGTTCTATGAGGACAAATGAAAATATTGTGTATATTGTGTACCGTGTATTGTGACAGCGTTTGATTGATAGACAATTAAACGAACTTAAGACGCAAGTCAATCAGGTTATGATTACAGCTAATGATTAGTTTCATGGGCTAATCGACAAGGCCTTTGCAGAATAAACCTCAGTCAAACTGGCAGTGAAAACTAACATCAGCAGATTTTATGATCCACTTTTCTATAATAGTTATAGATCTCTAACTGTAGTAACAACGTCTAGAAATCTAAGCAGTGCGGTGAAGGAAGAATTATTACATTATTCAGTATACACAGAAATGACCACCTGCAAGCATCCCGTATCATTATTAAAAAATAAAACAATGGCCTCACTCACTGCCTACATTAAAAGCGCCAGTTACAGTAACTTTGATGTTCTAAACGTTGAAAGATCTAAAAGCACTGTGTAAAAATATGAAAACCCGAGTGCCAAGAATTAACCATAAAAAAAGATAATTTCTGAAGCCAAAACGCCAGACAATACATATGAAATGCACAAAAAATGCAGTAAACAATACAAGTCACATCGCAGGTTGTAACGCTTATATTCACTTAAAACCATACAAAATATTTTCAACATTTCGCACATTAAAAAAAAAAATTGCATTGCACGGACTAGTCGCGTAAATCAGTCGTACATATTAACACCACACATACACACAGACTCACTCTCTCTCTCTCTCTCTCTCTAATTCCTTCTTTCACACTTACGCAAACATGTACACAAACATCCACGCAGACAGACATGCCCCTCCGTCCCCCTCTTCTCCTCCGCTCATAAACTAAGACAAGAGTGCAGGCAGAGACACAAGTACACACAAAATTAGAAACAAAATCCAAGGGAAGCTATCTAAAGGCTTCTTGCCCAAACGGCAGGTTTTCAAATCCGATTTGAAGGCGGGAACAGAACCGTAATGGCGGATAGAAAAAGCAGTGGATTCAGGATTAACTGGACAAGAAACAAAGAACGTCTTCGTTCCTTTTGTTTGCTGGTGGTTGACAAAACATTCTATTGTTAGCAGACGAGAGAAGAGTTCTGGATGAAGTGTACCTTTCAAGTAACTCACACACAGAAAAGTGTTTCCAGTGACAACCTGAAAGCAATGATAGTATATGCACGGGGATTCACGCTTTAGTTCGTCTCATAATGGTTGATGAATGGTGTGTTTAAGAAAGTCGAGTATTTATAGACAGGCATAATCATTTTTTTTTTTTTTTTTTTTTTTTTTTTGAGAATTTTTCATTGTGTCTGAAAGTTGATTTACCTTCTTTTCTTTCATATGCCCATCAAGGTACATACCAGGTACTTCCAAGCAGGCAGATTAAAATGACAGGAATGGGAGTATTTGGGGAAAACTACCTGGCGCAAAGATAAGGTCACGAATGAGTGCGAAGGCCTGACATGTGACGCTACGTAAGAATGTATTTCTAGATTGTGAACGATTTTATAGGGAGAATTCCCTAAAAACAAGTGAAATGCTTGGGGGGGGGCGGGGGGGGGGGGAGAGTAATTTAATCTACTATCAGTTTAACATCAATTTTTGGCTTAAATTTATGCGACACCTCAAAACACTTCGGTTTACATGGATGAAATAGTGATTTAGTGCAAAATCCTAATTGTGGCATGTGGCCATTCAGTTCACTTCAGCACGTGCCCCGTTGAAGGCGCGTCGAAAGATATTGTGGTGGTCTCTACACTGGCACAGTCAAACCTATTGTCGGCTCACAGTGGAAGTGACAACTGCTGCAAAAAGTAACCAACCAACCACTGATGTCAAACCAACCAACCGTACTATTCTGTGTCGAAGCCATGACAGGAATCAGTTAAAATAATGAGCGAAGCCGACCAGAAAGCGCCATGCATGGTCACTTTTATCTTGAAATTATATGGAAGGATGATCATCGACCAGAAAGCATCGATGCATATTATTTCAAGGCAGGAAAGGAAAGGTCTTGCACCATGGCCCAAATTTTGTGCAGAATAACAAATCAATCATTCCTCCGCCGACTTTTACTAGTAGGGCACCCAGGCATAAATATCTCCCGTTTCCTTACCGCTGTGTGCGCTTATCAGCAGTTCTACAACTTCGCTGACCCCCCTCTATCCCTCTCCTGCTAGTTGCACCCCACCACCATCCCACCTCCATCCCACACCCCCCACTCCATCCATACCCCCCCCCCCCCCCCCCCCCCCCCCCCCCCCCACCCACACACACACACACACACACTATTTTCCGTGCTCGTCTCCTCTGGCTTTGGGGTTTTCTTTTTTTTTTTTTTTTTTCCTCTGAAAGCTCTAATGGCAGTTTCATTCAAGTCAAAGATACTCTTCGATCGTAGTCAAGACGAAAGTTCCTTTCAAGTGGAGAAAAATCTTTTTCGTTCAAGCGGCAGCACTTTACTGCTTGTGGAAAGGCAGCGGAGGAAAATCGACTGACGTCACCATCCTGCGTCAGAGCTGCAGGCTTAGTGTACACGCAAAACCAGCTCCCCCCCCCCCCCCCCCCCCATCCCCACGCACTCTCTCTCTCTCTCTCTCTCTCTCTCTCTCTCTCTCTCTCTCTCCGGATCAGACGACAACGCTCATTGACTTTGAAATCAATGACGCATGTGTATTATTCTTACATCACAGAGAAACGGTTCTCTGGTCGACTGAACATTAGGTAAACTGTCCGACTGTGGACTGAACACTAGCATCTCAGGGAAACTGTCCTATGCTGGGTGAACACTAGTATACATGGAAACTGTCCTATGCTGGGTGAACACTAGTATACATGGAAACTGTCCTATGCTGGGTGAACACTAGTATCACATGGAAACTGTTCTGTAGTGGATGGACACTGGTATCACTGGAAAGTGTCCGATGATCGACGAACACTAGTATCACTGAAAAAGTGCCCGATGATAGATGAACCTAGAATCACTGGGAAACTGTCCTACGGTGGATGAACACTAGTATCACAGGGAAACTGTCCGATGGTGGTGGTGGTGGTGTGGTGGTGGTGTGTGTGTGTGTGTGTGTGTGTGTGTGTGTGTGTGTGTGTGTGTGTGTGGTGTTCGTTTTTCAAAGTATTAGATGCGTTGTGGCAAAAGTCTGCGTTCCTTTTTGTTTTAAAATTTTCATTTTAATCGTTTTCATTCGAATCTCTCTCTCTCTCTCTCTCTCTCTCTCTCCTCTCTCTCTCTCTCTCTCTCTCTCTCTCACACACACACACACACACACACACACACACACACACACACACACACACACACCGCACACCCGCTGATGGCATATGCGCATGCACACGCTCGCGCAGAAGAAGAGAGAGAGAAGTGGGGGGGGGGGGGGAGGGAGGGAAGGAGGTACTCTATTACAGGGCACGCTATTGCCTATGTACTCTATTACACAGTCACATTACTCACGCTCACAATGATCATTCAAGTACTTCTGTTCATCTCAACCCACACATGGGCGCACAAAAAGACAAATAACTTCACACACACACACACACACCACACACACACACACACACACACACACGCACGCACGCACGCACGCACGCACGCACGCACGCACGCGCACGCACGCACACACACACACACACACACACACACACACACACACACACACACACACCCCTTCCGACGGCTAATGCGCACACATACGCACACTCGCGATGATGAGAGAGAGAGAGAGAGAGAGAGAGAGAGAGAGAGAGAGAGAGAGAGAGAGAGAGAGAGAGAGACTTTGACACTTAGTATTTCATTGTCATTACCAAAGAGTCTTTTGACAAAGGGGGAGAGGTAACAGAACATAACATTCCCTCTTCCTTTCCTGCAAACAAATAGTACACTTTCATTCCTAGTGTGTATCAAATCAAACGTCAACAAAAACAAATAAATTCGTAACGTTTTCCTTAGAGAGAGAGAGAGAGAGAGAGAGAGAGAGAGAGAGAGAGAGAGAGAGAGAGAGAGAGACAGACAGACAGACAGACAGAGACAGACAGACAGACAGAGAGGACAGAGAGACAGAGACAGAGAGAGAGAGAAGAGAAAGAGAGACAGAGAGACAGAGAGAGAGAGACAGAGAGACAGAGACAGAGACAGACAGAGAGAGAGAGAAAGAGAGAAGCTTCCTGCTTAGCTTCCCTTGAGACGCGTGGGATTTTTGCCAGGCCTTCCAGCGATATCAATTTGTTAAGAGAGTAAAAGGAGAAAGGGGGAAATAGGTTCCACCATCACACATCAATCCACAGCCTGAAGGGACAAAGGAAAGCCATCAGACAGCTGGAGGGGTGTGGAATAGGGGACATCTGGCTAAACAACGGGCCAAAGAACTAACTAAAATAACTAGCTACACCACCGGTTAACTGAAACTGATAGCCACAGCCACTCTGCTCTTACGTCTTAAACCCATTTCACTTTGGGCAAGGAAGAGCCGACCCGATGACCTGTTCTGATTCATACTGTCAGACCACAACCACGGCAGTCGAAGAACTTTCCCACCAGATAAAGGCTTCCCCCAAACAAAGACTGTCAAGGAAGACACCTCACTGATTTAGACACGAACAAGCGTCATCAACAGCACGGCTATGTTCATGTACCTCCTACACAAAAACAGACTTGACATTCCAGCAGAGAACACGGCCATGACTCCGTACAAAAGCGGTTTGGTAACTTCATCTGGGTTGTAGCAATGGCAAGACTTCCTTAATCGAATTCTTTGCTGCCTTTACCTCGGAGGCTTACGCCTGAACTGAAGATGACTGGGTACAGTGGATGGCGCCACCGATGAATTCATTACACCACGGCACGACACGATCAATAGAGACACAGGGCCACAGCCGGCACTCTGAATGTATTTAGCGCCAAAGGCTTCCCTGCAATCAGCTGCCAGTGGCAATGTCGTTAACATACAGCCATGCTGGCTTGCTACAGTGTCATACAACTTCCTTAACATACAGCCTTTCAAAGCCATGTTGGCGTGCTACAGTGTCGTACAACTTCGTTAACACATGCCACGCCAAGCCATGTTGGCTTGCTACAGTGTCATACAACTTCGTTAACACATGGCCACGCCAAGCCATGCTGGCTTGCTACAGTGTCGCACAGCTTCGTTAACACATGGCCACGCCAAGCCATGCTGGCTTGCTACAGTGTCGCACAACTTCGTTAACACATGGCCACGCCAAGCCATGCTGGCTTGCTACAGTGTGTCATACAATTTCGTTAACACATGGCCACGCCAAGCCATTCCGGCTTGCTACAGCATCATACAACTTCGTTAACACATGGTCATATCAATCACATGTTCGTTCACACACTGGCAAAGATTGCCAGTGAAATGCCAAACGACCATACCGGCCAGAGACAATTCCATACAAAGTCCCTAACATAAATTATGGCAATCGTGGCCAATGACAATGTCACAAACGTCGTTAGCACGTGGCCACGCCGACCACTGACAACGCTACACAACGTTGCAAACTCATACCACGCTGATCTGTGACAATGTTATAAAACGTAGCTAACACACGCCACGTCGATCAGTAACACTACCATACAGCATTATTAACACTCGCATGGGTGGGACCAAACATTTTCAACAATACTGAAACGTAACAAAATGATGGGGATCCTTGGTCAAGCCTTCCACCCCCCTACTCTCTCCTTGGATACTACTGTAAACGGAAGGATGAAACGTTAATACCACGTTTAAGCCATGCGTTGTGCACTATTTCAGTTTATTTAAATCCTCTTAAAGCCAATAAAACAGACCCAATAAGTTCACAGAAAAAAAAAGTTGGAGCTTGTAAACTGAAAATAAAAAAGTCTATCACAAAAAGTCTTCGAGGTCTCTTTTCAGACCGAAGGATAGAAAAGAATTTAGCGCCCGGGAAAGAAAAGGGAGAAAAGGAAAGGGAGGGGAGCGGGGGGGGGGGGGGGGGGGGGGGGTGGTGGTGGTGAAGAACAATGTTTAGGGTGGTCCAACCTTTGGCTTCCTTTCCCATCATTGCCGCTTTATTATGCAGATACTGAAAGAACTCTCAGAGAGTGAGTGATGAGCCAACTTTCATTTACTGACCGCCCCCTTGGAAGACCAACTACTCCTCGCATTTCTTGAAAACCGTGGATGTATTCCTATGAGCCATAGCTTTTTCTCGGCGCTCATGGTCAACATATTCTGGTGGGCTTGAGAAATGGAAGTGCAGCAACATGCCTCAACTGGAAACATTCTGCTGATGCTCTGCCCAAGGAAAAAACATGCATGCATCCCGCAGTTGTGTTGCAGTCATTCAAAGAAAGTATGTGCTGTTGTCCAGTCAAATGCCTATTCTGACGATGCCTGTGTCCAAATCAAAATCCAAGTGACTTTGTTGAAAAGTCTGTGGAAATTCTTTCCGAACTAGTAACATTTTGAGCTGTTGTCTGTGTGTTCACTCTATGCTGATGTTGCCTAAGTCTAACGGAAACCTTTTGCTGGATATTTCGCTCAACCAAAAGCGTATACTCATGCTATGCCCCCCATCCCCCACCCCTCCCCACCCCTAAAAAAAACTATGCTGATATTACATAAAGTAAAACGTATAACATCATCTCGGCTCAATTGAACCATATGCTGATCTCGTCATTATTCGAGTCACACCTTTCTGCTGGGGTCGGAGTTGAGTGCGTGTGGTGAGTGGGGATTCGTCGACGGCTGATTGGTGTAGCAAAGGGCACACGTGATAATTACAGACAGTTGCCAGTGGTGTGATGCTCTGTGTTGGTTAAGCCATCTGCTTCTTACACCTTATATGGCATCTAGGATCTGGGACACTTCAAAATGTCTGTTACTAAGTTTGATTGACAAAAGTTGTAGACGGCTTTCAATTCATTAATTTGGTTGTATTATGCGCCTATGGGGGGGCGAGGGCAGGGGGGGGGGGGGGGGGGGGGGGGGGGGGGGGGGGGGGGGAGGTGTAAGGGTATGGACATTTTCTAGTTTCTAGTCTTTTTTTTTTTCCTGCTCAATCAGCGATTTACTTCAGCAGCACGAGCAGCAGAAGTTGTGATGAAGCGGTGTGCGAGTCATCTCGGACAATCTCCAGTAACGGAAACAAAAAAACCCTGGCACCAGGAGGTCTTCCAGACTACATCCGGGGGTCTAACCCGTCATCTGTCACACAGCCAATAAAATGCCGGGAACAAAGCACCCAGCTCGTGCCGGTGTCTTCCGGAGAGAAAAGACTCTGGCTTCCAGCCTTCTCTTTGTGCTGATCACTGGGGGCGCGTGATTTATCCCATGTGTCAGGAGAGTTTCGGGCCCTGACAAAACAGATGGGAGACAATCTGTGGAGACCGCTGCCAGGCCATTTGGTCTCTGGTCCATGACTGCCCTTGACACCACAATGGGAGAGACGGAGTTAGCGGCAATGACCGTTAATCAGCAGTCATGCTGTCCTTTCATTGTTTGAGAAACAATGAACCCTTGGTATTTTAAAAAAGTCATATTATGTTTCTCCACTATCTTGCTCATTTATAAACTCTCTCTCTCTCTCTCTCTCTCTCTCTCTCTCTCTCTCTCTCTCTCTCTCTCTCTCTCTCTCAGTAATACCCAAAATTACAGAAGAAATAATGACATATAACCGCTCACAAGAATGAGTTGAAGAAAAGAATATCAACAAAACTGCAAGAAATCATCAAGCTGAGTTAAAAGAACACATGCTATTATTGTATATTAGTTATTTATCTTGTGGCGACTTGTGAAGAAGAACAATTTTGTAACATTTTACGTGATAGTGATTTAATGCCTGTTGTCAAATGTTTATCAATACTTGGGAATAACCGTTTTTTCTCAACACATTTGAGCTTTGCTGATGCTCTGGCCAAAATCAAGAATTTTTTTTTTTTACACAGCCTCAATACATGTGTTTTTCGACAATTTCTTTAAAGCTGCTTGATGCTCAGGCAGAGCTAATACCTCAATATGGTTCCGAGTTACAGAGGCCAGATAAAGTTTCTATTCATTGCGAATCGGTCCATACATTTTCTTTCAAGAATTTTGTGTGTGTGTGTGTGTGTGTGTGTGTGTGTGTGTGTGTGTGTGCGCGCGCGCGCGCGCGTGCGTGCGTGCGTGCGTGCGTGCGTGCGTGTCTGTGGACACACAAATTCCTAGTAACCTTCTTTATCGCGAGAACGTACGGTAGGCTGCAGAGTTTGGCTTGTGCTTTTAAGTGTGTTCGTTATTGGTTGAAGTTAGTACAAATGGATAACGCCAGAATTCCTCGCATGGCTTGTTATATTTTGTGTGGTCTAGACGTCATAAGTAAACATGCTGAGTAACCAACACATCTTTGTTTGAAAATGGGTCTGGTTTTATTTAGTTACGTCAAATTGTTGGCTGTGTTGATTTGTCTATATTTTTTTTTTGCCAAATATTAATTGCATCTGGCAAAAAATGGTCTGATCACATTCAAAATAATGAACAATTGAATGTTAACAAGAATTTGTTCAAACAAATTTTGTGTGCACACCAAGATGGGTTTGACAGACTCATCACTTACTGTGCACTTTACGACAGATGCAATGAACTCATCACTTTCTGCGCACACCAAGATAATTGTGACCAATAATTGTGACCCATCACTTTCTGTGCACAACACGATAGATGTCATGAACTCATCACTTTCTGTGCACACAAGATATATGTAATGAACTCATCACTTTCTGTTCACTCTACCATACATGTGACAACGTTATCATACACTGTGCACGCTGAGCTAGATGTGCACGCTGAGCTAGATGCGACGGACTGAGCTAGATGTGACGATAAAAGAGCTGAACTCATCAGTCCCTGTGCGCGTTAAGACGGATATGACGAACTCAACTTATCACTTTAATGCACACCAAAATAGATGTGAGGAAATTATACTGGCACACCAAGGTAGAGGTGACGAACTATCAATCATTCCGCATACAACGATAGATGTGACGAACCAGTTACCCCGAATGCACACCGAGACAGATGCGAGTCACCACTTCTTGTCCACACAGATGACGTCATCGCTGACTACGCAAA
>JADBJO010000201.1:207500-210000 GCA_016801955.1 Conus betulinus
CTCCTCCTCCCTCCGCACCATCCACAACAACTTTCATACTTTGCCACCAGCAACATCCCCTCCCACCCTCACCCACCCCGCACTTCACCTCGGCAGTCAGCAAGCCCATCTTCTCTCCTCCTCCCCTTCCCCTCTTCCTGCCTTCCAAAGCGTCTTCCCCTTCCCCCATTACCCCCCCCCCCTCCCCCCCCACTCTCGTCTCCTTCCTCCTTCCCAGTGGAAACCCCATTTTGGCAAAACACGCCATCATTTCGCGAAAGGTTTATCGTCTGCTTATCCAGTAGGGAGTCATAACAACCGAGTCCTAGCCCTTTCTCCATAATTGACAAACTCGTGCATACAAGGCTAACTTTAATCCATATTTTGAGTCGTGTTTTGGGGGTAAAGCTGAAAACTAAAATTCAGCCCAGACTAATTCAACCCTTTATTTCCTTCGTTGAAAAAAAAAACTGACATACAATCCATAAGAACTCGTTACCTCAATATCTGTGTAGATCTTGCAAACTGGGGCTTTATTAGTTTCTTGAAGTCCAATCTACCAAGCAACGACTGGGTTCCTTGCCTTAATCCTGTGAGTTCTAGAGCGAACATAAGGCTGCAGCAACACTTCGCCTACCGACGCAGTCCAAGGCTGACCTCTTCGGCTGGCCCATCGTCATTCCGGATGTCTTCACATTGGAATCCATGCACCGGCACCAACTCAGCCGCGGTCGTCCCGCCTTCCTCTTCGTCTGTGGGTTCCATTCGAGTGCCTGTCCTGCGATGTTGGTAGAAGCCTGCTGTGGTATGTAGATCCAGTTCCATCTCATTTTCTTCATTTATGTGTGTCCATGGAATTTTGTTCAGTTCTTCCCACCGGGTTATGTTGGAAACGACCTCTGGCCATCTGATGCTGAGAATGCAACTGGTGCATTGGTTGATAAATGCCTGAAGATTGTACGTGTTGGGCTTGTTGTTCAAGTTTCTGCACCAAATAACAGAACGGATTTCATACTTCAGTAGAAAGATCTGTAGCGATAAAGCTATGGAAGCTCATGCGGGTCACAGGATGTTAAAAGTGTGCTTTACTTTGATGTGGCAACTGATAGTCTTGGTCTGCTTCATCATCTTTTTGCTGACGGCACTGCCCAGGTAGACACATTTCTCCACTTCTTTGATGTTCTCGTCTTTTCACTGAAAGAAGTCTTGTTTATTATTTACCCATATTTACCAATATTACTTCAGTTTCTCTTGATATTCATTTTAAATCCTGATTTCTTTGTTTCCTCCTCAGCCAGGCGAGAAAATTTTGCTCGAAGATCCTCTGGTGTTTTTTACGGGAGGAAACTGACATCGCCAGCAAAGTCCAAGTCTTCATCTGTTTGGTAAAGGCCTCTCTGATGCAGACAAACAAACACATAGACGAACAGTAACAAATACAGGTAACCTCGATTTGACTGGCATGAAAGAAAATCTTGAATAAGGATATAGATATCGAGGATACCTGTAGACATGTTTGTTATTGTTCGTCCGTGGCTGTGCTAGTCTTGAATAAACTTCTCCAGCTGCTGTTGTTGTGTAGATATGTCAGGTACAATATCTATGGATTAAGTATGGAACTTTTTTTGCTTGTTTGTTTCTTTGTTTGTTTTGGGGGGGTTTCCTTGTTTGTTCTCTGTGTGCTCTGTGTTGTCATCTCGGCAAGGCGATTCTGTGTCGCATGCAGCATTCGTTTGGAGTTATGGGTGTGTATTAGTTCCTCATGAGAGCAAAGAGTATCCAATGTGTTCGTTATTTACTGTTTAATGTTTTCTGCCTCATTTAAGATTTCCTTTCATTAAAATCATGAGTCTACCCCCCCCCCCCCCCCCCCCCCAAAAATAAAACTTCTTTTCCTTCGCCACGCTCTCTTATGTCACTGTACAAGTCGTCACCACAAAACTTCCCTTATCCTATCAGTCAAGCACGTGGGTCCCGCGGACTGGCCGGCTATCTTCTCCTCCACCCATGCCACGTCTGAAGAGTGTCGCCATTCGGATACCTCCGTGACGCATCACTTGCTCTCGCGCGTGTGACTCACGTGGCTTCATACCTCGGTGTTAAGTGTTTGATCCAAACTGCATATTATGTCACACTGCGCGTGTTGAGAAGTCCACACTTCCCCGTTCAAACAAGATACCTCAAATATCACTCCCATTCTAAACTTTACTTGGTTATCATGTTCCTCCGACTATAGGTCACTTAGACCGACATCAGCACATAATGTGTGGCCAAAGTCTCTGAAACATCAGCACATAATGTGTGGCTTCAGTCTCTGAAACATCAGCACATAATGTGTGGCTTCAGTCTCTGAAACATCAGCACATAATGTGTGGCCAAAGTCTCTGAAACATCAGCACATAATGTGTGGCTTTAGTCTCTGAAACATCAGCACATAATGTGTGGCTTCAGTCTCTGAAACATCAGCACATAATGTGTGGCTTAGCCCCTGAAACATCAGCACATAATGTGTGGCTTTAGC
>JADBJO010000201.1:217500-225000 GCA_016801955.1 Conus betulinus
TTTTACCCGTGATAGAAGCAAAGCTAGTTTCGTCATGACTGACGGTCTGACTCACGATGATAGCATTCCAACTAGTTTCCTCGTGGAACAGTGTCACTTACCACGGCAGTATCAAAACTCGTTTAGTCATGACTCACGGTCTGACGTGATCATGATCGCTTTCAAAACTCCTAAGTCCTAATGATAAACTGCGTCAACGTACTAATGATTGTTCATACAAAGCTAATGCTCACCAGTATTTGGATTTGAGAAATCAGGATTTTGTTCTTGATTGGAGAAACGAGAGAGAGAGAGAGAGAGAGAGAGAGAGAGAGAGAGAGAGAGAGAGAGACCACAGAGAGAGAGAGAGAGAGAGAGCAGAGACAGAGAGAGAGAGAGAGAGAGAGAGAGAGAGAGAGAGAGAGAGAGAGAGAGAGAGAGAGAGAGAGAGAGAGAGAGAGAAACTAACAAACCGACAAAGCCAGATGAGAGAAAGAAAGTATCGGCTGAGATAGGGAGTGATAAGGAGCAAGCGAGCGAGCCAGCGAGCGAGAGAGAGAGAGAGAGAGAGAGAGAGAGAGAGAGAGAGAGAGAGAATGAGACAGGGAGAGACAGGAGAGACAGCGAGAAAGACATGGGAAGTAGGGATCGACAGAGAGAAAGAAGCAGTGCGGACGGGTAGATGGACGGCGGAAGAGGCCAGCTGTAGACGAGGGACAAACAATAGCCACAGACGGTGTAACGGATCGATTTCCACTGGCTCCCCTTATCAATAGGTCTCTTACCTGTCCAAGCCCTTCACTACCATCTGCTCTCGCCTGACGCTGAGCAATGGCCGAGGGCTGGTATGCGACGGTCACACTCCCTGCACACACACACACACACACACACACACTTACTTAAACCGAGTACACAGGAACCTCCCACTGTGGATATCACGCTGTCAAGACATCAGAGAAGACAAGACAAGACAAACCTTTTTTTTCAGTCTAAAAACAGAACTTATGCCAGGTACATGGATTACGACAGCAGCAAAAATGGACCGAACACTAAACACGTGTGAAATGCGTAATAAACATATCATAATACAACAGAAGTTTTCACAGTAAATACACACAGCGTATTTCATTGTACCTCTGAAATATACACATCATAAGATTATCACCTATGTTAAGATCAGAAATGGAGTTAAAGATCAAAGAACATCAACCACTCCCCACATATACGCCCCATCCACGTACTCCTACACCCCCATACACACCTGCACCTCTGCCACCTCCCCCTCGCGCGAGCGTGCGCGCGCGCGCGCGCACACACACACACACACACACACACACACACACACACACACACACACACACGCTTACATGTACACACACACACACACACACACACACACACACACACACACACACACACACACACACACACACACACACACACACACACACACACACACACACACACACACACACACACACACACACACACACACACAGATATATATATATAGAGAGAGATTCACTAGTTCACAATTGCTCACATATTCACAAATGCACCGGATTCACAGAAGAAAATGGCACAAGTCACCAGGCACTTTTCCCTGCTCAGCATACGACTGCAAAATCTGTCCGCACCAAACAAGGCACGATCCTACATGGGCACAAAGGCTCGTTCAAAAATTACACGCACATTCTCTTGTCAATTCCATAGCATCGTGTAAGCTATCGACTGTAAACTGTGCAGGTGAAACATCATAAAAACGCTCTACAGGCCACCACAGCAGCAAGATGGCTATCATCAGCTAACCAGAGCAGAACAGGTGGTCATCTTCCGACTCAGAACCGGGCACAGCAGGCTAGCATCCGTTTACACCGCTAACTGCACCTGAAACCATCCCCAATGTACACATGTGGGCGGGCAGAAACAAACCACAAAACACATTCTACAGGACTGTGGGGACCTGCAGTGTCTGAGGGATAGGACATGGCCGCAGCCGGTGCCCATCAACGACAAGCTGTACGGGTCTGTGGAGGTCCTGCAGAGGACCACCCGATTCGTTACAGAATCCTGTCTGCAGGTGTGATAGGCGACCGAGAAGAAGAAAAATCCCAGACACTTGAGACGCCATCTCTGAACATCTGACATCACCGACGCAAACCAGTCCGCTCTGCACTTCAACCATTCCCAACACAATATCAACATGTCAAAGTCTTGGCGCTTTCGCCATCACAGAGTGACAACTTGGAGCGCACTATGCAGGAATCCCGTCTTACTGTCAGACTGGGGCCCTCTGCCACTCGCCATCAACATCCAAACATAGCACGTGCCAATCCAACTCCACGACATCAACCTGCAATCTCCACAAACACATTATCATACTACTCGTTATTCATTTCATGTTTGAGTTACAGCTAACTTCCTTTCTCCCCTCCTTTCATTATCGCCATTTGCTTCATCAGTCTATTCTTTACTCACAGATCTAGCCACTCCCTTTTTTCTACTCTGTTTTTCTTCGAATTGCATATACTCCTTTCTTTTAAACAAATTTCTCTTCTTTCTTTCAGTGTGTGTGTGTGTGTGTGTGTGTGTGTGTGTGTGTGTGTGTGTGTGTGTGTGTGTGTGTGTGTGTGTTCCCCCTCTTTTCCCCTGCCTTCTTCTCCCTGTTTCAGTAGTAACGTTAGCTTTGTACTTGACAACTAGCGTTGAACTTTTTCTAATGTTTTCACAAACTCGTTTTCACTCGCCTCAGTTTAGATGAAAAGTTTTTCCCGAGTTTCTTCTGAGTTTTTTCCCAACCAGTAGAACACCAGCTCTTAGATCCTTGTTTACGTGAGTTTCAAACTGTTAGAAACATATTTCAGTTTAGTTAATGTTTCTGTTGTATCAGCTTCAGTTTCATCAAGGAGATGTCATTGCGTGCGGATTGGTCCATATACGCAACACTATACCCGCTACGTTTCGAGACACACTGTGCATGATTTAAAGCTGATGGATAAATGAATTATCTCTTGTATCAAGTACCACTGAGTTGAACAATGAACAGGGCGCGTTGCGTAGTTCACTTACGGGCGAGTTGTTGTTGCTGCATTATAATTTTCAGAAATGATAACTTCCAGTCTTTCCTCGCTGGTCGCAAGCTCTGGGCAGCACTGTGTTCATTCTCACACTGCTCTTAACTCCTAAATACGATTTTATATCAAGGGTTTTGACCTTCAGGCTTGCGATGTTTACTGCGGGATTCGACCCTCTCTTGTATGCATCCTTTCAGGACGGGTTGGCACCGGCATCAACGTTCACTGCGGCTCTGCAATAAAAATGAGCCCGAGACTCTTTTGCCGGTCTGGCTGCCAACGGACAGTAACGGCGCTGAACGCCTTTACCAGGTCCACCCTCAGGGGAATGAAGCCGGGACCCTCTTCCGCCTGTCTGGTCGTGTCCATAGCGACGCATTTTCTGTTCGTCTGGTTCTCTTTGCTCCCCCGGTGACCACTGACCTAATGAGGGCACAGAGGAGGTGACCGTGTAGTCTGTGTCATTGTGAGGCCTGTCGTTTACCACGATAAATACTGTACTTCATTATATACAACGCCTATCATAAAAAGGCACCGCTCCCTGTCTGCTTCGAGGGAGTCGACATTTTTCCTTCAATAAAAAAGGACCCTACACGGTTATTTCGCTTGGTCACTTCATTTTTGTATCATTACCGTACTACCCATCTATACTGTTCACCACCTATTCGTCCAGGAAAGGTAAAACTTGAGTTAAAAGCAGTTATTTACAAAATCTACGGAAATTTTTACAGAAATGTTTGCTTACAATATCAATCAATGAACTATGTTGGCTCTATCACAGTGGTGTATGTACTTGAGTATGAAAGTAGGAAGAGACCAGCAACACGCTCGCAAAATAAATTATACTCGAAGTTCGACTGTGGTGTGTGACACCAGCGTATGTTACGTCAGAACAGGCAGAACAGGCTTAACAGAACATTGGCAAAAGTGACTTGGCAACCGTGTAGTGTGTGTGTGTGTGTGTGTGTGTGTGTGTGTGTGTGTGTGTGTGTGTGTGTGTGTGTGTGTGTGCGTGCGTGCGTGCGTGCGTGCGTGCGTGCGTGCGTGTGTGTGTGTGTGTGTTGTGGGGCCTCTTATCCTTCTCTTTCTCCCCACTTTGTTTTTGCATTACAGCTCTCATCATGTAAGTCTGTATATTGTATTGCCACTCATGGACATTTTCTTACTGACTTTAATATTTTGCTGTTTGATACAGAGCGTCAGGATTTATTTATGTGCTAATGTTTGGTGTGGTGACACTTTCTTTTTGTATGTGACAAAAAGATAAAACAAAACAGAAAAAAAAAGAAGAGGAAGAGATGGAGAAAGGTCCGGACACCTCCCTGAAACCATCCTTGAAACGAAAGACGCAAACAGGTATTCAAGCATGATACCAGAGGTACGCGAACAAGGACAGAAGGGAAGGGAGGAACAAGAAAAAAAGAATAGAGACAGACAGACAGACAGACAGACAGACAGACAGACAGACAGAGATGTTGTAGTAAAATGGAGTACAGCCCCGGCTCGCGAACCGCCTATTCCCCTAGAAGCCTATCCTTATTAGTGAAAAAAAAAAAAGAAGACTACAGGGAAGACACGAGGAAAGCCCTGCAGCGAGACAAGAAGTATCAATGAGAGAGAGAGAGAGAGAGAGAGAGAGAGAGAGAGAGAGAGAGAGAGAGAATACGAATGCGATACGAAGAGAGAGGGGGGGTGTGTGTGAATGGGATGGAGAGAGATTTTCTTTGTGAATGATATTCAGTGCAGTGTCTTCTCCGTTGGGTTGTCTTACGGCTGTCTCAAACTGACTGTTCTCTGTGGACTGCCGGTACAGGGGGTACGACATGTCACGCCTGGGTGTGGCGGAGTATGGGGTGGGGGCGGCATGGGGGACCTGTAAACCACGCCACAGAAGGAGTCTGAAGACGGAACCCAGCTATGGACAGAACTGTTTGACCCACGACAGCAGACAGCGTAGTACCTTCAGTACTGCTGTGACTCCTGATAACCAGTAGAATCATCACATGTCCCTGATTTGGGACAACCATCGTCAGCACAGTGTTCACCACTTCTGATGACAATTATGATTACCACCACTGCAGTAACTCCTATGACAATTATGATCACAAGGATTGTTATGATTTCTCTGACAATTATGATCACAAGGATTGCTATGACTTCTCTGACAGTTATGCTCACAACGACTGCTGTGACTTCTGGTGACAGTTATGATCACAACAACTGCTGTAACTTCTGACGACAATAATATTTACCATAATCTGCATCACTTCCGATGCCAGTGTGACTCACCACAATAGTCTTGACTTTTGATAACAATCGTAATCACCAAAATTTCTGTGACTTCTGATGATAATCATAATCACAAAAGTTGCTGCTACTTGCGACAATAAAAAAAAATAACCACACCTTTCAAGACTTCTGATCGCGATTCTCATCACAACAATAGCTGTAACTAAAAAAGAAAACAAAAACAACACACAACTGCTGTAAATTCTAACAACTCCATTGCTGACGAATCTAATGTAAATCGTAACTGCCAGAATTGCTGTTGATTCTATGTCAACTATAATAATCACAGCTTGTATGAATTTTCATGACAAATATAATCCCCGCTACTGTCGCGAATTCTGATCTAAATCAAAATCATCACACCTGCCGTGAGTTATCACAACATACAATCACCACAAACGCTGTGAATTCTGATAATAATAACCACCACCATAGTTCCTGTAACTTGCGGTTAACTATAATCGCCAAAATTTCTGGGACTTTTAAGGTACGACAATTGTTGTGAACTCTAATAGCATTCTTCCAAGAATCCGTACTGAATGAAAGTATATCAGGACAAATTGTTCTAACTGAACAACAGTCATTCACTTCATGATGGCGTCATTTTCTCCTTGTCTTTTCTGCATTGTCTGTCTTTCCTACTTCCCTTTTTCATATATTTACTTTCACTACTAAGCAGTCTATCTTTATCATCTTTACAATGTTGCCAACCTGGGTCACGTAATTTTCTCTTTTTTCTGCATTGTCTGTTTTTCCTACTTCTCTTTTCAAATATTTATTTTCACTACTAAGCAGTCTATCTTTACCATCTTTACAATGTTGTCAACTCGGGTCACGCCAAAGCCTTGCCGCATTCTATTCTCTACCTCTGATGACAATCCTGTTCCGTAACGCGCACCAGCTATTCTCTCAGGGTAACGACTCTGATGACAATCCTGTTCCGTAACGCGCACCAGCTATTCTCTCAGGGTAACGATTCACAGCACCGTAGTTGTTTGTTACAAAGGAACGGATGGGAAACATCTAGTTAGCTCTCCCATCTTTCCCCTGGCTGCCAGTGCCCACTCCTCTGCCACGGAGTCACACGATAGGTGGCGTTCAATAACAGACCTGCACGCTTCCTGCCACAAGCGTGCATAACCCCCATCATCATCCACCACCACCACCACCACCACCACCACCATCACCACAACCACCCTCCCCCTATCCTCCTCATTCAGCCTCGGGGAATTGCACCAACTATCGATTGGTGGCTTACTACCGTGCTGTTAATTATCTGTTTTGACCTGAGGCAGCGCTGGGGTAGGTAGAGAGAGATATCAGGGCTGTGGTAGAAACGAGAGGTTCAAAGGCTGTGGCAGACTGAGAGATATCAGCTGTGGTAGGCAGAGAGATATCAGGGCTGTGGCAGGTAGAGAGATATCAGGGCTGTGGTAAGCTGAGAGATATCAGCTGCGTGGAAGTAGAGAGATATCAGGGCTGTGGTAAGTTGGCAGATATCAGCTGCGTGGAAGGTAGAGAGATATCAGGGCTGTAGTAGGTAGAGAGATATCTGGGCTGTGATAGGTAGAGAGATATCAGGGTTGTGGTAGTAGAGAGATATCCGGGCTGTGGTAGATAGAGAGATATCAGCACTGTCGTAGGTAGAGAAATATCAGGGCTGTGGTAGAGAGATATCAGGGCTGTGGTAGTAGAGAGATATCAGGGCTGTGGTAGTAGAGAGATATCAGGGCTGTAGTAGTAGAGAGATATCAGCTGTGTGGTACTGTGGTTAGATAGGAGAGATATCAGGGCTGTGGTAGATAGAGAGATATCAGGGCTGTGGTAGATAGAGAGATATCAGGGCTGTAGATATTAGTTGGAGCTATATCAGGGCTGTGGTAGATAGAGAGATATCAGGGCTGTGGTAGGTAGAGAGATGTATCAGTTTGGTAGCATCGAGATATCAGGGTGTAACCTGTAGTAGAGATAGATCAGGCTGTGGTAGTTTATGAGAGAGAGATATCAGCGGCTGTAGGTAGAGAGAGATATCAGCGATGTGGTAGTTAGAGAGATTCAGGGTTGTAGATAGAGATATCAGGGCTGTGGTAGGCATGAGAGATATCAGGGCTGTGGTAGGTTGAGAGATACCAGGGGCTGTGGAAGTGAGAGAGTAGAT
>JADBJO010000201.1:232500-237500 GCA_016801955.1 Conus betulinus
GCTGACTGGCAAGACAGCAGACAAGAGCCACCAGGGCAGTGAGTGGTCAGATGCGCAGAGAGAGAGTGGGGAGAGAGACAGAGACAGAGGGAGAGAGAGAGAGAGAGAGTGGAGAGTGGGGCCAGGGAGGGAAGGAGGTTTCTCTCAATGGCGCAGCTCCGTTAGCAACACGACAGCACAGCACGGCACGGCAGCGCGGCCTTGCAGCACAACCACCACAAAGCTGCTGCCAGCAGCAGCAGCAGCAGCGACATTCCGGTGCCGACAGGCTGGGGCAACGCTGGGGGGGGGGGTAGGAAAGGAAGGGAAGAGAGGGAGGGTGAGTGGGTAAGAAGGGGCGGGGTGCCAGGATGAGGGGCTGGGGGGGGGGGGGGGGGTAAGAGGAAGGACAGACAGAGACAATGCACCACGTGACCTGGCCAATGACAGCTCTGTCGTTGGAATGGCGATGTTACACTGCCGTGCGAAGAAGCTTCCTCGTCAAATTCGTCTCCCCCGGGAGTGAAAACTTCACAAGGAAGACAGCGACCACACTAGTTCTTTTGCATACGACTCTTAAGAAGAAAAAAACAAGAAGTTGCTGGAAAAAGACAGCGAGTGTGTCGCGTGCATGAATAAGCATGAGTGAGTGAGTGAGCGCGCGCGCGCGCGCGCGCGCGCGCGTGTGTGTGTGTGTGTGTGTGTGTGTGTGATCTTTATTGGCTTTGATGGAGCTGTCTGATTATACAGGAGCCCCGAAGGAGCCTTTCATAGGCAAAAGCTTGGCAAATAAAATTTGAACTCTGTGGGCGTGTTGACGACTTACTGTCATCACCATCCATCCACCTATATCCATTGATCCTTCCATCCATCCATCCATCTATCTGTGTGTGTGTGTGTGTGTGTGTGTGTGTGTGTGTGTGTGTGTGTGTGTGTGTGTGTGTGTGTGTAAAAACGGAAGCGTATGGTGCGTATTGCGTGCGCGTGCACATGTGTGTGTGCGTGCGCGCGTGCCTGCGTGCGCGCGCGTGCGTGTGTGCGTGCGGGCATGCATGCGTGCGTGCGTGCGTGCGTGCGTGCATGCGCGCGCGCTTATGTGTGTGTGTGTGTGTGTGTGTGTGTGTGTGTGTGTGTGTGTGTGTGTGTGTGTGTGTGTGTGAAAACGGAAGCGTATGGTGCGTATTTGCATGCGCGTGCACATGTGTGTGTGTGTGTCTTTGTGTCTGTGTGCCTGTCTGTTTGTCTGTCTGTGTGTGTGCGTTTGTGTCTGTGTTTGTAAGAGACAGAGATAGAGGGAGAGGGCAGGGGGGGGGGGAGGGGGGGGAACGGAACATAACGGTATCAATGCATAACGAAGGCAAATAGTAAAGCCATTTCGTCACTATCGGGAACTATCCAAACAGCCCGAACAGGGCCCCACGAGGTTCTTGACATCACTCTCTTCAGATGTAACCCGTGGACTGACCACAGGTCGACAATCATCCACTGGAGTGCAGTTCAGCCACTTCAGCCATGTCGACCTTTGGGGAATCGTTGAAGTGTTGACAGTGGCGAGAGAGAAAGGCGTGCCTCAGCGGCAAACAGAAAGGCTGACAACACGTGCTGACCCGACAAGGCGTGCCTCAGTGGCAAACAGAAAGGCTGACAACACGTGCTGACCCAACAAGTCTGAAGCCTGGGGAGGGTCGGAATAGCTCAACCGGTACAGCGCCGGACTCATGATCCAGGCGATCTGGTGGTTGCGGGTTCGAATCTCCGCCGTTTTCGTACGGGGGGGGGGGGGGGGGGGGGGGGGGGGAGGGGGGGGATTTTCCCACGGCGTTAACATCGGTTCTGAATCCCATTTTCCAAAAAGCCCATCGAATGAGACTGTAAACCGAGGTTCCGTGAATGACATCTTGCACATGTGTAAAATCCCACTGCCAGTTTTTTCGAAAGAGAGGACACGTTTGGCCGTGCATATGGATGCCACAACACCCTGTCACAGACGTGACAAACCTCAAGTCTCACAACACCCTGTCACAGACACAACAAACCTCAATGTCACAGCATCTGTCACAAACATGACAAACCTCAATGCCACAGCACCTGTCACAGACATGACAAACCTCAATGTCACAACACCTTGTCACAGACATGACAAACCTCAATGTCACAACACCTTGTCACACACATGACAAACCTCAATGTCACAACGCCCTGTCACAGACATGACAAACCTCAATGTCACAACACCCTGTCACAGACATGACAAACCTCAATGTCACAACACCCTGTCACAGACATGACAAACCTCAATGTCACAGCTCCCTGTCACACACATGACAAACTCAATGTCACAACACCCCCTCACACACATGACAAACCTCAATGTCACAATACCCTGTCACACACATGACAAACCTCAACGTCACAACACCCTGTCACACACACATGACAAACCTCATGTCACAACACCCTGTCACAGACGTGACAAACCTCAATGTCACAACACCCTGTCACAGACGTGACAAACCTCAATGTCACAACACCCTGTCACAGACGTGACAAACCTCAATGTCACAACACCCTGTCACAGACGTGACACCCCTCAATGTCACAACACCCTATCACAGACGTGACAAACCTCAATGTCACAACACCCTGTCACAGACGTGACAAACCTCAACGTCACAACACCCTGTCACACGCATGACAAACCTCAATGTCACAACACCCTGTCACAGACGTGACAAACCTCAATGTCACAACACCCTGTCACAGACGTGACAAACCTCAATGTCACAATACCCTGTCACAGACGTGACAAACCTCAATGTCACAACACCCTGTCACAGACACGGCAGCGGCGATAACAATGTGACACAAACCCTTACACTGTGTATATGCCCACTGACGACGTCATCTATTGCTCTCTGTCAGAACGTCTATCTGTTACTCATCAATCCTGGTTCCTAAACGCACAGCGGGGATCGACCTGCCACTGATGCACGGCCCTCATTGGCACCGTGTTCACAAGTCAACACGAGGCCCGTGTGGTCCCAGGTTCCCCACTACCTTACAACATACAGGGAAAGGAGTGAACAAGCTGTTTTTTACACTCGAGAGAGAGAGAGAGAGACAGAGACAGAGACAGAGAGGAGACAGAGAGACAGAGAGAGAGAGAGAGACAGAGAAACAGAGACAGACAGACAGACAGGCACACAGGACACAGACAGACAGACATATAGATAGACAGACACAGACTGACAGACAGACAGAGACAGAGAGGGGCAGGGGAAGAGAGAGAGAGAGAGAGAGAGAGAGAGAGAGAGAGAGAGAGAGAGAGAGAGAGAGAGAGAGAGAGAGACGCTTCAGACGCTTCAGAAACGTTTTTATTGACAATGACAAAAATACAGTCTTCATGTCAAGGGGGCTATCATTAATGCAGCGTCAAGAATTCATGAAACGAAAAATGTGTAATACATTACAAATATGATTCCCGGTATTGATCTATCTGGGAATAATAAAGTCAACGACAAACAAAGATCACCAAACGTGGGCCTAAATGACCAGCTATGACATACGAAGAACCAAAGCACTATCTCACAGGGACACAGCAACAGACATTTTTTTTTCTCTCTGATGTCATAACATTCGGCAATATATTTAGCAAACAGACGAAGAATATTTCCATCATCCGAAGATAATAGTTCAATCAAAGTAAATGGTCTTTCTGGCATTAAATTAAACAGTTTTGATTTTTCCTTTTATCTTCATATGCCTTGCATTGAAACAAAAAGTGCTCTTCATCTTCCTTACTGTTATCTGGACACAACACACAAACATCATCAACAAAAACTTCATTGCAAAACCATTTTCTATTTGCTTTAAAACCAAGGGTCCGACTTCTAAATCTGGCCAGTATGCTTCTATGCCATTTATTAGTAACAGATTTCAAAAACATTTCCGGCTGTAGAATACTTTTTAAAGAATAAAACCATGAATACTTGTCATTTTCTTCCATTTTTGAATGCCAGTTCTGTTTATAGCAGGCTATCAAGCGATCCCTAAATTCTGACATAAATGCCCTTTCGTTCCCTACCTCTTTACTAAGCCACACAATACCAAACCCATTAATCGTTAACACATGTTTTACTTTACTAACCCAGTTGCAGTGTCCACTTTCCATTTGTAAATATAGCATATCATATGCTTGTCTACATATAGCTTGATGTTGGAAGTTGTGTCAATTTTAACCAATACTTAATAGATTTTGAAAACGTTTGAATGAATAAAGGATATCTTCCAGAATCACCATAAGCCATTGTGTTTGATGAATGCAGTGGAATGTTCATGAATCTTTTAATAGCCATAGTATGTACCCTTCTCCATTTCCAGATTTTCTTCTAATCCCCAAACTTCTGCAGCATAAGTCAGCATAGGCGCTATTTGTGAGTCAAATAACTTCCAGAACAAAGAAGGGTCAATGCTATTAAGTCTTTTCATGCATCTTAGAATTTCTACAACCCCCTTCTCTTACCCTTTCTGCCGATTTCACGCCACCCTGCATTTAGACTTAAACGAGTTGTAAATAACATCCCCAAATATTTGTAACTATTGGTTACTTTTACTTCTACATCTCCATACCACCACTTTTCATGCTGGGATAGATAACCACCCATCCGAAAGACAATAATATTTGTTTTCTCTAGGTAACACTTAATTGAAGTCTATCTGCTTCATTTTTTAAAACATTTATTTGATTTTGCAACCCAACAACAGTACTAGAGAACAAGATTACATCATCTGAGAGAGAGAGAGAGAGAGAGAGAGAGAGAGAGAGAGAGAGAGAGAGAGAGAGAGAGAGAGAGAGAGAGACAGGCAGATAGACAGACAGAGAGGGAGACAGATCTTAACTCTATACACGTCATGGCTGCTTCTGACTGGGCCACACACAATACAATGACTAAACTCTTCGGAATGAATAATGAAGGATAAGACAAACACGTATATTGCTCGCTAGCTGACTAACACATGCC
>JADBJO010000201.1:242500-255000 GCA_016801955.1 Conus betulinus
ACCGTCAACGTGGTATTGATCCGACAATCCGTACTGCTGGTCCGGCCGGACTGCACGATACTGTGCTATCAATCTGACATTCCATATTATTCGTCAAGTCTGTATTATCATTGTGTCATCAGTCTGACAATCCATATTATTGGTCAAGCTAGTCTGTATTATCACTGTGTCATCAATCTGACATTCCATATTATTCGTCAAGTCTGTATTATCACTGTGTCATCAATATGACAATCCATATTATTCGTCGATCCAATCTATATTATCACTGTGTTTACCATCTGACAATCCGTATTATTTGTCAAGAAGTCAGTATTATAACTTTGTCATCAATTTGACAATCCATATTATTCGTCAAGCCAGTCTGTGTTATCACTGTGTTACCAATCTGACAATCCGTATTATTCGTCGAGCAAGTCTGTATTATCACTTTGTCTGTATCATCAATCTGACAATCCATATGTTGTTGTTGTCGTCGTACCCTGGCTGAAAGACTCCAGGGATCATCCGAACAGCCGAAGTACTTGAACACTATGGTACAAATGCATCAGCTAGGGATGAGGACATCACGTGTGTGACCGTTTTTGATTACCCCGCGGCGTGGGCAGCCACTCTGACTTCGAGGGATTTTGGAGACTGATAGTGTTATGCTAGGAGCTTGTCACGACTGAAGACAATCCCCGCCTAACTATGCAGAGCGTAACATTTTGATGTAGCCTTGGTGTTCTAGCCTATGCCAATTTGGTTGACACAGCCTTAAGCCAAGGCGGACAATCCATATTATTCGTATATTTTTCGTCCAGCCAGTCTGTATTATCACTGTGTCATCAATCTAACAATCCATATTATTCGTCAAGCCAGTCTGTATCATCATTGTTACCAATCTGACAATCCATATTATTCGTCAAGCCAGTCTGTATTATCACTGTGTCATCAATCTGACAATCCATATTATACGTCAAGCCAGTCTGTATTTTCACCGTGTTACCAATCTGACAATCCATATTATTCGTCAAGACAGTCTGTATTATCACTGTTATCATCGATCTGACATTCCATATTTGGGGGTGGGGGTAGGGGGAGGGGCCGGAATGGCTCAGTTGGTAGAGTACCGGACTCGTAATTCAAGGGTTGCGGGTTCGAATCTCCGCCGGGCCGTTTCGGTACAGGGGGATTTTTCCCTCGGAGTTAACATTTGTTCTGACTCCATTTCCCAGACAGTCCTTCGAATGAGACTCTAAACCGAGGTTCCGTGTGTGAACGCACGCAGAACATCTTGCACACACGTGAAATCCCATCACCAACTTTTGGAAGAAAAGGCCAGTTTGGCCGTTGGTATGGATGACGTTACACATAGCATGCACCTTCCCCGAAGATGGAGTATGGCTGCCTTAATGGCGGGATAAAAACGGTCATGCACACAAAACTCCACTCCTTTTGTTGGGTAGATGGGATTAATACTTGTCTGTCCATATAGGGAGTATCCGCAGGAGTATCAGCCTTCGTACGCAGATGAAGAAGACTGTTATCATCGATCTGACAATCCATACTAGTCCAGCCCAGTCTGCTCCCTCACCCGCGTTAACAATCTGACAATCTATACAGGCCTCGCCATTCTGTACTATCAACGTACTGTCATTCTCTGACTGTTCACATCATTCCATGCAGTCTGCAACCACCATCAATGTAGTATCTATCTGACAGTTTATACTAGCACAGCCAGTCTGCATTATCAACGTCTTATCAATCTGACAATCCATACTGCTGAAGCCAGCCTGTACAATCAAAATATCAATCAGACAACCCACATTGGTCGGGTAAGCATGTACCACTGCTGTGTTATCAATCTGACAATCCATACTGCTCAAGTCAGTCTCAACCATCACTGTATTTATCGATCCGACAATCCATACTGCTCGAGCCAGTCTCAACTGTACATGTGTAATTGATCCGACAATCCATACTGGTCAGGTCAGTCTCACTCAACCCCCACTGTGTTATCGATATGACTTCCAATACAGGTCCAGCCAGTCTGGACCATCAGTGGGTTATCGATCTGACAATTTATACCTGTCCGGCCACACGGACACAGCCTTCCCTATTACTGACCACAATGTACATCAGCACCTTCACCCAACGCAGCATCTTTTCTTTTTTCTTTCGATCTCCTTCCACCAAACCTTTGTTATTTTCAGCTCTCCCCTCCCCTCCTCCCTATACATCTCTGTCCGAGAATGATGATGCATGAGCGCTGATTAATACGGCAGCATGCTTGATGACTCTGTGACACGGCACTCAAGACATCAGCCCCACCTCCATCCCGATAGGCCGCACACCAAAAATGAATGCGCCAATGCCACGCTCATGGAGTCGAGTATTTACAGACAGGTACAATCTGATCGTTTTGAGAATCTGTATTGTGTCTGAAAGTTGGTTTATCCTATTCTCTTATTCTCCTTCAGGTGGTTCCAATATGCCCATCGGAAGGACTCTTTTTGGGGTGGATCCAAAAGCAGACAGAATCAAAATGACGTCGGAAGGGGACTCTTTGTGGGGGGGGGTTGGGGACCACCTGGCGCAAACATTGATTGGGGGTGTCGGGGTGCGAAGGCCTGACATGTTCATTTGATCTGCTAACCGTTTTTTGTTTCTTTTTTTAAATCAATCAATTTTTGGCTCAAATTTAGGCCATACCTCATGGCGTGTGGCCACACCCAGTTTCTCACTTTCCTCCATTCAATTTCACACTAGAACCCAAAATAGTACGCCCTACGGGAAAAAAAACATGGCATGCTATTCTTTCGAACTCACTGTCGCGTCGAGCGCAGGACAGAGATCAATATCACAGGGCTGTTAACATCAGTATCAAGCATTCCACAGAATTAAAGTTTTCCACCAGGTCTATGCGTCCCCCCCTCCCCTCCCCCCTTTCCCCTGCCCTCTCCATTCCCAGTTCTCACGAGGTGTTGATGTTCCCTCCGGGCCTGTGTCTCCCGACGTCCCATCGTAGTTGGAGGTCTTTGTCTCCCCAATGCCCGATCGTAACTCAACTTCGTGTGACCCAAAAATGGGGTCAGCTGACCCCCACAACAATCTCAAAGGACATGTGATCCGGAATCACGTCTTACAAGCGAGGGTATAGTTAAAGGTCGAGTGACCCAGAAAGTGTTGTAGCGACCCACGATAATGCTGAAGGTTACGTGATCCAATGTCAGGACCTGTGCCCATGTCCCTAGTGGTTGCTTGTTGTTTATTTGCTGGTGGAGTGTGTCAACGGGAAAAAAAAAATCTACTGCTTGAGCAGGTTATATATATAAAAAAAAAAGAAAAAAAAACCCGAAGGATCTTAGTCTTGTGCCTGCCTGCGCTCACCTGCTCAAAGAAACCATACAGCGTGCATATGCTGAGCGCTGTCAAACAGAGAGCTCAGGGAGACTTGTTACCTTTAAGAAACCGGTCGGCGGCGCCGTAGGTACAACAAGAGAGGCTCTGCATGAAAGCACGCCTCGTGGCTTTTGTCAAAGACCCAGGGAGTGTCTTGTTTAGTCGCAAACTGAAGGCCCAAGGCTGGCTATTGAAAAAAAGAAAAACCACTAAGAACTGGCCTGGAAAGTTAGACTAGGGCAATGGCTGCCTTTTGTTATTGAGAAGGGCACGACCACAGTTTGCGTTTTTGAGTACTTTGTTTATGTAATTTTTTTTTGTATCTGACACTGAGAACTGAAGAAAAGTTTCGTTGTTGTTGTTATTGTTGGTGGTGGTGGTGGTTTTGGTCCGTGTGAGCCTGATGATTTAATTTTGAAAATATCTGTAACTAAATATGTCTTGTGAAAAAAAGAAAGAATTTGTATGTAAATAGTGTAACAGTGTGAGTTGTAATTAAAATGGAGAACTCTCGTTTGTTTGATTGGTTGCTTTGTTGACGTTGCGTAGCGAGCGTCTGATACTCACGGTGATGCTAGAGATTATTATGTAATGACCAAGATGCCATGGTATGCCAAGGCTAGGTCATAGGTCAAATGATCCCGAAAGGAACATTGCTCGCCACATCGAAGTTAGAGGTCGAAGGACCCTTTAATAGATCATGATGACCCAGATCGTGGTTCCAGATCAAATGGCACAGTGAACCAGACAGCTTATTCAGCAAAAGGCAAAAGGACTCAGGTCAAGAATAGATTTTTTTTAAAAGCATAAATAAAAAAAAAAAAAACTTTCACTGACACTACGCAACGATGTTAGGGAGCGGCGGCAGCGGGTGGTGGGAAGGTGGGGAAGGGAGAGGTTGGTTTATACATTGATCGAATTCATTTTCGTGCAGAGAACCACTTGGGCATTTTCACATCAGACGCAGACAAGGAGAAGGTCAGGAAAGGTAATGCTGCTTATAGCCAGCCGACCGCAACGGGCCATAGACATATGTTAGTATGTTCAACAACAACTCACCAAAACGCACTCCCCCTCACAGGCATCGTGGGCGGCGCTGTCCACTGACCCACACCGTTACAGCCAGCAGGTGTTCCCGTGACACTTGTGCAGATTGCAGGGTTGCGAGCGTGCGCCTCCCCCTATACACACTTGGCCTAAACACACACCTCTAGTAGTGGAATCAGGTGCGCCAGCAAGTCAGTCAGTCATTCGACACAGTTCTTTCCTACCGCTGTGGCCCGCTAATCCGCAATGGCGTGGCATATTCGAACATACCTCACAAGTAACCCCCGAAAATCAGCAGCCTGGGCGCAACCTCCGGCGATTTCATTGACTGTGTAATCTGTGGGCGACTTAGTCAAGTGGACACCAAGCTGTGCACTCCAATTGTAGGCCACATGGCGTGACCAGCAAGCCAAGACCTTCTGCCCTCCACCACAGCGTGTGTGGGGTTCAGTGCTGGACACCGATCCAGCGTGAAACCCCGCAGGCAGGTGGGTGGCAGGCGAAGGGCAGTGCGTTATAGAGGAAACAATCTCTTGGATTGGTCTTCAGACCGACGCCGCCAGCTACCACTTCCCGACGCGAAAGTTGTGACCCCAATCACAGCAGACCTGCCGTCATGATTGTTGTGAGGGGAAAGAAAGCCACTGGCCTTTCTCAGCTGGTCGGCAGACAATCAGACCTCATCACTCTGCCGGAGAAACACCACAGCCCTGCTCCACTGCTCAACACCGCCTGGTCAGACTCGTCCTTTGTCTCCTTCCTTTTTTTTTTTTCCCTTCCGTCCGTACAATCTGATTCATTTGAAAATCAACAACAACAACAACAAAAATCAACCTGGCAAACCACCCAGAAAAACTGTATCAAACAGCATAATTATTATAAACCAACCTTTCTCACAACGAACCTCTCTTCCCACCCACTCTCACCCCTCATCCCTCCTTTCGTATTCTCATACGTAAATGGGGAGAAAATGATTGAAGCAGCTAAATAAATAAATGTACACTAAGTAAATGTGTATGCTCTTATGTCTGTGAGTGTATCTAAATCAAACAAGTGTACATGATGAAAGAGAGAGAGAGAGAGAGAGAGAGAGAGAGAGAGAGAGAGAGAGAGAGAGAATGGCAATGACAATGACAAAGACATTGATTCTTTATTTTACAACGGTACAAGTATTGGCTTAGTTAGCCATTCTTCATACTTGTCGTTACTGTTCTACGAAACTAGTACTAAACGATACAACGTAAGCATCAAAACATGATTATGCAATTATTAACAACAACAACAACAACAAACCAACTAAAACAAACAATAACAACCACAACCAAGAAGCAAGTACCGACATCAACAGTGAAATAAGCAAAGGAAGGGAAAGCAATTTGATATACAACAACATGCATAAAAACAGTTAACAACAAGAAAATAGCATCTATAGATGTAGCCAATTTATATGATATTTGTGAATTGAAAAGCAAAAGGTACGCGCGCACGCAGATAAACTCACACACACACACACACACACACACACACACACACACACACACACACACACACACACACACACACATGCACATTTTTTTTATTTGTTACATTTAGGTGCCAGGGCAAGACTAGAGTTTCACTTGGCACATTATATCCTTCCTGCTGGCGACCTCTTTCCAGCGAAAGGCTGTTGAGAATTCCACGGCGCAAACTGAAGACCTTCGCGAACACTACATGTGTAAGGTTTTTCTCTGCACCACGTGTCTGGACCTCACAGCCATCCGACCAGCTAAACATCTCACCTCTGCCTAAATGTACGTACACACAGTCTTGGGACGAACCTGCTTCGACACCTTTGCCCTAATCTCTCTCTCTCTCTCTCTCTCTCTCTCTCTCTCTCTCCTCTCTGTGTGTGTGTGTGTGTGTGTGTGTGTGTGTGTGTGTGTGTGTGTGTGTGTGTGTGTGTGTGTGTGAGCGCTGCACTCTCTTCTATGCCACCATCGCGGCATTGCACCACGCCGCTCATTCCGACTCTTCATCCACAGCCCGACCCGCCAAAGACCTGGCACCGGTAATCCATGGGAGCAGTCAGTGTCTAGTCGTCACGTGGCAACCCACCAGAGGAGACACTGCACTGCTGCCGAGTCACTTCGATAGTGTTCAGTGGCGCCTGTTCTGATCCAACATATGCAGGACACCACCTTCTAAGCTCCCTATTGACGACAATAATTGCTATGTCGTGAAGCCGGCGTGAGCGAGAGTTTTCTCCCGAGGGCGCCACCATACGTCCGTAAACGACAGGTCCCTAATCTCTGTGGCAAGCTTTGTGTGTCGGGTAGGATTGAGCTGGGGGAGGGGGGAGGGGAGAAATGAGTTGAGGATTTGTATTTTTTTGTGTGAAATTGGCGTTGGGGGGAAAGAGGAAGAAGTGGTTTAGACTGCAAGTGTAGTGATAGACGGGTCACTGACTCAAACATGCAGAAGACGCTTTAAGAATTAGAATGTAAAAGTACATCTGTCTAGGTGTCCACCTTTCATCTGTTTGAATCGATCTAACCAACGATCTAACCAACAGTGTTTGTAAGACACAGCCTCTTCAGTGCACAATCCACTTGTCATTCACGGAAGTAGGGCCTAATGGCCTGTTCAAACGCGCGCGCGTGTGCACACACAGAGCACACACGCATGCACGATTGTATGCACACATACAGCATTCCATACTGCTTACGTTCCTGTCTAAATAAGGGCATGGCATGACATCATTTGCCAACACAGCCAACAAACGTTTCATCTTGGTCTGTTGAGATTGGTTAAACTAAAGCTAGCCAACACAGCCACAAACGTTTCATCTTGGTCTGTTGAGATTGGCTAAGCTAGCCAACACAGCAAACAAGCGATTCATCTAAGTCAGATCAGAATGATTTGCCAACACAGCCAACAACCGATTCATCTCGGTCAGTTCAGAATGATTTGCCAAGGAAATATACAGGGGAAACCTACGACAAGCCGCCTGTTCGTTCATTATTTTGTTGACATGTCTGCCACAGAAGAAGTGGAAATCAACCAGTTTTGTCAGAAGGAGCATCATCAGCTCACCACACCATCGATGAACAGAGACACTTAGTGGGACAGTGAAGTGTGGCCCTTTCACTTGTTGTAACAACGGAATCCTGTCTGTCTGTCTGTCTGTCTGTCTGTCTGTCTGTCTGTCTGTCTGTCTGTCTCTCTGTCTCTCTGTCTGTCCTCCCTCCCTCCCTCCCTCCCTCCTCTCTCTCTCTCTCTCTCTCTCTCTCTCTCTCTCTCTCTCTCTCTCTCTCTCACAAAAACAGATAATGAATACAGAGGTAGGCACATTATAGGTAGACAGATAGATAGGCAGATAGATTGTTGGACTGACTGTCACGTACTGCTGTAATCCATAGGACACCCAGTACAGACGATGCTAGTAGTGTAGTGTAGTGTAGTGTAGTGTAGTGTGTAGTGTAGTGTGTGTGTGTATATATATATATATATATATATATATATATATATATATATATGTGTGTGTGTGTGTGTGTGTGTGTGTGTGTGTGTGTGTGTATGTATGTGTGTGTGAAATCCAGGTCAAAATTATCTTTAGTGAAAGCTACAGAATATTTTTTTTTTCATCCTGCCCTCACAAAAACAATGATAACAAAACAGAAGTAACAAAAAAACATGCACAGGAAGACAAAACAGAATACAAAGTATGCAAGCGTTGAAAGCACCAAAATACTATCACATTAGATGTAAAGACTGTCAGTGAAAGTCGTGATGGATGAATACATGTAGAAGAAGAAGAAGGAGGAGAAGAAGAAGAAGAAGAGAGAAAGACAGAGACAGAGACAAAGAGAGAAAGAGAGAGTGAGAGAGACAGAAAGACAGACAGACAGACAGACAGAGATTCAGCAATAAAAATAAATTTTCATTCATCGTTCTACAATGTTTCCAATAAATTTCTATGGAGTGCTTTTCAAACATTAATTTTGGGGGACGAGATTTCAAAAGAAGACGGTAAACTGTTCCATATCGTTCCTCCTGAATGTTAACCTTGATTTGTAGAGATGGGGGGGGGGGGGGGGGGGGGGGGGGGGGGGGGGGGGGGGGGGGTGTTGGCGGGGGGGTCTAGGAAAGGGATGTATGTCTGTTGTCATTGATTTCAATGTTTTTCTATAATGTTCTTCGGAGCTATTGCCTTCACTACATCGTACATGCACTTAAACATTTGTTGAAGAAGAATCTATCTTTGAGTGGTAGAATGTTTATTCTTTTCTTATCATTCCCAGTCAGAGTATTACGTATTAGCTGTTGTAATGTGATGACTCTTTGCATTCTTTCTTTTTTTTTTTTCTTTTTTTTTTGTGAACAACTTATTTGTTTCAAATTAGTTTCATTCGAATTATCCCAGAAGCTGAAGACAAATGATAAGAGATAAAATGCGTGCATTAAAGAATAATTTCCTAGTCTAAAAATTCCGAAAGTGTTTTACTTTTGCCATTTGATAAATTCATTTAGAAATACACGTTTTCCAAGATCAGTATTGTGATCATACCATGACAAGTCATTGATAACCCTTAATACAATGTGATGTTACCTCTTCGAACGTTTGCACTTTGACATATAATGGCAGGAACAGGGAACTCAATTTCTACCGGTTTTGTTGTGTTGTCACAAACATACATTTTGTTTAATTGCATTTCAGGACATGTTGTTAATTTCTGTAATCAATCTACTTATACTGTGCTGAAGATTTTTGATGAAAACGGTTGAATTACCACTAGTACACTGTAGTGAAGTGTTATCAGCAAATGTTTCACAACTGTACTCTACAGATAAAGCAACTTATTTGTGTAAATAAAATAGAAAAAGAGTCCTAATGCTGATCCTTGAGGAACACCAAACGTCTAAGGAACTAGCTCTGATCTGTTAGAATTAATTTTAACAAGTTGCTGACGATTGGGAAAGGATCTAATAAAGTCTATACTCTCCTTTGATATTGCGCAATTGTAAAAAAAAATAATGAAATGTCAATGGTTCGTAACATCAAACGCTCTAGAAAAGTCAACAAAAAGAACTACAGTAAACTCACTGTTGTTTCAATTATACATTTACTAATAAGCTGTATAAGGTACGTAAGGCAGGAGCGATTTTCTCGAAAGCCTGACTGATTTATATAAATCAAATCATAATAATTAAGATGAAAATACAAGTATGTAAGGATGAGTCTTTCAAGTGGTTTTGACCAAAAGTTATTGCATTGAAAAGGCCTATAATAAAAGGGACTGGCAGGGTCGCCTTTAAAAAAAAAAAAACAAAGTTATGACTTTGGTCGTTTAACTCTCTCTCTCTCTCTCTCTCTCTCTCTCTCTGTCAGTGTCAGTGTGTGTGTGTGTGTGTGTGTGTGTGTGTGTGTGTGTGTGTGTGAGAGAGAGAGAGAGAGAGAGAGAGAGAGAGAGAGAGAGAGACTGGAGAGAACATAGGCGGACCCATGGAGGCTAACAAAACAGTGACATCGATTAACGATAGTTGGCTCTCTCTTAGGTAACACCCACTGAAGCACACACACACACACACACACACACACACTCTCTCTCTCTCTCTCTCTCTCTCTCTCTCTCTCTCTCTCTCTCTCTCGAGCACGGACGCATGAAAGCACAAGTTTGTTTAACATCACGGCAAGTGAATAAAGCTTACACTGACGAACAAATGCACGCACGAGAGCACCCACCAGGAGAACATTGCTTCAGGTCCATGTGGTAAAGCATGTCCGTAAACAGCTGCAGGGAGGAGGAGCAGGTTAATTAACACAGGTTGTCAACCCCAAGCTCAAAACTGCCATTGTTGTCGAACTGCCCACACACCTTTACTTCCTTGCGAACTTGCCCACATTCTGTCCATAAAACTACATCTTGTTCACTATTTAATACGGATCCACTCATGTATCTACACCTTTTGACTTGTCAATTATTCATTTACTGTCTATAGACCAACACTTGGTCCACCATGTACGCGCTGTCCATGCACTTACACCTTGTCCACTGTTCACATACTGTATATGCACTTTCTCCACTGTTCACATACTGTATATGCACTTTCTCCACTGTTCACATACTGTATATGCACTTTCTCCACTGTTCACATACTGTATATGCACTTTCTCCACTGTTCACATACTGTCCATGCACTTTGTCCATTGTTTACACATGCTCATACCTTTTGCCACTTTCACACACTGTCCACACACTTTGTCTATTTTCATACACACTGTCCATACACTTTGTCCACAGTTCTCATACAGTCCATACACTTTCTCTATTGTTCACATTGTCCATACACCCACATTTTGTCAACTGTTCACTCACTGTCCATACACCTACATTTTGTCCTCTATTAACTCACTGTTTCATACATCTACGTTTTGTCCTCTATTCATATACTGTCCATATATCTACATTTTGTCCTCTATTCACTCACTGTTCATACATCTACGTTTTGTGTCCTCTATTCATTCACTGTCCATACACCTACATTTTGTCCTCTATTCACTCACTGTCCATACATCTATATTTTGTCCTCTATTCACTCACTGTCCATACACCTACATGTTGTCCTCTATTCATTCACTGTCCATACACCTACACTTTGTCCTCTATTCACTCACTGTTCATACATCTACGTTTTGTCCTCTATTCACTCACTGTCCATACATCTATATTTTGTCCTCTATTCATTCACTGTCCATACACCTACATGTTGTCCTCTATTCACTCACTGTCCATACACCTACACTTTGTCCTCTATTCACTCACTGTTCATACATCTACATTTTGTCCTCTATTCACTCACTGTCCATACATCTATATTTTGTCCTCTATTCATTCACTGTTCATACACCTACATGTTGTCCTCTATTCACTCACTGTCCATACACCTACACTTTGTCCTCTATTCACTCACTGTTCATACATCTACGTTTTGTCCTCTATTCACTCACTGTCCATACATCTATATTTTTGTCCTCTATTCACTCACTGTCCATACACCTACACTTTGTCCTCTATTCACTCACTGACCATATACATACATTTTGTCCTCCGTTCACTCATTTCCCATGCACCCACACTTCGTCCTCTATTCACACGCTATCCATATATCAAGCCTTTGTCCTCTACTCACGCGCTATCCATACACTCACACTTCGTCCATAATTTACGCGCTATCCATACACCAATTCTTTGTCCTCTGTTCATATGCTGTCCATACATACACTCACACTTTGTCCTCTGTTCACACACACACACACACACACACACACTGACTGAAACCAATTTGTTGTCAGATTAACTCATAGTTATACTCTCTCTCTCTCTCTCACACACACACACACACACACACACACACACACACACACACACACACACACACTTTGTCCTCAATTCGCACGCTGTCCATAAATAAAAACCTACACTTCGTTCTCTGTTCACACACACACACACACACACACACACACACACACTGTCCACGCATCGTCGTTGCGCTCATGAGGCCTTTCTTTAGTCCTGACAACACTATTTGCACAACGCTTTCCTTTCTGCTACACTGTACACAACAACACTCTCCTCATGCCACGCCACGCACACGACTCACTCCCTCTGCCACTCTGAGCACACAACGCTGTAGAACGCTGGAATCAATGAACTAAGGCACCTGCAGTTTGGAAACATTCACGTGCAGTCAACCCTTCACGGCTCCGCCACTGACTGAAAATCCACACATCGCAGACGACAGAACACCTGGCCTGCTTTATTTAGTTCCCTTGGCTCCAACACAACACAAAGCGCGACAACCTAAACGTCGCTCTGCTCGGGCGTGTTGTGTTCTCACACAGGTCATATGGGTTGGGGGGGGGGGGGGGGGTGGGGGGGGGTGAGAAGGGAGGGGCAAGGACGTGGCGAATGGAGGAGGGCGGACTGACGCGATGGTGAAGGGGAGAGAGAGGGAAGAAGAAATTCGAATCCATCGGAGCTACTATTACTACCTGACTACATTGCTCGCACAGTTTTCTCCCCCGT